>JAZGTN010000028.1:3482500-4082500 GCA_037783415.1 Leptasterias polaris
AACTTTGTGATAAACGTATTATGCATTGTACTTGAGTTAATCGCAATCCTTTTTTCTAATTCATAGTTATATTTTACTAAATGAACAAAGGAAAAGAAATTCGGCCTTTGTTTATTGAATCAACTTTTAAATATCATCTTCTTAGTCAGCATAACACACACATTTAGCAGTAAGTCTGGCTGATCGGTGTTTTGACCAAAGATAATTGATTTAAAAGTTAAAGTAATTTCCTTATTGCTTTCCTTTTAGATACTGGGAAAAAGTATTTTGTGGGTTGTAGAATGACTTAAAGCTTGACGTCCTTCTTCCGGGCACATCGATAAAAGACCCTGGATCGTTTCGAATGCGATTACATTTTAATCTGTACTAAAGCCCCAGGGCTGCTAAAACAGGGTGTGGAATGTTCGATTGAAAGTAGCTACTTATTGGCGGGAATTAAGGTTACTTCTGAGCTAATGTAATAATTCTTAACACTCTTTCCTCGCCATCGGGTTCGTTGGTATTACGTGCACAGCGTGTCATGATTTGCAGCGCAGCAGTCAATGGGGATGGTTAATTCATTATCCAGTAAACAAATAATTGACTGCTTCGAGTGCTATGGTTCGACTACAGAGGTGAACCCCGGTGTTTTCTAGACGTCTATAGGTACCAAGAAGCTGTCGTTGCTATGGGGTTTAGTAAACCGGTTGCTATGGATATATACTACATTGGTTACTATGGGTATAGTACATTTGGTTGCTACGGGTGCAGTGCATTGGTTGCTATACACTATAGTGCGTCGCGTTCGTGCGGCTTTCTAGTAAAAACATTATAAAGACGCGCTAAACCAATAAAAAGGCAGAATTGTTGTAAGGGGTGCATGTTAAAAAACAACTGTTTTAAAAACCTTTTAAAATGCACCTCCACGTAGGTCTGCACGGAATGTTTTAAAAGTGATTAGGCCTATTTGTTGTATGTTCAAAATGCTTGAAATGTGATTTTTTTTTTTCTGCTAGAGGTTAGTTAATTTCGAATGAAAGTATTAAATTATTTCACACTAAAAATTTTAAAACTTTCAATCGTTGTCTTCAATCACTGACTTAGGCCTATTGCGCAATAATTAATACTCCATAAAGTTTCACATATTGTAGTCTTTGTATTGGAAGATGCTGAAGCTATCTCGCACAACAGCAACATAAATCCTCTGGACGTTTCCCGTCAGCGCCACCCAGCCACTCTTTATCACTTTTGTATCAAATTTCCTGTGAAATATTCACAAAATCTTTTCCAATCACGTCATCCGATCCTGTCGGTTTGTTCGACTGCATTTTTGTGGATGTTTTCTTGAATATTTTGACACTGAACAACATTTCACTGCACTATAAAAATGCACCCTAATTTTGTGCATCAAAATGTATGGTTCAAGAAATTAACATACTTTGTGAATTATAGAGATCAGCTCTGGGAACAACCAGCGATCCGTAACCCAGAATTTTAATTTGTTTGCCAATGATTAGAAAAACGGGTAATGGACCGTATCTGTTGCTTAATAGACACAATGACGTATGAGACCCACACAACCCGAATACGGCTATGGCTCTGAATCCAGCCATTATATGCAGCACGTTGTTTTAAATGGCTTATGACTCTCAAACCGTAGCCATATTGAATGCGAGGTATTCAGACGACCTTGGTTAAACTGAAAGGTCAATACAGTACAGCGCTGTGGAAATTAATAAATAAGAAACAAAATAGTAATTGCACAGAGCAATGCCTGTGGATTTTTTTCTTTCTGAAAGCTCGAGTCACCAGTGTTCATCAGACATCAGTATGTAGTTAAACCCCAAAATATGATATGAAATTACATCAATTATTACACTCTTTGTATTACAGTACATACAGTGTATACATGAAGAGCTTTCAAGATGCACACTTACAATATTCTTCAATTGAAAGAACTCAAAACCGAACGTGACTTTAGGAAAAATAAATAAATAATTAGAATGAGTAAAATAAATGGAAAAAGAAACAACAGTTATATCAAGGATACTTCAGTGAAATTCAGTGCAGAATACTAAATTATTCAAAATGGACATGTTCTAACAGGCACAGAGTAAAATGTAATCAGGAAATCACATGCCCTTAGTGCTTTGACCATTCTTTATCAGCAGCCAATGAAAATCTTACCGTAGTCCCAGTTTAGCCATGACACATTGGATCGAATCATAGATTTGTGTGCAGTAACCGAATGAGTCCTCTAACTGACAGTTTTTCTGCCTCCGTTGCCATGGGACCTGTGCTCCTAGCGACTCTGAGACTATTTCATCAAGGTGTGCTAGTAGATCACGATGATCCAAAGGTCAAGCGCATTGTTTCTCAGGCCTCTGTTACATAATTAGACTCGTGAATAAGTCGTTAAATGCTCGTCGCGGTGACAGCTTATCGGCATGTGGCGTATATTAACCGAGGGCGGTGAGGGGGGGGGGGGGGCAGTGGGCGGGAGCCTCCCCGCTCAGAACCCTTACCCACAATCTTACGCCCCCACAAGAGATTGAAAAATTCACCTACGAATGGTTTGATACATTAAACAGCTCCCCGTTATGTCTTTGCCATCGCTTGCCCCCCCCCCGCATGAAAATGTCTGCTGTTCTCGCGATAGCTGCTCCTGCGAGACTTCTGCTCCCGTGAGATTTCTGCTCTCATTTGCCAGTAGTGTCGGGAGCCAGCATTTTCGCGAGAGCTGTGAAGTCCCATGAGAGCCGTTTCACTAACCCAGCGACAAACATAACGACTTGTCCTCAAGTCTATACTGTTACAGAGACTGAATACAGTTCCTCATACAACACTATTACAAAGCACTAATTGCAACTCGCGCTAAACTCTGTTTTATAAGCTCAAACATTGCTAAAGCACAGAAAAATCTCCCTTAACGGAAACAGGTTTCCAGCCAATGTGCATGTATACACTCCACATTGTTACAACTGGTACCCCGTTATTATATTATGCATGAGCAAATTAATTCGCTTAGAAAAGTTTTCCGGTAAATAATTGCACGGTTTTGACCATTGGCCCAATTTCACATGAATAATGCTTTGAGGAAAATACCGCAAAGAAAATATATCTTAAGGTTTATATGGGCGGAAAATATACCGGCACCAGTCGCGCAACATAGGCCTACATTGAAATTTTGGCAGAATCATTAATAAGCCGTTATATACCATTTACACAAATACTTGTCGTTTGACTAGTGGAACGCATGCCTCGTGTCATCCTTTATTTGTCCATTTATTCTTCCATGACGTTCAAAAATTAAATATAGCAGTCCTATAGGCTACGGAAAATTATAGGACGTTTGGGACACTTCGCAGCGTCGTTTCCAAAATAATTGTTCCCGACCCGTTTGTCCATCCACAAGAGGCAAGGGCGTGTCAAGGCAGACAAGGTTGCATCTACATAGAGTCCCCATGTTTGTTAATTTTATTAAATAGGATTTACAGAGTGGCGGACGAGTTTGTGTCTTTTTTGTGTAAATGACAATTTTGTGCCAATGGCAATTTCTTTCAAATGAAATAAGATATAATAAGGGATGTGAGTTATACAGAACAAACATCAACTGCATTTCGTTCGTTCATAGTCGCAAAATATAATCACTCAGTGAAAACCGTTTTTTCCCCATTTCACTTGGCTTCGCCCAAATGGAAAAGTCCAGATTTTACCTCGTGGTGGTTATCAAAATGCTGCGACAAAATAATGTTCTTAGGATTGTCAATGCTATAAATGGGAAAGCCCAAACTCCGTCTTGGACATTCATGCTCAACATACATAAACCATCCTGCGGCCTTCGTTGCGTCAGTTTTCAAGAAACAATTTCCAACCCGCTCTTTTTGTTTTACTGTAATTAGTGCACAGAGCAACAAGTTGGCAGATTTGTGCGTTTGATAAAACTCCGTATATTAGAACTAAACCGTCTTCAGTATCGAAGATACAAAAGTCAAAGTTCATAATAAACGCTTCCCATCATCTCTGTGCTCTTTGCATGACGGCGGTTTGTAGACCATCATTTTCCCTATTCGTTCTTATTAAGGTATACTAGTAATCGTCGGCTCAAAACTATAAGGTAATTTCGAATTCGGTAATAATGGTAATTTTGAATTCGTAATTATCAAAAGTCATTAAATGAAAAACGCATATAATTTGAAAAACAAAAATCAAAATCAACAAATGAAAGTTTTGCTTACAAAATTAATGTTTCTCATTTTTCACAAAAAATACTTTGAAGTCCACTCTTGATCAATAAACTCCATTTACGAGGACCAAAATATGCAAAAACATTTTCATGAAACCCATACCACAATGACCAAGTTATAGTTCTATACGCAGACGATAAGTCTAATACAACCATAATACAACCACTTCCAACGGCGTTCGCGCATTTTCTGTATCTGCACCCACTCTCTGGAACTCTCTTCCTTTACATATCCGAGCTACAAAGTCTCTGGACATTTTCAAAACATTGCTAAAAACTCACCTGTTCAATATTTCTTATGATTGACTATCTGTTTGTTATTTTTTCCACTTGTTTTTTCCGACACATTTATGTAAATCTGTTTTATTCAATGTGCTCTTATTTCTTTCTAAGCTACGTAATTTGTAATCTTTTTGGTTACTCTGTTTTTTGTATTTTTTGGGGTTTTATGCGCCTCGGAATAAGTTTAGTCTTAGATAGATGGCGCTTTACAAGTTTTAATTATTATTATTATTATTATTATTATTATTATTATTATTATTATTATCATAATGGTGTCAGCACCCGCTGTATTTAAGACAGATACTACCCAAATCACCGACACCAAATAAAACACTTTAGACTCCTTTTAGTTATTAATATTTACATTATGTATTTACAATTGTTCAATAATTCCGTTCTAAATTCTACTCAATTTCAATCGTACTCAATTTCAATCGTATTCAATTCCAAATCCTATTCCAAATCACTTATGAATTCAACTCAGATTCTACTGAATTCAGATATTCAATTCAATCAACAATACTTCATTTCACTTCACTTCTTACTAAACGATTCCCCTTTACTATGTTCACTTCTAAACTAAATACTTTCGGCTTTAATCTCCATTATTAGTGAAATGTTCTCGTACTCAACAAACGACGCTCATACTCTTTGCCAACTATGCGGCCCTCCGTCCTGTCGTTGTCTCTAGGCTTAAAAGCCAATGTCCACTGGCTCCGAGTGGCTTTAAATGGTTACCTCAATGTAAAATCATCTCTCCCATCCTTTAACTTTATTCCCTGGTCGAGTCCCGCCGACTTAACTGGTCTGGCCCTTCGTCCATTGGACGAGCTTCACAATCTGGCACTATCTGCCGTCCCTTGTCCATCTTGGCGTAGACTCTTTGCCATCTAAACAATAGAGTTTGTAATAATAATAACACATAATACTGTAAGATGATTGACTATGGCCCTCATAAATAACCTTGAACTGAAATATAGCTTTGGAATACAGCGCAACTGTCACAACTTTCTCAAGTGTTTCAAGCATTAAATGAAATATTATTTCTTATAATATAGCAAAACAACACCATATAATTTAATATTGATTTAAACACAAAATTCCTGGAAATCTTCACACCAAATGCACTGAAAATATAGCAGTAACGTAACAAATTAAGCTGGTTAACTTACAATCAATCCTTGGTGGTTCTGCCCCGCCGAATATCTGATTCTCCGTTTGATGAACAATTTCACCTTTGGATTTACTTAATATTAATGGCTCACAATTTGAGCCAGGCATTTAGAATTGCCGGCACAACTCAAACTACGATGCTGCTGGCAAATCACGAATATCAGATGAAAACAGAGTGGCTGGGCAGTATGACCTTCTTCAAGCTCTTGCTGTATATCTCTGGCCAACACCCTAAACTTGGAATGTTCCTCTGGCTATTTGCCTATATCTACTTTGCATATAATCTACTTTGCATATAATATATGCATATAGATATATTATATCTACCTTACGCACATCTACATTGCATATACCTGAAATACCTGTGGTAAAAGAACAAGGGAATGAATAACCTCTTCACTCCAGTAATCCTAAACAAATGCTAACCTCAAAGGAACTAAAAGAATAACCTAAAACTTAAAGGCACATTGCTATGTAGAAAATACAGCTAGGTAGAAGTCAACAATTTTGTGACAAATGGATACAGAAGTTACAATATACCTTTCCATTGTTGATAAACAAACAGCGCCGGTTGGTATGGACCGCCGAATGTTAGTAAAACATTCAATCGTGTTAACAGATGTTTTAACCAAATTCAACATTTTCGGCAAACTTCTAATTGAATAAAATACCTCCCAGAATAGAGTATTAAATCAACAATGGTGATTGTAGATGCAATTATCATAATCACCGAGCGTCTCTTATAGTAACTCCGTCACGAAGATTGAGAATTATGTAATACTCCTCTTGAGTTGGTCATGTGAGAATAATATCACTGCCCCAGACAGAGGATGGCGATTATCGCCATCAGAAAGTGTCAAGTCATTAGCATAAGGAGATAAAATATTTCGTCTCCACCAAGGGCAGCATTTATCACTGATAACCCGACTCTCACATTTTAGTCACGAATAAATTAATCTTAGCACACACAAAAATTAATCTAAAGCACGATCTGACGACATTCCAAGGTCGACTAGTTTCCCGTCAATTGAAAAGAAAATGATCTGAGGAGCGAGCCCCGCGTCCCTGGTTAACGCCTGCGTTTAATTTGAGATGTTGTGTATCTTTTCTTTTGGCAAAAAGGGGGGAAAATGACGACAGGACTTGTGAAAAGTCTAATGGTGCCTTGTATTTCTTACATCAACTTGAGTGAAGTAATCATTCCTTAGCAATAATTTGATTTTCACTACTGTAAAATTTTCAATATAATCCACAATCAATTTACAAAGCTTCCACGACTGGAAAAAAAGATGCTCCTCCTTATCGATTTCTACTTTTCCATCTCGATATAAAATTGAAGAATATCAGATTACAGTTTCTCCTCATTTGCATATTTGTTTACCCCTCGGTACGAGAACCTACCTCTATATTCCCGTCTCGACTTGAAATCAAACGAGGCTTCCCTACTTATTAGCTCTACAAGGAGGGGACATAAATAAAATCCAGAAATATACGTTGATGCTGCAGTAGTGTGGTTCTCATCTTGGCTCGCAATGCAGAATACACTACTTCACGATGTAGACCCCAACCTTAATGCAAATCACGCGCGCTGTGGCCTCGGCGCATTGATGCATGTGTTATGTACCATCTCGGATTGGGTGTGACCAGAGCAGCAGTACGAAACGACGACTAACGCAAACACGACGAGCCATCATCGGTTCGAAATATTCAACTCTCTTTATATACAGCTATATGTTTTTTTTAATAACAAACATAACCTGCGCTGACTGATTTAAACGTGTGGGGAGTTCATGCTATTGTGAGCAGCTACCACCGGAGGGATATTTGTGTGTGTGATTTTGGTTTCTCGGATACAAGACTGATCTTCTAGCCCACTGAGAGGAATTTCTCTTCATCATGGCAGGTATGAAAATTCGCATATTATTATCATAGACTGAATCACCTTCTGATAGTACAAAAAAGCTGTGATAATTCCATGGTCGGGCGAGCTTTCATGTGCTTTATGATGCGGGTGGTCTGTGCATTCAGCTTAGCTCTGTGTTTTGTTGGTTTCCTGTGTAATCCCACTTTGACCCTGCTTTTTTGTCCAGACACGTTACAGGGTCAACTTTGATCGATATACAAACCAACCGATAAAAGCCCGTGTATGATTGTTCCAATATGAATGGGTGGTGTTTATGTTTGTAGACAGAACACCACACATGCACCAAGAAGCACCTTTGATCTGTTCAACACAAGCTCGCTATAGGCCTACATACATATTTATTAAGATTTCTGGTAATGTATTTAACTATCCAAACGGAGATCTTGTTGACGTTTTTATCTGCCATGACGTACAGACGCATTATGCTTTCCGAACAAGCTGTCTAGGTATCATTAGTAAACTGCAATGAAATCTCTGTTAATTATACCTCCATCGTTTGAAATGATATGATAGAGAGGTAACCCAACAAGTATTAACCAATGTGTATGAAGAAACGAACCCCAAAACGACAGGTAGACGGTGGGTAATTGGCCATTATTATACGTGGGTAATTTCTACATCAATTATGTGGCGGGCTTTGCTGACGAACCCTCATTTGCCACAGCTCTAATTCTATCAATGCATTTTACCGTGAATGCGTCTTGTTAGCTGCTCATTTAATCTATTTGTCATCTACACTACTTAATTTATATACAATTATCGTCTGCGAAAATATTTTTGCCTGAGGCCAAGAAGATGTTGAGTTATGGGAGCTGGTGGGGAGACATGCCTCGCCAAGATAAGGGCTCGTGTGGGAAAAAGAACGTCGATGATGGTGGGGTTGGCCTGCTAAAATATTTAGTACACTATTATAATGTGTGATGGAGAACGCGATGTACTTCTAAGGTCGTATAACGGGGGCGATATTTAAAGAAATCTCGCTAAAATGTTTAGTCTTATTCCTGACAAAGCAGTTTACAAACTGTTTTATTTGTGATATTTTATAATTAAATGGCTACCGTGTATTAAGTCAATACAGCCGAGAAATCAACCCAATGTGACTTAAAAGCGGAAGTCCGGAAGCCGGAAGAGGCCCGTGATGATAACAATAAATGTTTAGTTTTGTATTGAGCTTCCAGTTGGAATTCTAGACAGAGAACTCACTTTAAGGGTATACCAACTATTACAATCTCCATTCACATTACACTGGCCATCGTAGGGAATCGAACCGGGGTAGGGTTTCGTTGCCCTCAGTTGTGCATAATGTCAGGACACTTTGGATCCCATGCTGATTTACAGCCAAGAAATACCGTGTAGTGAAAGAAAGCTTATAACAATGATGATTTATTGATTTGATTGCACCAAAATAGAACTATATTTGGCACGAACCTTTTGAAGTAATTTATAAAGTATTCGCCAATTTTATTAATTCTTTTGGGATGCTTGTATATTATAATGACATTAAGACCCCCCAGTCAAACGTATTGGTCAAATTAGTCGGGGTGTCAGGAACCTCATCGTAATGGTAATCGAACTAACCAACTTACTAATTAACCAATAAAATGGTTTAAGTGTTCAAACTATGGTAATTGTCAATGGTCTTGGGTTGAGTTAACCCGGTTTAAAGGTGAAGATTGTGGTTTCAAAAAACATAGGGCACACAGCTCAAATGGCAACACGTTGTGAAAGTAATTTGTGTTATTCCTCTTTGAGTTAACGATGGAGGTTGTTTATAATTTATTGAAAAGGTGTTAGGGCGTAGGGAGAGCAACATCTTCTTCTGATGAAAACTTTATGAAATGTATCGGGAAGAGATTTGGAGAAAGTGTTGACAATTCAAGTGAGCGTTTCACAGAATGATGTGCATTTGTAGCGCGTTGAGGATTCTAATTCGAGGTCACTCTTCAGTATTTGTTCCCAGGGGTTGAGCTTAAAAGGATACTTCGGGGCAAAATACAACTTGAAAAAAATATGTCAGTTGCCGCTTTGTGTGTCTATGTGACAACCATTTGTGTGGGGGTGTGGTTCTGTGGAGAGGGGGAGCTCCTGTGGAGAGGGGGAGCTCCCCCTCTCCTTTATGGAGGTGCGGTGGGGGTGGGGGGGGGGGGGCCTTCATCTGTTCTTCATAATAAAGGCAAGGTCATCGCTTATCGAAAGGTACTGGTATTCAACATGCAAATAATATGAGAAATACCGTTATGATTCACGATTCCCTTGTTTAATTTAATGGACGAGTCGGCCATTAGGCGAGACACAGTAATGGACTTATTTGCATAAGGAGAAGAAAAACCACCATATATGGAATTACAGGTACTTGCAATTGTACATCATTGGTTCATGTGTAGGATTAATCCTTTATTTTCTGAATATATCGTATCGATGTTGAACAAATATTTACACAAGTTTGAGTAAATACGTTTTACGACCCCATGTGGACCCATTGATGCGATATTTGTACATGTCACAATTCTTAATTAAATTGCTCAGCCACAGGCGATTTTGATAAAAAGCGGTTCTAATAATAATTTTCAAAACAAAAATTGGCAGTTTTTCAGATGGGAATATTGTTTGGGATGATTAGTACAGGTATCAGCTTTACACGTGGTTGCTTCTCAGATCGACTCGTTGCTGAGTTTTTACTAAAAACTCTTGCCAATGTCTTCAAAAGGTTACAGAAACACTTGCCACATGAAATTTCCCCTGAAGGAAATACACACCAAGATACAGACCGAGATAAGTAGAATTCGTTTTTGAAAAATTCATGCAGAATAACAAAAAAATGGGTCTGTTTAGAGAAAATGTTTACAATTTTTTTTGAGTGAATTGCGTTTACAATGATAAGATTCACAGCCAGTTTGATATACCTTAGGGGAGCGTACATGAATTTGTGATTTAATTTACCTAATGTTATTCATATTCTATTTTTGTTTTTACCAAAGTTGAACTTGTATTACAAATTAATTTATGAAAGAAATTGTGCGGTATGTTTTTTTCTGAGAGCACACTCAGTCAGATCCTCGAGGGAAAAAGAAATCAAAACAAGCTGTAAAGATTCCCGCGTTAAGCACGTTTTCCCTCTCCCCCGAGTACAGTGTAACATGACTTCACCCCTTTTTCTTACTTCTCTCTCAAATTGTCTTTGATAGACCAGTGTCATGCAGTTTTTTTATATTTATTCCTCCATTGAAATCAATGAAATTTAACCGAGGCTTGGAGACGAGATGATTAAACCCTTTCAATAGAGTGAGAATTCATTATCATTTTAGTTGAACGAAATGGATTATAACAAATACGGTGGCAAAACTCTGAAGGCCAATTGGGCCTCGTTTATTCCAAAAGTGCGACCAAAAAACTAAATGAGGGATGCTTGTTTAAAGGGAGGGTATACCGTTGGTAATTACTCCAAATATTATTGACCGTAATTTTGTTTTGGTTTGAAGCAACAACTGTTGATAATGCATAACATTTTATGAAACAATTCCTTTGAAAGGAATGTGATTTTAGAGAGAGGAATTTAAAAACATTTCAATCTGAGAAACGTTTCTGCATGAAACGTTTCTCAGATTGTGTACCTCAATTTAATACGGAGTATTCTTCCTGCGTGGACATTACCGCTCCAGAAATTTTTTCGACAATATCCCCAAAAACGTTACAGTACCGCCTTTTGAAATGAAATTTTCACAGGTAATTGTCCTATTGTACCTCCATTTAGGGTTAATTAAAACAATCGAATGGTTTCAAAAACCATACTTTGCCTTTAATGTGTGTATAGGAACTCACATCTATATAATGAGCTTTCCAGGCACCGATCTTGTCACTTTGAGCAGAGTTTTTACCATGATGGTACCACCCCAACCACCCATAGGTCGAGTTTCATCGTCCATCGAAATACTTCCTGGAATTGCTTGGGCAAAAGGCCAATAAATGACTTGACAGACACACTTTTTATGTGACACTATTGCGTATACCGGAATGCGTTTCATGACATGCACGATTCTTGCCTAATATTTGAGAAGTACAATACACTTCCATTCCCCATATTTAGTCTCCCAGTCAGTCAGCTGTTGCTTATATCCATCATTTTGCCTCAGTCCTTCCCGAACTTCAGCACTGTGTTGGTAAAATGATTATTAATAAGTAAGGGTCACGCGGCATTAGGTCATAGGTCAATGGATCTGCCTGCTAGACTCTGTCATATTTAGCAATCCAAGGGGAAGGAAACCATTAAACCAAAATATAACAATCTTGGAATTGTAGTCATACTCTCCTGAACATGTATTTTTTTCTTTAAAGGCAAAATATACCTTTGGTTTTTGGAACCTATATGATGTAGACATAAACAATAAAACTAACTTGTGAAATTTCACTTCAAAAGGTGGTTGCGTTTTTGAGATATCGCCGAAAAACCGGAGCGAATAATGTCCACGCAGTAAGAATAGTCCCTACACAATCTGAGCTGAGAAACGTTTCTGACAGAAATGCTTCTCAGATTCTAATTTGGGGGCATAAAACCTGATATCGTTTTCCATAACCACATTACTTCGAAGTGAAATGATTCTCAAAATGCACTATACAATCGAAAGCTGCTGTATTTGTAACCAATTTATTGCCATTAATTTTGAGAGTGATTACCAAACGCATACATTCCCTTTAATTTGAAATGTTGCAAGTATACAAGCTGAACATCAATTCGGCCTTAAAACGGTTGGCATAGTAACTACGAATATCAATATCGGATAAATTATGGTTGATCGCCTGCAGAAGTGAAGAAATTACTGTTGGCATCCCCCTTGTATTATAATACTTGTTTTTTCGGAGTGCTATATTTAAAGAATACCTTCATAAATGCAACAGCTAGGGCTACAACACTCCATTGCATCTAGCCTATATCCACTCGACTTGATCTGTGATCATTTATAAACAATTACTGGTAAATGTCGAGGTTGAGACAATTATAGTCTCAGTTTTGCGGTGACAAACCAGCGCTTGTATACAATGATGTTATTCGCTTCTCATGGGTCTTGTTAATATCAATACGAGTCCATAATTTTATGGGTCGAGACAGTCATAGCGTTTAAGACACTAACCATCCAGGGGTCGATTTCCCAAAGCACTAGAGATTCATCTTAAGATGAGTTATCAGTATTACCATAGTGATTTGGTGACATTACACCTAGCTTATGATTGATTCACACTTAAGATCAATCTGAGCTCTTTGTGAAATCGAGTGAACAGAAACTGTTGCTTAGACTTACTGCTAAGCCCATTGAGTAAGCCTAGATTATTGTTGTCCCTTTTTAGCCTTCGAGAAAGACTCTGCTAGGGTCGAAACGTCAGGCCACTAACAATTTTTGCAGTTGTCCTTTCACACACACAAGTTGGTCATTCTATACTTTTCACAAGGAGTAGCCATCAACGTGTCTAAGCAAATTCAACGTGAAGCTTTGTGAGCATAATATTGTGCTTAGCATTGTAGCACACATTTTGTTTTACATCCTTGTGGAGACATCTTTTGTACTCTCCTTTTTCCCTGTACCTAACATCCTTCTATTGTACACACAATTCCTTGTGGAGAAAATTCCCCTATATGGAGACCCAATTTGTTTTCCTTGTTTTCGTTTTGTCCCCGGTCTCCATAAGGTAGCAAATATCAAAACACAGTATCTGCAAAATGTTAAGAAGGGATCAGGCATACAACATACACATGTTAAACTGACTGGTAACATGCTAAGCCTTTTTTTATTAAACCGTGTGCATAAGATTCATTATTGTGCCTTTGTCTCGTGTGCGCAAAAATAATGATCAGCCCGCAGTGGTGGAGGCGTGACAATAAACCAAAGGTAAAGGTTTTTGTACAATAAACATATATTTTCTGTTCAAACAAACAGGCCCTGATATCCTTCCACATTATTAGCGCGACTCAATAAAAAGAAGCACTTGCCAGCAAGTAATTATGATAATAAAAAATACACATTTATGCCATGAAGGCAAAGAATAGCTCTGATTAAAGGGACGAAGTATAGCATTTCTTACATGAATGTCTAATAATCATTAGACATCTACTGGCGCGTTCTGTTCTAATCTTTAAATGATAGCAATCAACCCCCCCCCTCACGTCATCGTCATCATGACATCAATCCTCTTAGAATTTAACTTCGAGTTGAACACTCTTATAGAAAAACATGATTGTTAGGGTAGGGTTAGGGTTAACGGCTACAAAGCACAACATGTCACATTTTTAGTTTACAAATTAAATCTCTCCAACACGAGACATTAGTTAGTGGTATTATTTCAGGGATTTGTTCGTGATATATTAAAATATATCACGAAAAAATTTTTTTAATAAAGAAACTTTCTAACCTGGTATAGATTTTAGAGAGAAATATATAAATTTGGTGGGGGGGGGGGGCCTACTAGCACTGACCTTTGACATTCTATTGTGTACAGGATTACAAATTTTATGCAATATAAAAAGTTTAATATTTTATAGTTTTGTTGCTATATTGTTATATTCTCGAAAATGATGATATACTTGTTATTTCGCATATCACTGTGGCTGATTTATAAGTGTACGATTTGAAAAATATTTGATAATAGTTAATAATTTAGTCTTGTTAAAACGATCTTCTTGGTTTGCATTGAATAAGAGCAGGGAGTCAAAGTAACACCTATGGATAATATTATAAATAAACAAGAACATTACTTTAATCATAGATAAAGCTTTAACCCGTCACGGTTAAGAGTCACGGTTAAGAGTCACAGTTTCATTCATCAAATTTGCTTGCCTGCCTGAGTGCAAACAACTGTTGGTCAAAGCTAACTCAAAGTCTCTATTCTTGACAGGCGACAGTCTGCAGATATCAATCTCTCGGTACATTATCAATGCATGTAAGATGAACTCCTTCTAACCTCTTCACTCACTGGCTCATCCTCAATTCTCTACTTCAGCATTTCCCAGTCCCCTGACACTAAAACAAAGAGTTCAAACGACTACAACTACAGTCCGAGAGAGAGAGAGAGTGCTGCATGTGTGCATAAAACAAACGGCATTATGCGACCACGAGCAACAAATGAGCGCCGCATATTATAATCATAACGGCGCATAGCGACGGAGGTGACTAATGGCAGACCGCGTCGTTGAGTCCGCAGCTAGCGCGCAGCGCACGTCTCGGAGTAAATTGACATTCGCATTTTCCCCTCTTTATTGCTCGAGTAACGACTACGTCAATCATATTCTATCGACAGAGGGCGGGTTTGTGAACTCCTTGTCAGCGCAGCTCTCTGCTTCTTGAAGAGTGGAGCCCGACTCTTATCTTTGCCTTCTTGCAACATTCGTGTGTGATCCTTTGCAATAAGGTTGGCGAATTGCAAATAACAGTAACAAATGGATACACGTATAGCCCGACTTTTCTCCCTGGTGCAGCTTACCTTCGACCCCTCCCTTTTTGAGGGGGGGGGGGGGGGGGGGAGGGGGGCACTCGTTAAAATAATATTACATTTACGTTTAGTTATTTTTTTTTAAAGACAATTTTTAGAACCTTTTAAAAACACACTTATTATAAAAATAATTTGACTAGAATCCGAATCTCTTTAATGTATATTGTATGGGTTTCCATCGTTGACATACATGATCTATATAATTTCTTTAAAAATAACGGTCTTGTATAAAGGAAACATCCAAGCAGATGTTTTGCTCGTAGCTTATTTGTTTTAATTCGCTTCATTCGTCAATTTAAACATACAGTGGTGGAATAAACCACTTAGCCTTGAAGCTTAAAGGAACGGCTAAAAAAAGATGCATTAATTAAAAACATTGCTTATTATTTATTTATTTCATTGTACGTCCGTTTTAATGTTTGTTTAGTTTATGCGGGGGTGGGGGTCGAAGGTAAACATTGAAACTTTTTATCATGTAAGTTTTAAAGGCAAATTGACATCATTGAACAGTTGTTTTTCGAGAAAATTTGTGGGGTAGGATTTAATATGAAATATCGTTCCTGTTTACATTTTTGTGCGTCTGTGTCTGCCGAGGAAAACGAGAGCAAATGGTGACGATTTTAAGCTGTCAGACAAACCTTGGAAAACTCACACGTTCAAACAAAGGTCGGCCGACCATCGCTTTAAACTGATACCAAATTGCATTAAAAAAAAATAAAAATGAAATAACACCTTGAGAAACGATTCCACCGGATACTTGGGAATACTATAGCATACTTTCAGTCAAGTAAGTTAACTTATTTTGTAGTAAGTTTGAAGTACATTTTTTTCATTGTCTGCAAATGATGTAATCTACCTTTACACTTATTCAATGAAGTTTAGAAAACGGGTTCCTGGCTACTTCCTTTTGTAACTTCACAGAAAGAGAAAAAAAAATCAAGATTTGTCCACATGTTGTCAAATTCTTAGTTTCCAGAATATCACTCCAGGGAACGTTTACCTTTGGTTTTTGGAACCGTTCAATTGTTTTAATCCGACATAAATGTAGATAATTTATATTCAATAAAACTATAAAACCTGTGAAAAACTCATTTCAAAAGGAGGTGGCGTTTTTGAGATATCACCGAAAATCCGGAGTGGCTGTGTCCACGCAGGAAGAATAATCCGTAAATGGAATACACAATCTAAGAAACGTAGGCTGACAGAAACGTTTCTCAAACGTTTGTGATTCTCAAAATGCTTTACCATGGAAAGCTGCGAAACTTCTAACCAAGTAAGTTTTTATTGCCATTAATTTGTATGAGTGATTACCAAACGTATACTTTCCCTATAAGACAGTGCCGGGGACGATCGTTATTGATTTCATATTAAAATTCTCCCCCTTTTTTTTATTAAAACGAACAGAATCACGACTCTAAACAATGTACTGTCGGTACTGACAACATGAAATATCCATATATTGACACTTTAATTATTTACAGGCTATGCAGCATTACTGACACAAGAAGCTGCACATGAAAAAAGAATGACATCACATTAATTAATCAAGACCATCCTTGTGTTCTGCCATCTGGCATTTGACATCGTGTCAGTGTATAGCAATTCTCTTGTCTATATTTGGGATCTGCAGGGAAAAAATGCTGGCTGACCCCATCTTTAGTCGTTTTGCTGCATCCAGCAGCAATTTTCGCTGAATAAAATGCAAGAAAAAAAAACCCTTTTGTATAACCAAACGAAACGTACAATCTCACTACTTGCACGTGTATATACAACGTAAATGCAGGCAAGTTCGAGTGGCAGGGGTCGATGTTCAATCGAGGCGAAGTCTTCCTCGATTGACGTCACAAAAAGGGATGGGCGGAGTCGCCCCCAAACAACTTTATCTATTTTTTTAACATATAAATACTGACAAACAATTACTCAAAAAATTGTTTTATTGTTAATATACATATACTCTTATATTAAAAAAAAAAAAAATCTATTTCCAGGTGACTTTAATGATGACATTGTGTTGATAAAATGTAATAAGTGGTTTTTAAAATTGCATGGTGAAGCATCAATGTATGTTAGGTTTGCGATAACACCATATCTACTTGCTAGGTAGATTATGTTAACACGTTTGCTATTTATTCTACTGCCGCGTCTCTTGATGATGACTAGATCAGGCAAGTCGAAACATTGAGACCAATCAAGAACTCACTCCGCGGCAGTAAGCGAAAAGTAGTAGTCCTGGCCGATTTCCTATACATTCCGCTCAGGTTGTAGTTAATATTTCATTATAAGCAGAACAGTTCTTTTCAGAACTGAGAAGTCTCCCAAATTCCGAAAATCTACTCCGCGGCATTAGATACTAGAACAAAAAAAATAGCAAGACAAGTTCTCTAAAAGAACATAATCTACACAACAAAGTAGATATACACAATGGTGTTACCGCAAACCAAAATACACATTGATAACATGTAAGCTATTTGAAGTAAACATTATTGGTTATCTTCAAAATATTCCCTACTGTTCACTTTAATTACAGTGGCCTAATGATAAAGCATTGGAGCATAGACAACTACGTAGGAATCCGACACCTCTATACGGGCCCAATTTCATAGAGCTACTTAAGCAGAAAATATTGCTTAACAATTTTATGCTTTGCAAAAATAAGCAGGTTACCAGATACAGATAGTACACGTAACATGGTATTTTGGTAAGCAGGATTTTGTTTTGCGCTAAGCAGCGATACTGGGCTCTGATCTTGATAAATAAAGTCAACACGCAAACTCCACCCCAAGCCTGGAAACTCAATAATTAAAATTCATTCGACATAGTTCTTTGACCTGAAAAAAGTATATTCATTGTAAGGGGCGAATCTTGCGTAGCCTCATCACGCACTAAAATAAACCTTTACTCGACCACAAGAGGGCGCCATTTGACTCAGTGTCCAGACCTCTAGACAAGATGCAGTTGCATGAGCTGATGACTTTGGTGGCAATCTTTATGTGAATTACAACTATTCACTAAACCACAATTTCTAAACCACATCTAAATTGCCTTCTCAGTAATAATTGTGCAATAGACCTTATGCATTGACGTCACCAAGCCGCCATCTTAGAGGTAAACTGATGATGAAACAATGGAAACGCGCTGATTTGTACGTGCGGCGCACAGGACTGACCAATGAACATCTTCCTTTTGACCTCTAGGTGAGGGCGCCCTACTCAAATGACGTCATATGCATAAGGTCTATTGATTTCTACGCACTCCTACAACACTAGGGCCTAATTTTCTGGTTCTGCTTACCATCGAGTTCTGTGCTTATTATAGCCTATAGAATCATGCACTTACAGGGCTCCGTAAGCCTGAAATTCTGTGTGGTAAGCAGGGCCATAAAGTCGGGCCCTGGTCTGTTTCACAATGGAATCTAGTTCATCCTTTACCCAAATCCACTGCAGGAAAAACAAACATTTGCTGCTCGTGGAGTCGATTTTTGCAATGACCTCCCTGCGACACTCAATAATTTGAGATTTTAATGTAGATGTTACATAGGTTTATAATTTTGTTGTTGTTGGCCTATGTGGGTGCAGTTAAAAAAATATATACACATTTATCACCTCTGGCTGGTCCAGACGTTTTATTTTGAATTCGTCCTTGTTTTTTTACTGGAATGTATATTTTTATATTCTCTGTAATATCTTTGTATCTTTGTGTTGTCTCGTACAATTTTCAATTTTTATTTTAATGCCTGTTTGAAATTGCTCGCACCTTTGAAAAACAATGTTTCACTGAATCCCCAAGGATAAACTAAAAATTAATAAATATCAAGTAAAACATAAAAAGGCCTAACCGCTGGCAAATTTACCTTTATCAGTGCTATACAGTGTCTTGGTATGAAAAATTCCAGTAAAACGTGCAAATTGTTTGGTGTAGAACATTAAATACATCACAGACAATGCGCAGTTGGTAATTAATCGTTACGCCAGCGACGCTGAACTGTTTTGCAAAAATGCACCCTGGATAAAAATGGCCGACGCCATAAAAATGTTCAGTCAGCCATCACTTCTCATACAACCGGGCTAGTTCCTTAAACCCAGTAATGATTTGAACGATGATAGGCCTACTTAAGAAGGGACCAGTCTATACCGGTTTGGGGGTGTTATAAGTTTTGTTGCATCATGAATCGTGAAAAATGTCCAATAAATAAAACTATGTTCAGTTATAGCAAAGCTAAAATGACTATAAGAATAGAGAAAAAACAGTTCTTTTAAAATAATTTCACATTGAATCATTTACAGCTTCAGGATTTGACCTTTGACCGAAAAGGAACCATTGATTATCTCACTCCACCCTGACTTAAGAGAAAATCGTTAAAGTCGGAAATCAGTCCTTTCCGCTCTATATTAGACATGACGTTGGACATGCGCACAACCTTGTAAATTGGGGATTTGTGCGGACTTTAGTTTATAGCAATATTCAATAAAATGGTGAGCAAATGATGAACAAATACTGCTGTTACTACTGTGGGAATACTTGCTGCATCTTCATTTCACACTTAGCTGGCAATTTGGAGAACAATCTGTCGTGAAATGACGGCCGTCAGTTGTAGACTGTTCATGTCAAAAGATTACGCAAGATAGCTGGAAATCCTTCTACTTTGGAGCTACCAGAACGGATCAGATAATGAGCGTGTACCCTCCCCAAACACAATATTCAACAAGGCCCCAAAAGTGGTTTCCATTCGGAAATTTTGTGATACAGATTCCAAAGTTTGTAGAATATTTGCGGATATTTACTGTCAGCCATTTTCGGATACTTAGGGGCAATACAGGTAAGTACAGTGTCATTGTTTACTTATTTATTTCAAGCAAAACCTCCGTAAAAGGAGATGATAAAATACAACAAAAGGTACGAGCAGATAAGTAAGCAACATACAAATCATTCAAATCCCGACACACAGGGAAGGCTGCTTAGCCCATCCAGAAAAAATAGTAAAGATTGTCAAAACGACCCTAGCAGCTGGCCAAGAGTGTCAATATCATCACAATTGAGAAATTGCTTACGAAATATAACTGTTTTGACAATATCACAAATGCCATGGTTGGCATAGTCTATACATTCTTAAATGTACGGATGATTCGTCTACAAGGTGGATTGACAATACATTTCAGCTGCGAGAAATCATCATGCATGCTAAAACTATTTTTGACTTTACCAATTAAAGGTATTCTCGTATGCAAAATCTGCATTGGCCCAACAATTCTAGAGGTGAGCGTAGAAAAATCTTGCTTCAGAAGTGTTATTAAAAATTTGACATACTAAATTAAGTTGAAAAGTGGCTAAAAACATCATCGATCTTATATAAATTCAACCCCTGTAAAAGAGACGTTCAACATCACACACGAGTGTGGAATAACTATAAAGAACCTGCAGGGTACAGAATGCTTCTGGCTGGCTTTTTTCACCAAAGCTGATAGAAGATGACATTTTACTTAGTTTAGTTTATTACCTTTATTGCACAAACATCAAAATACAAGGTGGTGCAGAAGGGAAACACCGAATAGACACGCAGGCCCACTAAATGGGGACCCTTGATCACACAAAGCAAAAACATTAGTAGAAAACATGAAAGTATGTGTATAGTAAAAAATGTAAAAAAACACAATAAAAAACATGAACAAATATATGTAAATTTAATAAACGGCTACGTATTGCACATGTTAAAGATGGTAAACAAAACTTGAAAAAACAACAACACAAAACTTGGTTCCGCTTAATGTATACAGGTAGGCCAATGCTAAGCTGCACGAAACGTTGGTCTGTTTGTCCATATCAACATATGCCCATCACAGAGAATACTTCCCCACCACTTATCCATTTTGCAATTCCAACCTCTCACCCCCTTATCCATTATCCGACCGCAATTCAAACGCAGCGTCAGTTGAATTTTTCCACTTTGTGAATTCTTGTTTTTGTTAGCCATCCTTGCCTCTGTCTTTGTTTATCTCTCGCCTATGATCGGCCTATTTTTAGGAACAGGTGCCGGGCAATCTTCAATCTGAAATAACGCGCTATAACGTGTAGTCAGAGTAGAGGAAGTTATTGGCTGTATCCGAATTCGCGGCTGCAGCTGTACGGCTACGACTGTTGCTAGGGGTGTTGCTATAAGGATGTTCTATACTTCAACGCATGATGACGCAGAAATGTAGCCGTAGCCGTAGCCGTAGCTTTAGCCGCCAATTCGGACACGGCCTGATAGACTCATAATGGATGTGCCAGAGCGGGGATTCTTGGGGTCCGAAATAGCGGCTACGGTTACGGCTACGACTGTTGCTAAGGGTGTTGCTATAAGGATGTTCTATACTTCAACGCATGATGACGCAGAAATGTAGCTGTAGCCGCAGCCGTAGCCGTAGCCGCCAATTCGGACACGGCCTGATACTAGTGATAGACTCATAATGGATGTGCCAGAGCGGGGATTCTTGGGGTCCGAAATAGCGGCTACGGTTACGGCTACGACTGTTGCTAAGGGTGTTGCTATAAGGATGTTCTATACTTCAACGCATGATGACGCAGAAATCTAGCCGTAGCCGTAGCCGTAACTGTAGCCGCCAATTCGGACACGGCCTGATAGACTCATATGGAAGTGCCAGAACGGGGTTTCTTGGGGTCCGAAATAGCGGCTACGGTTACGGCTACAACTGTTGCTAGGGTGTTGCTATAAGGATGTTCTATACTTCAACACATGATGACGCAGAAATCTAGCCGTAGCCGTAGCCGTAACTGTAGCCGCCAATTCGGACACGGCCTGATAGACTCATATGGAAGTGCCAGAACGGGGTTTCTTGGGGTCCGAAATAGCGGCTACGGTTACGGCTACAACTGTTGCTAGGGTGTTGCTATAAGGATGTTCTATTTTCATCAACGCATGATGACGTGGAAATCTAGCCGTAGCCGGGTATAGCCGCCAATTCAGACACGGCCTAGCTTTGGATTCCTATACTCAATGAGAAAATGGCCGGTTGTGCTGTGATTAAAAATACTGCTGGAGAAGATATGCTGACATGAATGTCTGGGACCCAAGTTGCCTCCAAACAGACAGTTAAACTGTACTGTTAATATACAATTTGTCAATCAGTTCACTTGTAGGTGATAATCTGACGGGACAGAATTCATCTAATTGCCTTGGATGTTTCTTTATTGAGCAGTGTCTCTCATTAAAACCGCATCACTCAAGACAAGTTATTTGCATCATGTGCTATCGCAAATCTTCTATCCACACGACCCAACGGTTCCTTCTACAGGCTTAAAGACATTGTGTGGTTTAGACAATTAGCAAAAATAACAAAATATATGAATACATCCACTGCATTCACGGCAAACAAAATGAAGTCATGTGAAGTTCGTTTGTTTTTGATAGATATTAGCATTTTAGATTGTCATCTTCGAGAAAACGAAATAGTGTATTAAAACCATAAGCAATGCCCATCACATGGCAGTTAGACAACACGCTTATACAGGTATAGCCCCATCACGAACACCCAGCAATAGTGAACGTTTATACCATGGTAGTTACACAAAACGCTACTTTAATTTTCTAGAAAAGGTGAGCTGTTATTTAAACAGTTATTTTGAAGTGTGTTTCCAGAAAACTGTCATTTTTGATAATACCTTTCCGAAGAGCAATGTAGTCATAACCCTTTAAGCATCGCACCTAAGAGCTAGAATCCTTGGCTATACTCAGCAGACTTTGATCTAAATTACTCTCGACAAATGCCAACCAAATAAATAGTTTACGAGTCAGAACAGACCGCCGCCTCTCACAGGCTGTATATTCAGCAGTTACAGCTGCACCCACACAGTCAGAATTTCTAGAGGTCGTTGGTTCAAATCCCTTGCAAATAAAATGATATTTCTTTCTTCACGCACATAGTCTGTAGACTCTAATTGGATAAAACTGCTGGTAGTCTGCCTGCGCTGTTCTTCAACAAAGACCATGTTTCTGCTCGCGGCATCTCATAAACTCAGCATCACCGGCAAGCACTCACACCTTGAGGAGTGCAGAGCTGTCAAAAGATTGACTGAAAATAATTAACTACGATTACTTTGACCAAAAGAAAAGCCTCAAAACCCATTGCAGTAATCGTGCAACGTTAAAGCATTTCTCTGAAGTCAGTTTTGGGATCCAAGTTCCTTCATGTGAAATGCATGAATCAAATTAATAAGTGAAGAAGACAGTTTTTTGTTTTGCACTGTTTGTCTATAATTGACAATAGGTTATTCCCAGCTTCACCTGGTGCAGTATTCCGGTAGAGTTCGCATACGAGTTATCACGGGGAAATTACCGCGTCATATTATGAATAGAAAGTGTTCTTATTGAAGTGTAGATATCAGACAATTCACCCGGATCAAATCGAGCGGAAAACTACGACGAAATCATTGGGAGTAATAAACACCTCTCCACCCCCCCTGACGGGAGAGCGGATGAGATCGCGAGACGCGATTTGCCTTTCTTCAAATAAGCAGTAATATAATTTCCCATTTCCTAGCCAAGTGAAGCAATCTTTAATTGTAATTCGTGCACTGATGTCTAGCCGCTGGACGGACTGACGTGGTCGCAGCGTGCTGCCTGTATGGTTGGTCTGATTTTCGAGAACGGGGTTGTGGTGTTATGAATGCTGCAGGATGTCCTCGGTAGCTATACTCAACCAATACACGTCGGTTTAACTGCGTATATTCCACCGGGATGATTCCCGCAATATCGCCCCGCCTTCTACACAACAACTAAACTCAGGAAGAGATCATTACAGTATCATCATCCCATCGGACAACATGTTTCTGTCTCATCGCTACTTTACATCTGGTGCTGTTTTCCTCAACCCGTGTCCATCGCTAGCTCAGTCGAGGAATGACACAAGGGAATCTGACGGCAGTTTGGATTCATACGAAGCCGTAACGATAGAAGAGAAAAGGCAGCCGAAAGAAAGAGACAAAGGCGCGAAAAGACGGGAGCTCGAGGAACATGAAGACGGCAGAGGACGCAAACAAGGCATGGAGGAATTTTATGAAGATGTTTTAAGATGCGTGGATGATGATGGATGGTAGTGATAAGGATAATGGTTAATGGAGTACGTAAGAAAGAGGAGAATACTGAGAGGTGCTGAAGATGAGAGGATGAAAATGTATTGGACGGTGATTTCCATGACAACCTTAATGTTAATACGGATGATTCAGTTGTCATGGCAACGGCAGCCATGTCACAACAATGGTGTGACACTTATGATGAATGTTGCGATGATTTCATTATGTAAGCGATCAAACTGATATGCATGATCTAGACGCACGAAGGTGATGTCGATCAGCTGGCGTAATCATGGTGATAGTCGCCATGACAACAATGTCGATCATAATGATGATGATGATAAGTGATTTAATTTATGATAATAGATTACAAAGCATGTTGGTTATAGTCACCGTTCAGTATACAACAATTATGGTCATGGTATAACTACAGTGAATGAGATGTCGATCGCAGTGCTGTTCATGAGGGCAGGTTCGAATTATTGTCGATCAAAATGATTGTCACTGTGAAAGAAATGTAGAAGTAAAGGTGGTTAAAATAATGTTGTTTTGATTAGTACTTACAGTTCGATGCTAGCGGTATTAATAATATCTACGAATGACTGAGATGAGGTGTCGACCATTGTCACCATCGGGCAGCGATCATTGATAACAATTATGAGTAACTTCTATCGTGTCCACTACCAAGTCATAAAAATGACAAAACTGTCGAAAACCAGCCCATTTAAAGGCAAAGTATACCTTTGTTTTTTGGAAGCGTTCGATTGTTTTAACCCTTTATAAATGTTGATATAAATTATGCAATAAAACCAACCTGTGAAAATTTCATTTCAAAAGGTGGTCGCGTTTTTGAGATACCGCCGAAAATCCATAGCGAATATTATGTCCACGCAAGAAGAATAATCCCCAATAGGAGTACACAATCTGAGAAGCGTTTCTGACAGAAACGCTTCTCAGATTCAATTTTTTATTTTGTATTTTTTTTAAAACTGATATATTTTTGGCATTACCACAAAACTTCGAAGTGACACGTTCCTCATAATGCTTTATATACTTTCGAAAGCTGCTGTAGGCTTCTAACAAATAGGTTTTTATTGCCATTTATTTTAAGAGTGGTTACCAAACGTATACATATAAGTCTAAACTTGAACCGAAAAATCACAGGAAACTAATAAATATAACACACCGGACTAGGTTACTGTGATCAATATTCGTACATGTGAAGTCAAGAGCAGATTATGTATCTTTAATTCGAGTTTTCAATCAACATTAATTTATCTCGGGTAATATGCAGTGCGGGAATGCATCACTGGTCTCGTATTTTAATTTTCTCATGTCGGTACGAATGTTTACACTTGAGTTGTAACGGCATAATTCGTTGTCAGAATCCACGCGGGACGCCTTTCCCCATCGGCAGTCCATCGGTTTGAAGCCAGGTATCCAGAGAGTTATTGCGAATACAAAATCCCCAACTCGTGACCGAGAAAATGTCGATCGTGTTCTATCCATTTTTGTTGTTTTTTCTTTGTGTATGTCCACCAGCGCCAGTGGCAGTAAAGGTTGTTTAAAAACATTGGGGCATTTAGTAAAACTTGTATTATATTAAATGGGAAAGTGCTCTATAAATAAATAAGAATTTAATTTGTAGAAAACGTGTGCAAGATAAACTGACATTCTAACCGCGAGTGATTCGGCAACACATTAGGACTTTTAAGAACAAATTATCTGTAAACAAATCTAGTAATTGACATAACGGAACATTATTAGAATTGATTATTAGTTGATTTTCCGTTTGTAGAGTTTGAGCGACAGTTTGATGTAAATTGGTTCGAAAATCTTGTATTCTATCCTTTTTTTATATCGCGGCCAGACTGAGGCTTGAAGCATTCAGTCTGGTCCCTCAACTTAGCGGAGAATAGTATTATTATAATACACAAGCGAAACCGGATTACCGGACAAACATATGGTTTAGTGGAGTGAGCAGACATTTTTTTCGGTTGGGGGGGGGGGGGGGGGGGGGGGGTGGGGTGGGGGCAGGTGGGGGCAGAGACATAATGTTATGGGGCTATTATATGTATCAAACCATTTATTTGTTCAAGTTTTCGATCTCATCGGGGGTAAGAGGGGACAAGGGTTTTGATAGCGGGGGGGGGGGGGGGGGGGGGGGGGGGGGGGGGGGGGGGGGGGGGGGGGGACTCCAGCCCATGCCCACCCTGGTAACCCCACTTGGTGAAGTCCTTCCCCTTTCCTCGTGGGGTTTGATAAGATTTGAGACTATAGAAATACCAGTTCTTGCTTGTTCCATGGTGCAAATATCGGACATTTAACAAGAGTTTGAATGTCAAACGAAAAATAAATGTATTAATATGAAACAATGTCTACAAATTTTCCCTTTCAGTGTTGTTAATATATTTTTTTCCGAAGCAAGTTTTACATCTTTTGAACTATTTCATTTTAAGGGGGCGAATAGAGTAATAAAATTATCCTCAAATTTATTAAATAGCGCAATTTTGTTCCTTGTGCAGCGGGAGAATGTGCGGTAAGAAAACATAGTGTGACAGATAGGGGAAATATTTGGAGGAGTTGTGCCTTTGATGATACAAGCATTTAATTGGGCACACAGTCTGAGTCTGTCATGAGAAAGATAGTTAAATTTAGGGCCATCGCAGATTTGAATTTGTTAAAAAATGTAGGCAGAATAACACCAAAAAAAAAATAACAATTTCAAATTGCTGCCATTGCTTTTTATTCTATCAAAATTGTTTTAAGATTCAAACTTGCGACATGCTGTGATTGCGTGCCAAATGCCAAGCTTGCGCCATCAAAGGCACAATTTCATCACCTACCCGCCGTGCTAAATTGTGATTATTAAACACTTTTAATTCGGTTGTCTCTTATTAATTTGTTTTTATTTCGACAGAAGGAGGATGTTGCGACTGTGCTTTATGCCGTTGTCTGAGGAGAGTGCCGTACGGGACCTTATTTGCCATCTTGCTCTTAGCGGGTGGCTTGGCTCTACTGACTTACGAGACGCTAACCATTCGAGGGGTCGCCCAAGAGATGTTTTACGCAGCCAATGTTAATGTAAATAGCGTTCTCTACGAAGGGTAAGAAATCAAATCTCTTTGAAAGTTTATTACGTAATTGATTTGTGGAAGAATACATTTTTTTCTATCCCCAGGTTTTCATACACCATCTGTCAAATCGTCCAACTACTCGGTTATATAAATGGAGGTGATCTTGTCTTATTGTGTGTAGGGGCTGAAAGCTGTTATGTGTTTACAAAAAGTGTCCATATGTTCACGTACGTGCTTATGTTGATTTTGACGATTTGTCGAAATAAGCAATGGTCATAATGGTCATTTATGGGGGTGGGTAGATCATCAAAATTCTATTTTCTTTACTTCGATAGTATTTGAGATGGACATATGCTTCTTTGGAGGATTGGTACTTGGATGAACTTTTTATCAGTGAGCTTTCAGAAGAAAAAAACAATTTGTTTTTTTTCTGGTTTTGTTGTAGGCCTATACTTGTAATTCCGATGCCAATACTTTGTTTGTTATTTTAATATCATGGGCTTGTGGAAGACCGTATTTTAATGACAGTTTAAAAACCAAAATGTACCTCCTGGATGACTTCTGTGAGGATGTTTTTACATTCGAAGATTTAAAATAAAAAATAAAAACAATACTTAATAATAAACAAAAATATATACAATTACAATCCTGCCCTTTGTTCTTTCACGCCTCCATAAATTGTGTCTGAAAGATATAGGACGAATTATCTACCCCTAATATTTATGACTTAATTGAAGGGAAATCCAGGTTCCCTGTCAGTCACACTTTTATCATTTACAAATTTATGGGCGTAGAATAATATTTGTTATTTTTAAGGCAAAAGGAAGCTTAGCCTTACGATGTTTGATCTTAATAAATGGAATTTTCTTTCGTTCGCGGAAACATTTAACTTTCGAAAACTCTTGAGAATTTAAAACCACAAGGATTATTCCAGCACACACGTAAAACAAATTGAGATTAAGTAATAGTAAACGATTGTAAACTCTATATTATTTTTGAAAACTCTATATAATTAACATTACGAACTATTTAGACCTAGGTATTTCCGTTGGCGTACCAACAAGTTAAACCCTGTCAGTTTTGTTTACCAACTAAAAATATACTGACATGTGCTGAATGTTTGAATTCTCGCGAGGACATTGAAGTCTCATGAGAAAACTTCGGGTTTCTAAATTGCCCCAAGTTGCAAGATGAGATCTGCCGGTCTCTCAACCCAGGAAGTGACTCATGATAAAATTTCCTTTTATTTCTGGGTTCAAGAACAGGTTGCATAAAATGATATATATATATAAACGTAAAATCCATTTCCAAATCTTTTACTTTACATCACGTAGAGATTTACTTCTGAAACGTGTGTGGTGAAATGTCAAAATAAAAACAGTGAAGTTTTAAAACATAGAAGATTAAAATGTTCACAGAAATAATTGCATTGTTCCCATTGTTTGAGACAATGTCTAGAAGGTCCGGCGGGACAGAATGGACAAGGTCATTTTTACCGTAGTTTCGACCTCAATTGAATTGAATGCAGATCAAATTAAAAGGCCGAAATCTATTTTTGATGTTTTGCTTTTGAAGGAAACAATTATGAGCTGAAACCTTCGGGTTGGGTTTGTATACAGAGAGTGACTGAATTATATTTATAAGGAGAGTAGTATACCCAAAACATTGCAGTCGCAGTGACTGTGCCAACATTGTCAAATATGATACCTTTTCTCGATTGCAGAGACTCTGGCCAACATTGTCAAAACACCCTACATTATCTTGATTTTAAGAAATTAAGAATTGGACTATAACGTATACATTCACTGTCGCTGTACAAACCTATGTAAATGTCCAATGTTCAATATCGAAATAGAAAGTAGACATTCACTGTTCACATCTATGTGAATGTCCAATGTTCAGTATCGAAATAGAAAGTAGACATTTACTGTACAAACCAATGTGAATGTCCAATGTTCAATATCGAAATAGCAAGTAGACATTCACTGTACAAATCTATGTGAATGTCCAATGTTCTATATCGAAATAGCAAAGAAGACATTCGCTGTACAAACCTATGAGAGTGTCCAATATCAAGCTAACTTTATTGTCATAGCATAATGTAGAATCCCAGTGTTGGTGAGAATCACTTGATAGAAATATTCAGCCGGGGTCATGTATAGCGTTTTATAATTCCATTGCTTAAAAAATGAGCAGTCTGTGACATGATGCTGCGTTACGTATTCGGCACACAGTGTTGAGCTAAACTCTGACGGGTTATTGGATCAATTTCCAGTAGAATCCTTTACCTTTTTGTGGCTATATCTACCGTGAAATTGGATTAACAGAATCTCGTTAAGGGATTAGCTTTACGGTGGCCATTTGCTCTCGTCGTGGTTTTGGCGTCAACGAATCTGAGGGGCTATCGGAACAATCTTGTTGAAAATAGTATGCGAAATATTTTGGAATTATTGAATCGCTATTAAAATAGCAAGGTGAGATGCAGTGGAGTTGCTATGCCAGCATTTCGTTAATATCAAAATACTTGAGAAATTAGTATTAGAGAAAATGTGTTTTTGATTTACTGGAGTTGAAGTACTGTTCCAAGATTTTTGACCAAGACACGTGCGAAATAAATAAAACTGAATTGTTATTAACGTGGAACGTCCTGAAGGAGAAGAATCAGTGAAAGAAAATATAAGATTGTTTTCAAGACAACATATACGAGGAATTGCAGCATCGCTGATAATCAAAGACAATCTTTATTTTTGAGATTTTGTTATATTTGAGAAATTTAAAATAAACATATTGAATTTCTTTTAGAATCTTTAAAATAAATATAGCTAAGACGTACGCAGGTCAACAAATATGACATGGTATTTTGCTGATAACTTTATTCTGGTAAGCATGTTTGTTTTCGTGCTAACCCACTTTTTTGTGCTTAAGCAGCTCTATGAAATTCTGTTCTCACCCCGTCTATCTTAGCTCTGTTGATCTACAGGCTTGCAATAAATATTTATCAATAACCTTTTCAGGACTGGAACTTTATTCTGGGTGTTGATCTCCGCCGTAGCCGTCATGGGTCTATTTGGGATTTTACTGCTGGTGTTTGCGTGTCTAACTAGCGGACCATCTGGCCAAAATACATGTGGACAAGAACGTATTAGATGCATTGGCCTGTGCAGCACCGATATCGTGAGTTTTTATCCTTCCATCATTTTCGAAATATTTGTTATCGTTTATCTGTTTGCGTAATATCAACTGTTTTGAAGGAAAATCTATTTTCGTACCTCATTCACTTATAGATCTTGAACACCTCTGTTTGTGAAATGAGTGACCTTTCATTCCAGTGCCTTTCTGACAGGCAAGATACCACACTTATGGGAAATTTCAAATTTTGTATAAAAACTTCCACCACAATGTTAAGGTATAAAAATAGCAGCTGTACGAGTATTGGGATGTGACCCTTTCTAAATATCAAAAGTTGATACAAATCTGCAACCTCCATAAGTAAGAGATTTTGTCTTCTTCCATTGTATTGGGCCGTGTGCAAATCGTGCCCAAAGGAAGTTAAGTCCATGCTCTGTGGCTTTTTTGTAAACATGTGATGTCACAGATTATACTTGGTCTGTATAAGGCTTTCAAGGAAAGACGCATCACATATAACGCTCCACATATAACGCCCCAAAGAGCCTGTTCTAAATCTCCCTCGCTTAAAAGAGTGGATCCTCTATCACCGTGAACGTTCTATAAGCGAGTCGGTAATGATTATAAGCGACCAGCTGGTCGAATCCGATGTAAATGATTATCAACACAAAATGTGTATACTGCCAAAACCTGACTTTAACAAAAATTGTTTTTATTACTGGCAAAAACCCGAACGCGTGACATCACCAAATGATGGGAACGAGGTTGACGGGAAGACATTGGTGAACTTTGCACTTAAAAAGGAAAACATTTCAAAACTGTATCCGCAATTTGTCTGTTTATTCATAGACTCTATGGTTTATTCAACTGTACGTGACGATTACTCAATGACGGAAAAAGCAAAAGTGACAAATGCACTGTTGCACAAGAATCACTATCAGCTACTTATGACAGACTTCATAATTCATATCAAGAATTGTTCATGTACGTGTAATAGAACTGCCCTTTAGAAGTACCCTGACCAGACGAATTGAGATTCAGTATAAGAACTGTTTATTATTACAATTAACTGTCATTATTCTTATAATAAACCCTACCTGTCATTAATATTGTCATAAATATTATGTCATAATGTAAGTTACAACGCAAGAAGGATTACTAGTCTTGCGGAATACATAATTGTAAAAAACGTTATCGAAAAATCAATCGGAACGCTCCCACGAAGAGTTAAAAAAATAATAACCCAAAGGGGGAAATCACAGAGTCATGACGGCACCTAGGCGGGGTGCCAATCCAGCAAGGCCCGGCGGACTGCTCGGGAAAGATCACGGTCACAGATGCTGCTGTAGGCAGGAGTGGGGGATCGTGTCTAGGAAATTATTACTCCTTGCTAAAAAGCCACCCGTTTATAGAAAGAATTCAGATTGTAATACGGGTATTGAAAGAGCATGTTATGACGTGCCTGGATTGTGTTCCATTGTATACACTGCATTATAGAGACCTTCGGGGACTATATTTGAGAAGATATCGTGAATCACTGCAAGCAAGAATTATTATATTTCTTAAGAAAAATAGTATCTCTCCAAGGGTGATCGTGTTTCCAGACGAGGCTTATAAGAATATAGTGCTTTGAAAGCACACGTGTCACATTGGTAATTGTTAAAGACCAGTATCAACACTTGATGTGACCCATAGGCCTATACATGAAATAACAAACATGTGATTTGAGTCACGAGAAAAAAAGTAGGAAAACAAATTAAATGTTTTCACTGTTTTCAAACATTGAGTTTTTGACTTAAAATAATGAAAGGAAAACACCCTTTTGTTGCATAGAATTGTGTGTTTTCAGATGCCTGAGAAAGGCTTCATGTCAGAAGCCTTTCTCAGATTCAATTTTGTTGGTGAAAAATTACCTCTTTCTCTAAAACTATATCTTCAAAGGTTGTCGTTCTAATAATGTTTTAAACTATCAACAGCTCTCCAGTGATCTTTACGAAGTATTATTTATTGTCATTCATTTTAGGAGTAATTACTAATGGTATATCCTCCCTTAACTCAGTTGATTATAAAGAAAAAGAAAAGAAAATAAGATTACCATTTGGCATATGATGTAAAATATAAATTGTTGCAAAACTTTGCGTGACTGTATTTTCATCTACTCGCGCTGCTTCTGAAATTTTGGAATAAATTGATCTCGAAATAGGTTCAAGAGGGCTTGTCATTAAACCCTTTTTCAGTGACTAGCCAGCGGGACCAGTTTGCTTGTCATTTGACTGGTCTGTCATCTTTTTCACTGGACGCTTTTCAAAACTGAACTAGTCAGCCGGACCACTTGGAGAGAATTTTGATTGGCCCTAAGGTGTTTAAACTATAGCATTTGGCCAGCAGATCACTGTAAAGGGAGAACACTGTTCGACGTGTGATGTGGACATTTTTTCGATGATGATTTGTCCCAGTTTGCTCGACTTTAGCACCATATTTGTACACTGCCATTTCACCCCATATCATGTTCATATGATCATCGGCGTAACAGAAGGGGAGGGGAGCCCCCCACTCTAAGAACCCTTGCCCTCCCCCAAACAAACAAAAATTTCAAAAATACACCATTATGTATTTTCCCCCGCTTGCGTCCCCAAAACTAAAATGTCTGATTACGCCACTGCATAATGATGTTGGAATCACTCCATGAGGGGCCACGCCAAACAGATGAACTATAACAACTATTCCCCTAGGCAATCCCAAAGAAGAACAAACATTCACAGTCAATTTTCACAAAGTTTTCTCTGGGGCCTGCCTCCTGCGAAATGGAGTTGAGTTGGTTGCGTCAGAGTTGTCCGTACAATTAAATCGCCTAGTGTGACATGGCCCCAACCTTTCCATTCCTGTCATTTATCTTTATTTGCATCACAACAATGACTGCCTTTCCTCTTTATTTTGTTGTAGTTAATCATGGTCACCTATGCAGTATGTGCTGTCTGGATTGCATTGACCGTGGTGCTTGCCATGCCATTCACATTCATGCTGATGGTACGTTCATACTGCAAGAATGTCACACCTACGTCATGTATCGATCTATCTCATTATGGTGAGTATTTTTTGATTAGCAGACATTTTCGGTTCCTCAAAAAAACCGAATTTGTGCACACAGGGTGCCAGACTAGACTGCACACTGGGGGTTGTGCTACAATGGGAGACTTTAGAACGCTAGGTGGCAGCAGAATTACCAGGTTAATTTCCATTGTTTACGTAGTTCCGAGCATGCGCAGATTACACAGAACTATGAATTTACCTGGTAAGTCTGCTGCCACCTAGCGTCCAAAAAGTCCCCCATTGGACCAGAAATGGCGTCCAGCAACCACGTGACCAAAGAAAACCCTCTGAATACACAGCTCTGGTTTGGGGCTTGGTGGTATAAGCACATTCAAAATGAGGCTCGAAGGGTAATATAGTCTGGTGCTCTTGGTTAGTTGAGAACTAGTAGTACAATTCTCCATGGTTTAAGATATATTAAGGTGGAAGAACATTTCCCTTTACATGCAGACAGCGAGTCTCGTTTGACTTGTCTCATTTGTCAAACGGATGAGGCTGACAAATTCACACATCACTAGACGACTGTTTTCTGTTTTAGCTTAGGCCTACTAAACGTTTATCTAAACTGATCTCCATCTGTTTAAAGCAATATATGTTCTAACCTTAGTTAATGAACAAGATGTGGTTACTTAAGGTTGTATGACGAGTAAGCCCAATTAACCTGTCTTTGTTTTCACCCGATTATTTTTAAGCCGAACAATATACTATAGTCAAAGAAGTGAAGTTGAATTAATCGAAAGCACCCAATCCCTATTTGGTTTAGACAACTGAATGTTCCTCAATCTATCCAATTGAATCTTGACGTCCGTCTTAGAAATCGAGACAAACGACCTACATCTCACAGCGTGTTCGCGGTTTCAATCGATCGCAAGGAATTCCAAGCTATGAAAGATTCCTCAAGACAGAACTCAGGATAAGAATGAGGTTAACTGAGGTTGAAGACATTATTCCCATCCTCTCAAACTAAATATAACAGATGCAATCCAGCACACTTTGGTATTCACACATTACGCACTGCGTCCATGCACACTAATCTGATTTTCATCGTCATCTTGTGTCTCCAATTTCCCCAAGGATGTTCTCCCCATTCAACTGCCTGCAGTCAAATTGAGAAGATGCATGGTGCATATGACAGAGCATCTTGAAGATGTGATAGATATATCTGTTCATCATCTCGAGTCTGTGTTTGTGATGTTCTCCTCAGGCAAGAGATCAGTCAGGATGAGAAGTCTTGACTAAACATAGTCTGCTTTGACTATACGGGGGGAAAAACCCATCAATTAATGTACGACACTTTTCTATAAAAACATTGTTATATGATTTCAGACGCAGGCATTTGCATTCAGCAGCTGTATATAGCAACGCCAACGGTTAGAAAAACTCAAATATAATGTTCTGATGTTTTATTTTTAAAGGTGTTATACATGATTGGTAGAGCTGACAAAAACACAGACAGTGTTCATGTAACAAACCTTCAAAACATTTGGGCTCGATTCGTCTTGTGAGTCAGGAGAAAATAGTGAAAAAACCATGCACAGTTTTCAGCATGTAAACACATTATCCTTAATTGGGATTTTAATGTAACAACCGAATTCAGCTGTTGCATTTTTTAGGCTTTCATAGACAGTTTTCTCGAATATGACTTCATTTCAGAGGGAAATATTTCACATGAAAAAAATAGTCCTATATGTAAACTTCACAATCAGTAAGCTTTCAGACTACAATTTGCCTAAACAATTATGTTTTTTATCCTTACCAATCTTTAACTTGTTATTTTATTTGTTTATTTAATCATTTATTTTATTGACATTCAGGTTTGTCAGGGAAAGTGGCCAAGACTTCCCCCGACGGCAGCAACACTACTGACCTGAGTGTGTGCGGAGCGTCTTTGACAGGCTTTTGCGACAAGGTAAAGTGTTAACCGTTTTATTATTGTTTTATATTTCTGGTAATGCAACCAGGGATGCCTCATAAGTGAACTTAATGACTGTAGCTCGTCTCAAGCCTGAAGAAAACTGTTAACAAGGGTGGTTGCTATGGTGAACCAGAAACACTGTGGTTCTCCCACGATAAGTGTTCTTGATTGTTTTCCGTGCACAATCCTATAGTGCACGGGACCTTTCCTATCCGAAGGACACAAACATTATGGTAAAGTATCTTGCTCAAAGACACAAGTGCCACTACTGGGACTCGAACCCACACTCTGCTGATCAGAAACAAGAGGGTCTGGTGCTCCTCACCGCTAGGCCACGACACGCGTTACAATTTGCAAATGGTTCATGTCATGTACCCAGTAATAGACCTTTCTATTGCAACGTCACAGCCCGAGTTGTTTGCCAACAGAGGTTGAAGAATTATAGAAATTATTATTCATGGTTGATTAAAAATTCGAACTTGTGCCAGGGGCAAAATTGCAACGAATTGTACATACAAATTTACATGATTTCAAAACAGAAAGCCAGAAATGCAAAACAAAAACAGATAGTACATTTTGTAACAATGTTACACAAATATTCAAAAATAGTGTTGAATTTGTTGGAAACAAAGCAACCAATAATGGGAGGTAGGCCTTTCTTATTTAATTGAAAGTTTGCAGAAAATGTTGAATTTGGTTAAAACATTTGTTAACACGATTGAATGGTTTGCTAACATTCGGCGGTCCATACCAACCAGCAAGGTCTGTTTATTTACAACGGAAAGGTCCATAAAAAAAAGATCAAATACAAACAACAAATACTGAAAATGGGAACGAATAAATTATTGCTGTTTTTTCAAAACTGGCAACAAAATAAGCCGTACCTTTCACAGGTTTGGGCGGGAAAAACTTCTGCGCTTGCTCTATGGTAATCTGTAGTTGAGTGAATTAATACAATAGTGACATGATCAATTCAAGAAACAGATTGTGCATATCCCATGCAGCTGGCCAAACATCATGCGATTTACGTAATGATTAGTATCATTGTATGGGAAAGCATTGATCGAACACTGATAACATCCTATAAGGGTGTGAATTGTCAATAATGGTATCGGTTAGGTCTGCATCGATAACCAAATTATCGTATCATTGATCGCCAGAGCTCTTGACAAATTCATTGTCTGCATGCTCTTCACTTGACACAACTCTTGATTCACTACTTTAAAGTGAAGACGGTTAGAACGGATTTAATAAAAGGAATTAAACAGTCCAGCCTCATACTGTATGTCTGCTAAGTTAAAGGAAATCAATGTTTAAAATAATTAGTTTAAAACTGATCCTTATGCTAACTCCTCCGTCATGATGTAAACTGCAATTTGTATTTTTAAATTTTTGTTGTAACCCTTCCCCAGGGTAATGGGGTATGTTCCTTTTGGAATAAAAATACTAATCAATCAATCAAAATTATTGTAGTGGTTGCTGTGGCGACCGTAGTCTGCATACAATTTGTATTTCTTAAAGTGCTATTTATACGCCTGGTGAGATGACGTTCATGCACGACACGAAAAAGCTGACAGATGCTTTGGTTTTTCAAACCCAAACTAAGAAATTAAAAATACAACATTGTATATTGTAGGCCTACTTCTGATTTCTGTCGTTGAGAAAAGAATTGCCGATTTTTTTTGTTTTTAAGCAAAAAACAAACAAGTCGGATTTGAAACTAAGCATGGTGCGAGATACAATCTATAGTAAGGTTTACGGTATTACCATGTACATATATGAGATTTGAAACTTATCATGGAGGAGACAATCTGTAAGGTTTAGGGGAACACCAAGAACATGAATAGGATTTGAAACTTAGCATGGAGTAGATACAATCTAGTAAGATTTGTGGTATAACACTATATACATGAGTAGGATTTGAATTAGCATGGTGCGAGATACAATCTAGTAAGTTTTACGGCAACACTTGAGTAGGATTTGAAACTTGGCATGGAGGAGGTACAATCTAGTAAGGTTTGCGGTAACACCAAGAACATGTGTAGGACTTGAAACTTAGCATGGTGCGAGATACAATCTAGTAAGGTTTACCGTAACACCGTATACATGAGTGAGATTTGAAAATTAGCCCAAAGGAGCAGTCTATTGCAGTAACACCGTATACATGAGTAGGATTTGAAAGTTTGCTATGGTGGAGATACAATCTAGTAAATTTTGCAGTATGTTCTTTCAAACTGTATAACTGACAAATTAATAATTGATAACAAATAATTTGATAGAATTAACTGTTGTAAACTGCCTACCAACCAAAAGGACCTATCGGTTAAATGCAAAGAAAGAAAAAAAAGAGAAACTTAATGGCCTCTATAAGAAAGCCTTTAAGAAAGACTCTTCTACATGTAGCCGTACACTTCCTTTAAGTAAAGAAAATTGTCTGCCTGCATGATGTTATTCTTTCCGGTGTAATATTTTCCTTTACACGTTCCAATTCAATCAAGTAAAACCTCCCATCTGCATGGATATTCAATGTCGGCATGCTGGCAACGGGATTCAATATTATGAATATAAAAATAAAAAAACATTTGAAAGCGGGCTGGAACCAGCAATGTTTGTTCAGTCATCGTTCTTTTGATGCCCCACCATCTGATATTAATTTCAGCCAACTCTTCAATCCCTTTCCCAAACCAGATGTGGGACGAGACATTTATAATTTGAATCATATTTTATTATTATTATATTTTGACTGCAGAATGGCTCTATTTGGCTGTCGTCTTTTCTTGCCATGACCGCGTGTATTCTCATTGTCATTGCCTTGGTGAGTAAATATCAGAGGATAAAATACTGTTCTGTAAAATGTCAACTTAATTATGTAATTTATTCACCCGGGATGGACGCAAGGTTGCTGTTATTAAGAAAAATGAGAACAGATTTCGTGAAGCAAAATAGTCAGCTTTCGATGGGAGAAGAAAACAAAATGCAGTTCTTGTGTTAAAACTGAATTTATCTTGTCAGATGATGATTTATAGAAGTACACGTAAATCTTGTAAAAGGACCCCCTCCCCCGAACAAGAAGAAATCAACAAACAGAGCACTTTGAAACGGAAACAGACAAACCAAAAAATACAAGCATCCTGACAAACACCCCAACAAACACCCTCCCCCAACAAAAAAACCCAAACAAACACCCCAACAACAAAACAACAACTAAAATTCATCCTTTTTCTATTTTGATTCGGGGCTGAACAAAGAAAAACTGACTAATATGCAGCAACTAATTATTATTCATGTTTTTGACTCATATTTAATCTTGGTTTTCAGATTCATTTCTTGATGGCTTTGTCAGCCAACCACACGTACCAGAAGATGCTGTCAGGCGACCAACCAACTCGCACCAAGTACGGGAACGACTACCGCCGTGCGTACGGTGACGCCGATATACCACTCCAAGAGCCGCTTAACATACACGACGAAAGTACACGATTCTGAAGCGAGGCTTGGAGGCAAAGAATTGACGTGGTTCGCATGGCAACTGTCTCGTCTGGATCTGACAACTATTAAAAGATACCTGTGTTCAATTAAGACAAGGTACCAGACTGAAGTAAAGGGAAATGTGTGTGAATGAATTAAGTGAGTTATTGAACAACGGGTTTTAGACACAGCTTTTGAAGTCCAACTTTTATGGCTGGGTAGCAATGGTGGATGTGATGCTGTAACCTTAAGACTGCCGCGACAAGACGACTTGCCCATAAACCATCGCATCTAAGCCTTATAAAGATCTTCTCCTTCATTAATATTGTTGACATGTTATTCTCAATATTTTGAGAGAAAAGGTCAAACAATGTTGTTCAATTTTTGGAGATATAGTCCGGTCGATAGGAATCGTTGTAGAGTGTAGGATGTAGTCAGTTGTACACAGATCGATTAGTCAGTTAGGTTTGATACTAAGGTAAATATGCCCTGTCAAATTTTTGTCTCCAAACAAAAATAAACATCACTTAAAACATCATAAGTGAACAAACCAAAACAAAAAAAACGCCACGGCATTAGCGAAAAAGAAAAGTGCACAAGAGCTTTCAGTTTATTATTATAATTGACTAAATGTTGTGTGTAGTTATATTGGAATATATGTATATTGGACAAAAAATGTGTATGTTGAAACATAAATCGCAAAAAAAAAAACATTCAAAAAATTAAAAAAACAAAACAAATTCAAGTGCCCTTTTATACGTCATTAAAATTCAGAGTAGACGCATGACAACTTGTACACGTGGAGCTAATGGGTAAAATGCCAAGCGTGCATCATGTTTAAAAACAACGAAAACAATTTAAGTAATGGCCTTAATATATGGGCTAACTGAACACAACATTTACGCTTGTAAATCTATAAAGAAATCCTCAGTCAATCCTCAGTTCAGTATACATGTCAATGAAAGTGGTAGTTTGTTCACTCGTGAAGTCGGTTTTTACCTGAGATTTTCTAAGCGCTTTCACACATTGGTAAAATTTTCAATGGTATTGTATACACGTCGTAGTTGCATTAACGTTCGCGTGTTGACTGCTTTTTGGGTTCCGTGCAATATGAAGTAGAGCCTACCCCGTAGTTCTTAAAACTAGCGGTGATGTTCTGTTTAAAATAGCCGACATTTTCATTTTTTCGAAGTTTGTAAATTTTACATATGATAGTTGTAGATATGGTAACCAAAGTATAGCTTATCGTAGTATAAAGATAATGATATAGTGTATACCGTAGGATATTTAATAACGAAACAAAGTAATTTGCAACGAAGTTCACGTACCGTTCGCTTGTGCGTCAGTCAATTCTTGTACAGATAATACCACGGGTGTTTTCAAAACCGCGGAGTAAACTCAGGTCTTCACTTTAACAGCAGTTATTTTTGAATCCGTGTGCGCTTACCACGTGGCTGATGATACTGCAGCATGGCACCCCGAAACAGCGGTTTCGAAAACGCCCTTAGATGTTTAACGATTTATGTGTCGTGCAATGATGGTGCTTGATCTATTTGTTGTTAGTGGTGGTTTAATAGTAAAGCATGGTTTGAAATGTGGAATTTTACACTCTTAAAGAAAGATGTTTTAAAAGTAGAATACAATGATCCACACAAATATGCATCGAAATTGCGCGGTTTTCCTTTTACATCGTGAACTAACACGACACGCCATTTTGTTGACCCCACAAAATGGCGGACCGTGTTAGTTCGCAAAGTAAAAGAAAAACCACGCATGTTCATGGCATATTTGTGTGGATCATTGTATTCTACTTTTAAAACATCTTTCTAACCATATGCATTTTATAACAAACGGTTACAAACGCTTTTCATAATCATAGACCAACTCGCCCGATCCAAGGCAACGTGTCCCTTTAAGAACAAACTTAAATCATAATTTGAAAACAAAAGCAAAAACCAAACAGCCAAACAAAAATTAACAAAAACAGACAAGCTCTTACCATAGAGAACGGACTTTCTCTATGCTCTTACCAGTGGCTCTTACACTTACTTTCAACAATTTGTAGATTTTGTACAATTCCAATCAACTTAAAAATATTCTACGTTTAAAAATATACTTGCTCAACTTTGACAGCTGTCAAATTGTCTATGATTGTCTTCGTAGACCGGTAGTTGCTAAATACACAAAATCTGTGTATGTATATTTTTCGGTTTTCTATGGCAATGAAATTTAGAGTGGAAACAAGCTAACAAGTTGTATTCCTGTTTCTGACTCTATTTTTTGTTCAATTTAAACAATTAAACTCATTAATAAAAACAGGTGTTTCAAATATTAAAACCTCTCTCCAACCTTGAGAAAGAAATATTATCAAAGAAAATCCCCTAAAACCCAAAACATTTTATGACATAGGCCTAAACGCTGCATTTTTAATTAAATCTGTCGTAATGTGTTTTTTATGTTTAATTCTTTTAAAAATTATTTATTTATTTTATATGTATGAACATGTATATTTTTGTTTAACTGAAATAGACAATTCGTGCCAGAGTGTTTTAATGCCAACAAGGGGAAGGAACATCATTTGTCAATTATATATATAAAAAAAAAAAAAAATTGCACAATTTATTACAAATTATTTTTCTGGTGTGGTAAGCTTAAATTTTACACAAACACAGAATGTGCCAAGTATTTATAAAAGCATACTCAAAAACGACACAATAGTAATTGTTTTGTTTTGTTTTGTTTTTCTGTCAATAATGTAACGTGTAAATAAATGTTAAGAAAGGAAACTAACGAAATGAACATCAATGAAGCTGCAAGAATTACATTTTGGATAACTATAGGTGATTATAAGCATGGTTGAACAACAAAATATCAGGAAAGCTAAGGATAAAACGAAACATTGTATTTCGATATCACCATACCTGCTTTGCAGCGCTGATTGAGTGTTCTTCAATTGCTTACAAGGGGGTGGTTTTACTGAGACACAATAATGTTGTTCCTTCCCTTAAAATATTGGAAAAAAACAAAAACAAAACGGAAAAAAACATCTCTTCTGGCCAACAGTGTTGCCAGAATGTTTTCACTTAATTGGCACAGGGGGGGGGGGGGGGGGGGGGACGACATCGCTTTCCAGTGGGAGATTTGGGAGGGGGGCAATGGATATGGTTTTCCCTTTCTTGAGGGTACTATACATTTACATGGATTTTTTCGTGGGGCCCCCATGGCTATGCCGCTGCTTCTAGTGGAAGAGGTTGGACACACCACACTGAAACCTTTTAAGTTAACATAAACCCAGTTGTAATTTTTTTTCACTGTACATTGTAATGACAAAGCTTGTCAGAGTTATGTTTATACTAAATTATACCTTGTTTTTATAATTTACATTTATACTGTTACGACAAAAACAAAACATGTTTTTCCTATCTCTGTATATGTACAATTAAATGTAATAAGTAAGAGGAAAAAAAGGTTTAATTTCGTCTCTTTAAATGTGAACACGGTGAGTCGAGTGACATCCCTAAAATTTACTTAAACTTCCCCAATTGAGTGGTCCTCATTAGCTGCTGATACAGGGACACGGAAATACGACAGACTGGAGTATCTGACATCATGACAATAAAACAGGCAAAATGGAGATGGGCTGCACACACTGCCCGAAGAACAGACAACAGATGGACAACAAGACTAATGGAACGGCAACCAAGGACAGGGAAAAAGAGAGGAGGCAGACGAAGAAGAAGATGGAGTGATGACATAAGATCTTATGCAGGAACAATGTGGAGAAGAGCAGGAATATAGATGAATGGCGTTTACATGAGAAGGGCTACATCCTACACTGGATGAACAAAGCCTAATGATGGTGCATGATGATTAAATACCAGAAAATGAACTCAAGATCCCCCCTATCAGAAATCAGGTTGGCTCAGTAGTTTTTTCCCATGCCTTTTATAATAAATAAAGAATGAACAAACAAAATACAAGAACAAAACAGGAAGCCAAATTTACAACACACAAACACAAAAGAATTCAACACATTGGCAATAGCAATTGTCAGCTAACGTTGGTAGATGCATCGTCGAGATGAAAATGGTGTCAACATTAAAACTATTTAACCATTAAATAGTTGTTCTATAAAAACAAAGTCAATAAATAAATAAGTGCTAATGTCAAAATAAACAACCTTTTCACTGGGAGTCTGCTAGTTTCCCCCAAGATAGCTGATTTCTAAAACGTAAATGGCAGTTGATATTCTTATTGAGATGGTAGGCAATCTTAAGAGAAGTCGATGGGTCAAATGCAACAAACTTATATTTTACAAATAAAGATAGCAAAATTGACAAGTGGATCTGAGGGACAAACAGACACAGGAGTAAAACGATAGCATTTAAGTGTGAAAAGTCTACACTTTAGATGAAAGGAGTGCAGCTGCTTTGACAGAGCGGTAAAAAATAAATAAATAAATATAAATTACAAGAAAGCATAAATAAAAATATTTACAACACCACACAAAAAAACCTTCCAACATATTCGAATTAGAAATTCTCCAAATGGTCAACTTAAATGGAAAGAAGCACCAATCATCCAGATAAAATGATGTCAACATACAAAATATGTAACCACTGAATACTTGTTTTATAAAAACAAAGTCAACGGCCATTAACAGATAGACTTAGCCAAGTCTACCAGTCATCGAATGGATCATCCGTATTGTCAGAAACTTGTCCCAAACTGGAGGTAGAAAGAAAATAAATAAATAAATAAATACAAAAACAAGGAAATGTCAACATCAAAATAAACACAATTTTCCCTGATAGTCTACTACTAATTTCCCCAAGATAACTTATTTCTAAAACGTAAAGGTGGTGCATGGTCAAATTTACTGGCACAAAATCTTCATAAAAATTTCTTCAAAGATTTATTTCAGCGAAAATGGGGCGATTCAACTTTAAAGCATTAAGAGTTGCCAACATGTAAGGACCTTCAAAAACAAAATAGGGAGACCGGCAACATAAGGGCTAGATAGCTCAGTTGGTAGAGTGCCGGCATGTTAATCCAGAGGCCGTTGGTTCAAATCCCGCCTTAGTTATTTTTTCTTTGTTCAACCCCTCCCCCCAAAAACTCCCAAACAAACAAAACAACAACAAAGTGATCTAAATTTTCCTCACCTGTTGGGTTCAACTTCAGCTTCTATTTCGAATGCAAAGCTAGATCCAGTTTCTGACCTTGGGCTGTGGTATGAAACCTAGAAAATTAAAACAAAAACAGATTGTTTAGGGGCTGTCCAAACTTTTCCACATTTTTCCAGTTGTCATACCAAGAGTACCACAGGGAAAAGTGTAAAAGAAATGACTGATATATGTACAGTATTATTATTTGTTACCTCAAAAAGAAGTTAGTAGCCTGACACTTCGACGCAAGCAGAGTATCCCTGTTTATGTGTGTTGTGTTGTCATTTAGCCTTTGAGAAAAAACTCTGCTAGGGTTGAAAAGTCAGGTCACTGACTATTTGTTTTTGCATTTGTACCATAGGTCTTTTGGCTGGTAAGTAAGCAGTTTTCAAACAGCTAATTTTCTTAATTGTTATTTCTTCTACTCCACTTCTCATCAACACAAACATTACAAAGATTATATTGCACAATATGAAATATATATCACAAAATAAACCACAAGGGCAACTGACTGGATGAAATATATTTACGAACAAAAGCACAATGTAGAGAGGGCAATGCTGGGGAGAAAAACAAACATTGCTTTTAACCAACAGGTTCATATGGAAGTATTACAAAGAAGTCATAATTCGTTGTGTCAGTGCAAAAACGTTGTATCTCCTAAACAAGCACTTTTACGCATTACGCGCAAGTTTGACGTCAAAACGCTGTATCTCGTTAAAAATTGCCCGGATGTATATATGCCCGAGATACGATGTTTTTAAACGAACCATTTTTCTTCGAGAAACAATGTTTTAGCAAAATCAAGCTACAACGTTTTTGCACTGATGCGACGAATTATGAACTAGAGTGACTTATATATCAAAATGCGTCGCAATGTATGTTGTTTTCTCAACAAGTAGACACTGTATTCAGCTGAAACTTTCCTAGGTAATTTGGCCAATAAATCAGCATTATGTTGATAAAACCTATCTATGACTCTGTCTTTAAGATCCCATTTTCATAAAAAAACAAAAACAAGCTACTTACTGATTTCTGTGGAGTGTCTTGTTTTTCTTTCTTTTCTTGAACCATCTTCATGTACTTCTGCATCACTGGATCAATAGTTACGCTCTCCTCTTTGCTTTCTTCAACTGGAGGTTCTTCTTTCTCGGGAGGTTGTTTGTCTTCTTCTTTGACCTCGGGCAGTTCTTGTTCCTGTTGCTGTTTTTGGAACACAAAATAGCAACAACAAAAAAGAAGATATTTATAAAATTATCACAAAATACAACCTTAAGTTATAAACTAAACTAGTAATAGATAAGATAGCTCAGTTGGTAGAGCACAACATGTTAATCCTCAGGAACCAATTTTATAGAGCTGCTTAAGCAGAAAACAGTGCTTACAAAATTTCTGCTAAGCAAAGATGAGCAGGGTACCAGTCACAGATTGTACATGTAACATGATACTTGGGCTGGTAGCCTTTTTCTGGACTGTGGTAAAGCATAATTTTGTTATGCTTAGCTACTTTCAGTGCTTAAGCAGCTCTATGAAATTGGGCCTAGGTAACAGAATCATATCCCACCCTGGTAAATCGTTCTCTGTTTATCCCAAAATAAAACATAGTCAAACTGAATGTTACAGATGCCATTAAACAAAATATTCTTTATCATTTTCCTTGCCGTTTTGAAACAACACGTCACTTAAAATATGTCAGATATCAAATAACAAACCACAAGGGAAACTGACTAGGTAAATTTTAATGATTTTGGGTTGAACAAGGAAAAATTGACTAGAGCGGGATTTGAACCAACGACCTCCGGATTGACGTGCCGGCGCTCTACCAACTGAGCTATCTAGCCCTATGCTGGCGGTCTATGTTAGGGAGACCGCCAACATAGGGTTAGATAGCTCAGTTGGTAGAGCGCCAGCACGTTAAACCGGAGGTCGTTGGTTCAAATCCCGCTCTAGTCAATTTTCTTTGTTCAACCCAAAATCAACAAAAAATAAACAATGTAGAGGTAGTAGGCACCTGTGATAAGAATTTACTTTCTTGATTCGGTTTAAGAATCAAGATTATATCATTGCATTGGAGATTAAGAACAATAGATATTTCCCTCCCTGACGTCACACAGTGTAAGGTCGACCATCTTTGAGGGCAAAACACTCATGTTTTTAAACGCACAACTGTGCCTGATGCTTTAATATTGCGTGCGGCACGTGCAAGTTTTATCAAATTCCTTGCATGAATGGTCTGTGAGCCACTCAGCTGCATAGAAAAGTTAGATCGCTTGACGCAACTCAAAGGCACAAACCGAAGTTGCCCGTAAAGATGGCGTCTATCGAGAACTGCGACTTACTAGATGACTTAAGTGTGTGACTGTATATTAGGATCATGGATTTGAGTTATATGGATTGGAAAGCACCAAATATTTATCACAAATCCATGTGCAAAAAAAACCTATAACCGTACGAATTCACTTAAAAATCCAATCAAACTATGTATGCTTTCAATTCATAGCTAGAATCAGCCACCATGAAACCATTAATTAATTAGCTGAAATGTAATTGAGATGGTTTGAAGAAAAAGCATTAAATCCTCGCATTAAGTTTGAAAAATACTCAAGAAATAACTGACGAACAGGTTCTGAATGATACCCTAAACCCATATCTAAGATGCCCTTACCTGTGTCTGTAATTGCATCAACATTGCATGTTCTCTTTCCCTAGCCTCATCTTCTCTTTTCTGTCGTTCTTCATTTTGTTTCCTCCGCTTTTTTTCCCATTCCTTCTGTAACCTGTCCTCTTCTTCCCTCTGTACCCTGTCCTCTTCTGCCTTCTGTAGCCTTTCTGCTGCTTCATTCTGTAGCCTATCCTTCTCTTGCTGCTTTCGCCCAACATCTTCTTCCTTCCGTTGCCTAGCCTTCTCTTCATTCTGCAGCCTAGCCTTCTCTTCATTCTGCAGCCTAGCCTTCTCTTCATTCTGCAGCCTGTTATTCTCTTCCATCCCCATCATATAATCCTCTTCACTAAAGTCTTGATCAGCTCCTTCTGCAACAAACCACATTTACTTAAACTGTCTGTACATCAAAGGTATTTAAGTGAACACTTTCCTTAGAAGAAACTAAACAGGGTATCTAAGACTTTTAAAGCCCTTTTAATGCCGCCTTTAAAGAGACACGTTGCCTTGGATCGGGCGAGTTGGTCTATGAAAAGCGCTTGAAACCGTTTGTTATGAAATGCATATGGTTAGAATGATGTTTTAAAAGTAGAATATAATGATCCACACAAATATGCCTCGAAATTGCGTGGTTTTCCTTTTACATCGTGAACTAACACGGTACGCCATTTTGTGGAGTCATATTTTTGAAGCCATTTAACCTGTAACTGCCTTGTGGTTTATTACTTGACAATGTCTTGTTCACAAATCAAAGATTACTTCTAAATCTTCTATACCGTCAATTCCTCTCAGTCTTCATACCTTCTTGTACAGCATCTTCTGGTTTCGCAATCAACTGAGTGATACTCTCGCTATCAGCGAATCTTTCTTTCGTTGTAAAGACATGTTTAGTGGCTGGAGGTAGGATGGAGGCAAGGGTCTGACTGTGCCGAGGTTGCTGATTTGAGATCATCGTTGACGATTCAAAATGATCGGAGAGTTCCATGGTCGGATGACGAGAACCTCTCCTTGAACTTGCAGCTGAACCGGCCGGGGAATAAGTCATCTTCAGACCCCTGTCGAAAATACAAGAGTTAAACCATCGTGTATAAACTAAAAAGTTACAGTGAAGAAACATTTCCAGAGTATTGCACGAGTGTCGTCTCCCTAACTGTGCTTTATCTGATGCCCTTCTCGTATCTCCACCATTCCCAAGTGTCACCTTCATCTAGCCAGTCATGTTTTCTGCCATAATGAGCCGGCTAATATCGCACTGTATCCCCCTCCTTTGAGTTGTCGATAAATATTTTAAATTAAAATGCAATGCTTTATTTGTTATAAATTGATACAGAAACTTTACAATTTTGAAGAAATGTTGTTTCTCAGTTAGTCTCTCTATCGCTCTAATTTCCATCTTTAAATTTTTTTTTTTGGGGGGGTTGAAGCCTGGTGCCCCTCATCGTAGAGGTCGTCCCAATATGACCTTGAAATCATCCACCCAGTTTGAAACTGGTCCAAGCGTTCCATCTCTCTATGCTTGACTGGGTCAGATGGGCACAACTTATCAAGACATCACGGCAGTGAATGAACAAATAAATAATAAATAAATAATAACAACATTTATAATGCGCACATATCCACCCCAAGGGATGCTCAAGGCGCCTAACAAGGTATATTATTACCCCCCTGGTCACTGGGCCATTTATTTCATTCTTTAAACCATCTCAGCTCCCTGGGGAGTATACAGCCTGTGCTGCAATATATGCGCTACTAGGCTAAATCAATCACAAGAACCATCTCTGCCCTCACAGGTACCCATTTTACCCCTGGGTGGAGAGAAACAATTATAGTTAAGTGTCTTGCTCAGGGACACAAGTGTCACGACCGGGACTCGAACCCACACTCTGCTGAACAGAAACACCAGAGCTTGAGTTCGGTGCTCTTAACCGCTCGGCCACGACACGCCACAATGCATGAATTGTACGATACCAGCTGCAAATTTGATCATTTTCTGATCCGAAACTAATGCATTTCCCCTCATAAATCTTTTGGAAACAAATGGATGTACATTGATGGCATAATGGATGGTTACGGTTTGTACTGCTTTTGAAGGAGACACATTTCTCATGGTTTATAGTGTTTTTATAAACTTGACTTCTAACATTATTCACTTCAATGAAACATTTATTTCCGTACTCATAATAAGAAAAGACAGAATTATTTGGACAAATTTACATAAGTACAATACAAGCAAAGAGTTAACATGACCAATGAAAATGATACTGGAAAAAATAACAATCTAAGCTGTGAGTAAGGAGGCTGTTTAAATAAGCCGAGGCTTGTGGGGAACATCCCTAGACAAAATACAAAAACAACAAAGACAACAAAACAAAACAAAACAAAAATACAGACAGGAGAGAAAATGATGTCTTTCCCTTCCAAAATGTAACCTCAAGCTGTTCTTGTTGTTTCCATTTACAAGTCAACTTAATAATGAATCTTCAAGTACGAACTTACATATTGAAGGGGTCGATTTCTTCCTGTACGCCTTGATCATCTGTTGAATATTTCTTTAGTGTCTGCCTTTGGAGTTCAGGAAGCTCACTGACTGGATGACGCTTCCTTTGACTCTCAGTACCGTCAACAAGAGGTGACGGCTGCACGTCTTGGTTTTTTCTTAAACCTTTATCAATACTCACTGTAAATCACAGCAAACATATATATAATTTGTTTTTACCCTTACACCGATGTGTATTAAGCACCGTGTACTCAGTACTTTCCAGTGTTCTGTGAAAACAAAATCCACAGGCAAATCACTTGGGTGGGATTCGAACCCACGACCTTTGGATTGCTAGAGCAGATGTCTTACCACTAGACCACCAAGCTAGCTCGGTGGCTAGAGGCAGTTCGAATCATGTGTTAACAGCAACAATTTAATAGATGTTAATTTTTGCATCAGGGTTAAAGAATATCATTTGTGAGTACCGAGTACTAAGTATACAGTGCTTAATACACACCGAGTACTAAGTATACAGTGCTTAATACACACCGAGTACTAAGTATACAGTGCTTAATACACACCGAGTACTAAGTATACAGTGCTTAATACACACCGAGTACTAAGTATACAGTGCTTAATACACACCGAGTACTAAGTATACAGTGCTTAATACACACCGAGTACTAAGTATACAGTGCTTAATACACACCGAGTACTAAGTATACAGTGCTTAATACACACCGAGTACTAAGTATACAGTGCTTAATACACACCGAGTACTAAGTATACAGTGCTTAATACACACCGAGTACTAAGTATACAGTGCTTAATACACACCGAGTACTAAGTATACAGTGCTTAATACACACCGAGTACTAAGTATACAGTGCTTAATACACACCGAGTACTAAGTATACAGTGCTTAATATACACCGAGTACTAAGTATACAGTGCTTAATACACACCGAGTACTAAGTATACAGTGCTTAATACACACCGAGTACTAAGTATACAGTGCTTAATACACACCGAGTACTAAGTATACAGTGCTTAATACACATCGGTGAAAGGGTTTAAAACAAATTATATTCTTTATCGCCGATGCAAAAAACTAACATCTATTAAAGCATATAAAGAACCAAATATACAAAATTTCCTTCATGAAGTTTCATTTTTTTCATAAACACATATTCAAATTTCATCTCTGTTATCATCATTATTTAGTGGTCGCAACACAGATCCCATTCACACTATCACATCAGGAATCTTTTGTTTGGAAGATCCTCAATTTCAAATTCCGTGTCTCTGCCAATCACGTCAATGTAGTTGAAAGGCCTAAGCCCTCTATAAGGGCACGCAATTCTTCAACATGGGGGCTTTTTCAAACTTTGGAAACCTGTACATTTTGCAGGGTGTTTCCAACATCGAACGAAGACTGGATCCTGAGACGGAGCCTAAGCCAAAGTTTCTAAAAAGCCCCCATGTCTTCAGCACGATAGCAGTGGCCAGCAAAGCGCACTCTACGCTCAGCAACAATTGACCCCTTGCACAATGTGGAACACACCTCCGCACAATGCGTGTCTACCATTTCTGCCATTTTGGGAGTTAATTCCTTTGTGTACATGTCGACTCCCAAAAAGACAGGATATGTTCGTGTAAGTGCCCTGCACACTTATGAAAAGAGGCGATAGCAGAGATAATAATAATAATAATAATAATAATAATAAACCGTTTTTGTATAGCGCATATCACTGTTAAGTCCCTAAGCGCTTTAAAGGAATGAGAAAACAAGAAGATACAAATAAAATACCAACGGAAATTACTGATAAACGGTGAATAGATGTGTTTTGAGGCGACTTTTGAATTGGACAACCGTGACTGCTTCCTTAACAGACTCGGGTAAGCCATTCCACAGTTCAGCTGCAGCTACTTGGAATGACCTAGCTCCGTATGATTTTGTAACAGGGGTGGAAATGACAAGAAGGGAGTTGGATTTGGAACGTAAATTTCTAGAAGGAATATATTTGTGAACTAGGTCCTGGAGATAAACTTGGGCTGTGCCTTGTAAACATTGAAAAGTAAGGAGGAGAATTTTAAACTTAATTCTAACTTGAACAGGGAGCCAATGAAGATTCTGTAGAATGGGAGTTATATGATCACGTGGGCGAGTGCGTGTGACTAGTCTAGCAGCTGAATTTTGAAGTCGTTGCAGTTTATTAATTTGGGAATCCGGTAATCCAAAAAGGAGGCTATTGCATGAGTCAATTCTGGACATTACTAAAGAATGAACAAGAATTTTTGTCATTCTTGGGTCGAGATATTTTCTAATGGAGCTGATTTTGTGAAGTGCGAATGAGGCCGTCTTACAGATAAGATTAACATGATTACTCATTGTGAGATTTTTGTCAAAGATGACACCAAGATTCTTAGCAAATGAAACAGGATTAATATTGTAATCGCCAGACTGAATTGGCACAATAGGAATATGAGAACGATAAGTGGATATGAGAACGATAAAGATTGGTGGAATTTCTCCATAATTCTGATCTTTGACCCTCTCTCTGGAAACCAAAAGTGTTGTTCTTTCATCCTTGTACTTAGCGTCCTTCCTTTGTTCACACATTTCCTTATGAACATTTCTCTCTCAAGAATTTCATCTTCACAAAACGGTTTGCATCCAGTCTCTCGAGGGTAACAAATATAGGGGCACTGTACACAGTGCTCTAAAAAAAGTTAAATCAGAAGTAGCTTTTAGTTAAAAAAAAAAAAAAAAAGTACATTACCGATATATTATACCTGAAGTAAAACAATGTCTGCAAACATAAGTCAAACTGTTATGCAACAACAACAAATATTTGGACAAAATTCAAACCCAATTCCTTTGGGCACTATTACACAACAAAACAAAGAAAAGAAAGAAACATCCCATCAACAAGTTAAACATTATTATTACTAATTAATTAACGTAATTAATTACAAACAGGTGAAACTGATAAGCCAAAGCACCTACCTTGTTTACTGAGCATAGAAATCGTTGGTGCGGAGGTGTTCCTGCCTACTCTATTGGTGCTGGATTTTTTTGTAGGACTAATTGGCAAGGAAGAAATGTCAGTACCACGGTGCTGGAAATTCTGATAGTTCTGCTCAAGAAACTAAAAAGGAAAAAAAATTAGAAAAAAAAATAAAAATAAAAAATCAAATTAAAATGTTGCACCACCGCGTGGGAAATAAACAACAACAAAACATGATAAAAGATTTACTGTGGTGTTTTAACATAAAGGACATTTTTGAAAGTCAACATGAAAAATTGAGATTTTGTTTGTGTTTTCAAAGCTATTATACAGAATTGGTAAGGATGAAAAACATCATTGTTTAAAATTTGTCTGAAGCTTACTGATTATGAAGTTCACAATAGATTGTTTTTTTCTGTGAAACTTTGATCTCTGAAATGAAGTCATATTTGAGAAAAACTGTATCTGAAATCTAAAAAAGCGAAACAGCTGATTTTGGTTACTATCAAAATTAAGGACAATGTGTTTACATGCCAAAAGCTGTGCATGGTTTTTCCCTATTTCCTCCTGACTCACACAATGGATTATACTCAAATATTCACGGGTTTGTTATTTCAGGTATATGGTTGATCACACAAAACATGAACATGGTCTACGACTATTTTGTCAGCTCTATAATACCTTTAACTCCATACATCAATCATGCTACCACAAATTTTCCTTTTTTCTGCCATGTCTATTCAGAATTTCTACAAGTTTTTTCGTGTTCATTCCTAAACAAGCTCTCTGCTAAAGGAAAGGTTTCAGTCCCAGTTTGTGAGAATTCTTACACAGTGTTTTGAGAAGAGGCTATCTTGTAACAACTCAGTGGTGATACCAGTTGTGATTGGTTTGAACCTAATCATGTAGACTTGTTTCAATGTTTCTATCTAATACATACCTCCGCCTCCCTCTCAAGCTGTTGAAATCTTGCCTTGGTTTCCTCTATAAATGCTAACGAGGCATTTGGGGACATGTTAGACTGATCATCATCGGCTTCCATGATTGGTCGACAGCCTCTCTCATCAGCCAATAGTATCTGTTGTTCTAAGTCTGTTTGGTGAAGCACACTGTCAATGAATCCATCTTCTGGTTTAAGAACATCATAGGATCTAGACAAAGATAAAAATAAGAGTCACATATGACAAGCTTGAGTTTAAGACTAGGGTCATAGGTTGGTTAAATTAAAGCTGATTTTTAGGCAAAATTATCAGGAAAAGTACGCTAAAGGTCTCCTGTGAAAGTTTCAGCTGAATACAGTGTCTACTTGTTGAGAAAACAGCAACAAAACCTGTCACTACATTTTCTAGAAGAATGTCAAATCCATCTTTGTTTAGCGAGGTGACAGCGGGTACCGACCGCATCTCTAAATGCAGCATTCACAAAGCGTCAACCACAGAAATAAAAATCTCAAAAACTTGCCTTGGGGTGAGTTTTGGAGATTCAAACTTTTCGGCAATCTTTAATTGATTTCTAATCAACAGGGGCAGAAACTTCTTTCTACCCCTACCATCTTTACAACAAGGGAGCTTTCAAATCGAAATTACACATTTTTTTTCGGGTCATTTCCAAAGTATGACCCTACCTTTGGATCTGAATGAGGTATTTTTACAAGTGGAAGAGTGGAAACCATCACATAAAATTACCATAAGATATAAACATCATCAGAGTCTGAACTCGTTGGATCAACCGTGATGTTGTCGATCTTGTGTATTTTATTATACTCAAAAGGTTGTATCGTAAACTTGGGTGCGATCCCTGGCTATTTGGCAGCTATCGGTTGAATGGCTTCCGACTGGCACCCCCCCGAACAAAGATATTGACATAATAGAGAGACTGCCAACATAGGGCTAGATAGCTCAGTTGGTAGAGCGCCGGCACGTTAATCTGGAGGTCGTTGGTTCTAATCCCGCTCTAGTCAAGTTTTCTTTGTTCAACCCCAAATCATACTCAAAAGAACTCGGAGTGCTTAGAATTAATCGTGAAAAGATGAAGTGTACTCTGCATGGTGTCTAGATTGAAACTCCACAGTAATCAGAACGATGTAGGTCATTCCAGAATGTAAAGAACACTCTGATCTTTGGCACAACGATTATACCAAGGGAAAAGCTGACAAGCATCCTCCCGAAAATGGTTGTTTGTTTCAAAATGAAAATACTCAAAAACACTGGCATAATTTTTACCTTTGAGGACTTGTGGAGTGAGATCTTGGAGCTGGTTTGCGGTACATGTATATTGTATTACTCAGAGCAATTTAAGTTTGTCTCAAGATGAAAATATTCAAAAACACTGCCACGATATTTACCTATGAGGACTTGTGGAGTGAGTTCTTGGAGCTGGTTTGCGGTATATCTCATTGCTCAGAGCCATTTGAGTTTGTCTCAAGATGTTTCTAAGATCAGCGATCTGAGCATTCATTTCTTTCATCTGATTCCCTTGCTCTTCTAGTCTTCTCTTCAGTTCAGCATTTCGATCGACCTGTAACGCAAAGAGTTTTTCAAACGTTGTTTTAATTCACTAATGCTTTTGTCATAAGATTACCCGAGTTTTCTCGGTCTTCTAAGATCCCAATGGTTAGTGTCAGTCACTGCCTTTCTTGGCTTATCCTTGGTTGAATTGTGAAATTGTTCTTTTGTTTTATTCTTGCAATAAACCACACGGAAATCTGACTGGGATATTCTAAAATAATTTTTGGTTGACAAAAAGAAAAAATTGTTCAACCCCAAATTTATGCTATTTTGCTAATACATTTTTCTTTTATCGGAATAAACTCAACCAGTCACTTAGTCAACTTCACACAATGAGTAATGGCAAAAATCATCAGGAGTCATGTCTGTTATAATTTTATTTCTTCTTTGAGAAAGTAATAAGTTCCTTGGGTGTGATAAAGCGCGATATAAATCCATATTATTATTATTATTATTATTATTATTATTGATAAAAACAAAATGACACTATTAACTGAAGGCAAAAGAGCTGCTGGCAAAAGAGCTGCTGACACAAAAGTACATTCCTTCCAAGTACAAACAATTTATCAGTAAAAATACCATGAAATTTAACTGGTACTCCTACCAGGTCTTGTTCCTATTTCCCCCTTGCACCAGAGTTGGCAACAAGTCACTTTTTACAAGTCCAAGTCAAGTCAATGCTGAAAGTTACAAGTCAAGTCACAAGTCAAAAAAATAGCGACTCAAGTCCGACTCGAGTCCAAGTCACATGACTCGAGGTCAACTCGAGGTCTGCCTTGCACTCACGTCACCTGCAGTGACTGTGTCATGATCATTATTTTGGAAGTCAGCAGGTAAACGCATCAACGCCACGTCGCGCAATAGTTACACTACACTGTATAACACACTGGGACATCGACTCCCAAAATGGCGCAACTGAGATGATTGTGACGATGATAGAATTGAGTCGAAACTTTCTAAACACTTGTCTGTCTGTCTACAGCAAGTTGATACGCTGACTTGAGAGGGCGCTTTGAGTGAGTGGCAAGCAAGAGTCTGGATTCAGAGTCGTATTAAACTCATCAAATCAAATGGCAGATATATACAGCAGAAAAGAATTGATAATAATAATAACTAGTTCGTATATAGTGCATTTTACAATAACGTATCAATGCCTTTCACACTAGTGCCCTGATCATTGGGCCAATAACATTCTTGTAATTTTGCACAGCTCCCCGGGGAGTATACAGCCCCGGGTGCTCTGAAGGCTTCTCCAAACACAAAGTCAACCTCTACCCTCGCTGGTACCCCTTTATACCCCTGGATGAGGAGAAGCAATTATAAAGTATCTTGCTAAAGGACACAAGTGTCATAACCAGGACTCGAACCCACATCCTGATGACTTAACCACCAGAACTTGAATTCGATGCTCTAAACCGCTCGGCCATGGTGATCTCACTGTACGATTCAAATACCTCCTCCTGTGCCGTTGACTGGTACTGCGCCTCCTTGTGCTGGAATAAGTTCCTCTCTTGCTCCAGTTGATTTTGAACTCGATGAAGCTCTGCTTGTAACGTTACAACCTGGGGAGAAGGTTGTGTCATCTTGTCTGTCATACCTCTTATTGTTTCTTTGTAACCTGAAATGATGCAAGGCATACATCTCGGTCTTCAATGAATAGTAGCATTATATAACTCTGTATTGTCACGGTAATGTAATGACACTTTCATCCACAAACAGATACAGAAATACAATACAAATGAAGCGTGAAGTCGGGGCTCTACACAGCAGTATCCATGTATTTTATATTTAGCAATCTTTTAACTTAAAGACATACTTGAGTTCACAACAACAAATTGAGGTCACATGAGAATAAACAGGTTTTGATTGTGTAAAAAACAATCATTTTGAATACCCTTCTCCAGTGCTTTTCAGAAAGATTCGCAAAAAGCCCTGTTATGTCATCACTCATGTTACATCATATGTGGGAGCTTTGTTGCAGTTAATCCATGAAATAGGGCCCTGCTCTAGAGTGCGTGAGCCGTGGCCGTGAGTATGAATCCCACCCGAGTGTGGATTTCACCCCAGCACTCAGGAAGCAGTGAGTGAACAGTGCTTATGAAACACTGGTTTTAGGTAGAAATCAAAATATTACTCCGGTACATCAAAGAATTTCAGTCAGATAAGAGTTTTAACAAAAATGTATTTAGCCACCAAACTTACCTGAATGTTCACCTCTTATTTTAATGATGCTAAATGGACAACAGACATGCATAAGACTGTGCCGACTTATCTGACGTAACATACACTGTATCGGACTTTACCACCCGCTTCACTAGAAACTCTTGAGGGCGCCCTTCGCGTCGGATGGAACACAGACGTGACTTGCTCACATGGTTTTACAACTATCCTGCCCGAACATTTTTGATTAGCATTTTCCTATAAATACACCGTTTTAATCCCTATACCTTTGATGTAGAGAACTCACATTAATTCCCTAGGCACTCCGGAACCACAGTCATGTAAGTAATCATAGTTTTTCTAGGCTTATTTCTATAAAAACTTGGTAAATAACAAGTTTTTCGAAGCCTTTAGATTTTCACCGTATTTTATGATGTTATTGTGCCTCGCTCAGTTTTTTACCCACATCCGTCCAGAATCAGCCGGTTTTTCTCTCATTATCTCAGACTATTGGATTTCCTTATTGTTTAGATATTTCTAATCCTTGTTCCCACTGCATAAATTAGTGTATTTCTGCCATTCTCATAGTGTATTTAAGAGTAAATGAGCAATACCTGTTTTTAACCGTAAAACAAGACCCCACGTGATCTAGGTATTGGAGCGATCCCTGTATTTAAGGTTTTGGCTGTTTCCTTGAAGGTACTACAGTTTTCAAGGATTTTCGTGACTTTAGTTGTTTTTTCACATAAATATCGTTAGTTGTTGAGATGTAAACAAAGGTTTTCTCTGCTCTTTTTGTTACAGTTCACCGTGGAAATAAAGTTTGAATTGGAATCCGAAGCGCTGACCTTTGGCCATTGTTATTCTTATTTCTGCGGTTGAGACTCTCTGGTCGAACTAAAGCTAGCGCTCCCTTGGAGCTACGCGTTTGCAGAAGCCAGAACAGTGAAATGACTCTGGACATTACATGTACATGTGAAGACATCTGAATCAGACAAAGGACTTTCACGACACGGTGGCAACGCTCCAGAGTGAAACGCCCGAGGAAACTTCATGTCCTTCAGCAGCCGACATAGAAGGGGCAGAACAAGAACTCAATCACAGGTGGAAGAACACAGAAGGATTTCTCCAAACCCTTCAAGATCCAGAGGACCCATTAGAGTTGGTACGACGTAAGCTGGCAGCTACCCAGTGTGCTCTTCAAGCATACACAGAGGCATGGAAGAAGCTTGAAAACCTCTATCACATGTCACCATCCTACAACGACCAAGCTATCGCAACAAAAACAGTCTTCCTTGAGAACAGCAACCGGGTCAACATCATAATTGCTGAGACAACAGAAAGGGCCTGTTCCCTGGCCTTGGAAACTGCTTCAAGCATTTCACGTCATTCCAGAGCCCCGTCTAGAAGTCTCAAATCTTCTCAACTATCCAGAGCTCCATCTTCCGAGCTGAGTGTGAGAGCCCTAGCACTGGCCTCCGCTGCCGCCGCTGCCAAAAACGTAGTATTTGAAGAGGCCATCGCCAAACGCACGACAGAGATGGTCAGTCAGCAGGCTGCCAGGGAGCTTGAACATGCCAAGCTTGACGCCGAGAACAAGCTGTCGCAGACCAAATATGATCTTGAACAAAGGACAAGTACTGCGGCTGCTGAGGCTGACTTACAGATTTTGCGAGCTCGTCAAGCTGCCGCCACCGAAAAGGCCAGGTCCGAAGCGTTAGTGCAAGCCCAACTCAGCGAGAATGTAGACTTCACCCCTACGACACCCTCTCAAACCTCAAATGATCATGCATCTCAGTTTCGTGCCAGAATAGCCGCTGCTGCTTCGTCACCACCATTCGTACCGAAAGTCCCATCGGTCGATCTCACAAAGCAGATAACAGACACACTTGCGAGACAAAGACAACCAGCCCATGAACCAGACATCTACCGAGGAGACCCCATCATGTTTCAACCTTGGAGATGCGCATTCGAAACTATGATAGACCAAGCCGAAACCCCTGCAACACAGAAACTTGCATTCCTAGCCAAGTATACTGCCGGTGAAGTCAAACAACTGGTAGACCGCTTTCGACACCGACACGTCCTGAACCCACAAACCGCTTACGACGAGGCATGGCAAGAGCTTGAAGAGCGGTTTGGAAACAAAACAAAGATCGCCTCTCAGATAATACAGAAACTAACCACTTTCCCAAAAATCAGAGCAGAGGAGCGACACAAACTACTCGAATTCGCAGACTTGTGCATAGACATAGCCGCACAAACGAAGGACCTACCCGCACTCAATGTTCTGAACTACCCATACAACCTCCACCCAGTGCTTGAAAAGCTCCCCATGTATCTTCACAACAAATGGAGGGAGCAAGTGTCAAAGTATAAGAAGATTCACAACTGCTACCCACCATTCCAGGAGCTTGCAAAATTTCTGAGGGAAAAGGCGAGAACATGCAACGATCCGGATCTGTACCCGCCCACTACCACGACAGGCAAGACGTACAAGGAAGTGCCAAACTCTTCGCTTCCCCCCCATAAATCACCTCTCCGTGTTATGGCCACGAACAGCCCCCTATCAGCACATCAGGTAACCCCCAACACCTCAAAGTGCATCTTCCACGATCGCACGGGCCACAACCTAGCCGATTGCATCACCTTCGGAAGAAAGCCAATGGCAGACAGGAGGGAATTTTGCAAACAAAAGGGACTGTGCTTCGAGTGCGGTCAGAATCACCTAGTCAAAGACTGCCAGACCAAATTTAAGTGCAAGAAGTGCGATAGTACCTCACATGCTTCATTTATGCATGCCCCCACCTCACGGCATGGCGGGGAGCCCGAAGTAGAGAAAGCCAAAGAGATAGTCACACTCGAAGCCAACACCAAATGTACGAGATACACCACTTGCGTTATGGCCCGATCCTGTTCCAAGATCACATTAGTCAAGATATACCACCGAAATGAACCATCCCTCTCCATCATGGCATACGCCGTCCTTGATGACCAATCAAATGCCTGCCTCGGGGACCCAAAACTGTTTGAAGCACTCAACATTGACGGGCCATCTTACCAGTACGAACTGTCAACCTGTGGCGGTCGAGGAATCCCAACAAACGGAAGGCGAGTACACGGCCTAGTCATAGAATCCATGAACGGTCACAAAGAACACTTACCCACAGTTCTAGAAAACGAGAACATACCAGGTGACCGAGACGAAATCCCATCCCCGGATATGTGCAGGATGTTCCCTCATCTAAACGAGATTGCCAACAAGATCCCCAGACCACGAGACGATGTTGATATCATCTTACTGATTGGAAGGAGCTGTCCAGAACCCCTCAAAATCAGAGAATCGAGAAATGGACCCAAAGGCACCCCCTGGGCGCAGCGAACAGATATGGGCTGGACAGTCTCCGGCCGTATGTGCACAAGTAGCATCAAAGGCAGAGAACAAGTTTCAGCTTACCACACAACATTGACAGAGGCACCTGCTGTCCTACCCAGTCCCGACACTTACGAAATGCAACCTGATTACCACGGCACATGTGAAAACCACATCAGTGCAAAGGACTTACTAAGTACCCATCATGACACACAATCTAGTATCTATGTTGAAACTCACGACGACAACCAGAAGGCCCTGTCAGTCGAGGACCGACGTTTCATCAAGATTATGACAGAAAACGTCCACACCAATTCCAAAGGAAATCTGGAATTCCCCTTACCATTCAAAGACAGTCAAACCCGTCTTCCGAACAACCGATCCCAAGCACAAATTCGCTTGAACAACCTCCTAAAAACACTCCACCGCAAACCAGAACTGATGAAGGAATATCGAGCCTTTCTAGGCAAAATACTTGACAAAGAACACGCAACCCCCGTTCCAGATAACGAGGTCGCTACCACGAGTGGGACCGTATGGTACCTACCCCACTTTCCAGTTAGACACCCCAAGAAGCCAGGCATTCGTGTCGTCTTCGACTCCAGTTCTGAGTTTAGCGGCGTTTCTTTGAACAAAGTCTTACTTCAGGGACCCGACCAGATGAATACCCTACTCGGCATACTCATGCGTTTCAGAGTTGGTGAAGTCGCAGTTATGGGAGACGTCGAGCAAATGTTTCACAACTTTCACGTGAATCCCGAACATCGAAACTTCCTGCGCTTCCTGTGGTTTCAGAACAATGACCCTGAAAAGCCGATCATCGACCACCGCATGAACGTTCACTTATTCGGTAACGTCTCATCACCTGCCATTGCCACATTTGGCATTAGAATGATTGCCGAGGAAGGTAGATCTACACATGGCGCCGATGTACCAGAGTTTGTCAGCCGTGACTTTTATGTTGATGACGGACTCACTTCTCATCCAAACCCAGAGACAGCCATAAGTCTGATACAACGAACCCGAGACGTCCTCGCAAGTAAGAACATGAGATTCCACAAGATAATTTCGAACAGCAAGGATGTGATGAATGCACTCCCACAGGAAGCAAGAGCAAAAGACGTAAAAAGCTTAGACTTCAATCACGACACACTACCCGTCCAGCGATCACTTGGAGTGCACTGGTCGCTTGAGAAGGATGCCTTCACTTTTATAGTGAACTTACCAGATAAGCCGTTTTCTCGACGAGGAGTTCTCTCAATAGCCAGTTCTGTCTTCGACCCTATGGGCTTCGTTACACCCGTGACTATCGAGGGAAAGCTCATTCTCCGCGAACTAATGACAGAGATGAGAAAAGAGACAAATATCCCTCAAGACATGTGGGATAGACCACTTCCGGAAACCTGCCTCCCTAGATGGAATCGATGGCGAGATTCGCTGTATGACCTACAGAACGTCTACATAGAGAGATGCTATAAACCCCCACAGTTTGGCAAAATCAGAAGACGAGAACTCCACATCTTCTGCGACGCAAGCCAAGTTGCCACAGGAGCAGTGTCCTACTTAAGACTTCTGAACGAACACGGTCAACCACATGTATCCCTACTACTCGCTAAGGCAAAGGTTGCCCCCTCCCACGCAGTCTCTATTCCGCGTCTCGAGCTCTGTGCAGCCGTCCTTGCCACAATGCTGTCTCAGACACTTGAAAATGAACTTCGAGACAGAGTTATCATCGATAAGACGACCTTCTACTCAGACAGTAAAGTGGTCCTTGGCTACATTGCCAATGAATCAAGACGCTTTCATGTTTACGTGGCAAACAGAGTACACAAGATCCACACCGCATCAGAACCTAACCAGTGGCGTCATGTCCCGACGGACCAAAACCCCGCAGATCTGGCTTCAAGATCAGTCCCAGCAAGAGAATTGACCAACACAGCTTGGTTTCGCGGACCAGACTTCTTATGGCAACCGGAACGCTCTATATCAGACGCAGTCTCCACAGAATCAAGCAAACAAATGCTTGATGAGAGTGACCCAGAAGTACGCAAGCAGGTCGTGACATCTGCTACTACGACCGGGGAAAAAATCCGCAATCAAACCGCACAAGACACCAAAGCCTCCCTAAATTGTAGTCGCTTTTCCAGATTTTCCAGTTGGCGGTCACTAAAGCAAGCGATCGGACTACTCATCCAAAAAGTCCAAACCTTTAAAGCCACAAGGAATGGGACTACAGCAGCTGCACCCGACGACACCGGAGAAGATGCTTCTTCGATACTATCCGTTCAACAACTTCAACAAGCGGAAAAGACCATCCTCAAGGCAGTCCAGAGTCAATACTTCAAAGAGGAAATACGAACCTTGAGGAAGGCACAGATTAACCCCAGCCTGACAATCAGCAAGAAGAGCCCACTTCTTAAGTTGAGCCCATTCCTTGACGATGACGGAGTATTGAGAGTGGGAGGAAGGCTTAAACGCTCAGACCTTGACTTCGGAACTCGACACCCCATCGTCCTTCCGAAAGACAGCCACGTTTCTAAACTTCTGGCAGAACACTTCCACCAAAAGGTACAACACCAAGGCCGACACTTGACACTTGGAGCCGTAAGGTCAGCAGGACTGTGGATAACCGGATCCCACAACCTCATCAGGAGTACCATTAACCGATGTGTTACGTGTAAACGGCTGAGAGGAAAGCCACTGAACCAAATCATGGCTGAACTGCCTGCGGACAGAGTTTCAGCAACACCGCCTTTCACCAACGTTGGCATGGACGTGTTCGGGCCTTGGACAGTGATCACAAGAAAAACAAGAGGCGGAAGTTCCGACTCGAAGAGATGGGCCGTTATTTTCACATGCCTCTACAGTAGAGCCATTCATCTAGAAGTAATAGAGTCTATGGACACATCAGCATTCATTTCCGCATTCCGTAGATTTGTGGCGATAAGAGGACCAGTTGCAATACTAAGGTGTGACCAGGGCACAAACTTCATTGGAGCGAAGAACGAGCTAGCGACAGCCCTTGACGAAATGGATAAAGAGCAAGTTGCTTCCTACCTGTCAGCAAATCAGTGCCAATGGGTCTTCAACCCTCCACACGCTTCGCACTTCGGGGGCGTTTGGGAGCGCCTGATTGGTATTGTTCGACGGGTCCTCGACGCCATGTTTATGCAGCTTGGAAAGCACCAGTTGACACATGAAGTACTCGTGACATTCTTGGCTGAGGCATCTGCCATCGTCAATTCACGCCCCTTATGCACCATTCCCTCAGACGCTGACGACCCCCAAGCAATCAGCCCCTCCATGCTGTTGACGTCTAAATCCAACCAACTTCAGCCACCCCCAGGATGCTTCGTAAAACAAGATGAGTATAGTCGCAAACGATGGAGGCGTGTACAGTACCTGGCAGACCAATTTTGGCTACGTTGGAAAAGAGACTATCTTCAGAGCCTGCAACCCAGACAGAAGTGGCCAGTTGTCAAGCCAGACATCAGTGAAGGAGACGTCGTTCTAGTACGTGACAAGGAACTACCGAGATTGCAGTGGCCTCTTGCCCGTGTTACCAAGGTCCACCTGAGTGAAGACGGACTAGCTCGAAAAGTGGAGGTTACCATGTACAGCGAAGGAACCCGGAGTACTTACTCCAGACCTATCTCGGAGCTTATACTGATTCAAAAGGCACCAAAGACTTCTTAAGAAACTCTTTGACTTTAAGTTTAAACAAGTCCTCATGTTCCAGTTAGTGACTTTTTCTTGTTGTTTAAGTAAAAATTCAATATTATGTATTTTTAGACGGGGAGTGTATCGGACTTTACCACCCGCTTCACTAGAAACTCTTGAGGGCGCCCTTCGCGTCGGATGGAACACAGACGTGACTTGCTCACATGGTTTTACAACTATCCTGCCCGAACATTTTTGATTAGCATTTTCCTATAAATACACCGTTTTAATCCCTATACCTTTGATGTAGAGAACTCACATTAATTCCCTAGGCACTCCGGAACCACAGTCATGTAAGTAATCATAGTTTTTCTAGGCTTATTTCTATAAAAACTTGGTAAATAACAAGTTTTTCGAAGCCTTTAGATTTTCACCGTATTTTATGATGTTATTGTGCCTCGCTCAGTTTTTTACCCACATCCGTCCAGAATCAGCCGGTTTTTCTCTCATTATCTCAGACTATTGGATTTCCTTATTGTTTAGATATTTCTAATCCTTGTTCCCACTGCATAAATTAGTGTATTTCTGCCATTCTCATAGTGTATTTAAGAGTAAATGAGCAATACCTGTTTTTAACCGTAAAACAAGACCCCACGTGATCTAGGTATTGGAGCGATCCCTGTATTTAAGGTTTTGGCTGTTTCCTTGAAGGTACTACAGTTTTCAAGGATTTTCGTGACTTTAGTTGTTTTTTCACATAAATATCGTTAGTTGTTGAGATGTAAACAAAGGTTTTCTCTGCTCTTTTTGTTACAGTTCACCGTGGAAATAAAGTTTGAATTGGAATCCGAAGCGCTGACCTTTGGCCATTGTTATTCTTATTTCTGCGGTTGAGACTCTCTGGTCGAACTAAAGCTAGCGCTCCCTTGGAGCTACGCGTTTGCAGAAGCCAGAACATACACAATCACTTATCATCGTACTATTAGAAAGTGGCGCATTATATATATCTTACTGTTTAACCATCACATGATTTGCAAATCCATATCCCACCTTGTTCACCCCGACCATGCAACTCAATAGTTTCTTGATGCAGTGCATGTAGTGTTACCATGGCAATAACTGCATTACAGTGCTTGATAACGAGATGTCAGGACGTAATTTGTCATTAAATAACTAACGAGACACAAGAGCGGCATTAAATGAAGAACGTCAAACTCAACTAAGAAACCTTTCATCCCAATGGGGATATTTCATTTCATTTCATTTATTCTGTTGGTGAAGCCAGGGACTCCAAGAAAAGCAAACTTAATCACTGTACTAGCCAAGAACCCAATGGAGAGAAGACAAGGAAGGAAGTTTCAGTTGAAGCTGTTCATTCCTGTTTTGTTTTTATGGCCAGATGCTGAGGATCTTGGCTAAGGGTGCAAGTGCTGGTAACCTCTCCCCTTTTTAAATCCCTTTTCATTTTACTTTTTGTCTATTTGCTTGTATTTTTTATTCTTATAGGCCTAATTTTGATTTAATGTTTGTTTCATAGTTTTTCCTACTGCTTCTTTGGCATTTTGCTTTATATTTAGTTTGTAAAGCGCTTTGAGGCTCTGCATAAGGGGCTTGATAAGTATGTTTTATTATTATTATTATTATTATTATTAGATGTGGGAGGGAAAACCCCCAGAGAATTATTCCAGGGAAAAGGCACTGCAAACTGATGATGCCTAATTAGAACTCAAGTTATACACCAAGAGAAGCACAATATGGTGAAGTATCCTGCCTCAGCCAGCAAGCGTCATGATAATAATTAACACAGATGTACTCACGTGTTCGTTCTTTCTTCTGCTCATGAAGCAGCTCATTGAGTCTCCTGAAAAAAAGAAAGAAGAAATCTTTTAAAAATTCAAAATTCCGAACCAAGATTCCACCCGTGTCTCACGGCTTCACGGTGCATGGATATGGTATTTTCTAGAAAAAATCATGGCGCTTCAAACAGAATCTTTGTTCTCTTGGCTTTGTTATGTTATAGTTGTTGTTTTTATTTTATTTTATGAGATATCGCCCAACTCACAAGGCCACAGACGGCCACTCAAGGTGAGGGCTACACATAACTGATTTGGGCTATCGACTCAAATCAATTGACACCAGGGGCACGTTGCCTCCTACTCCTGGGGCTGAAACAGGGTTACCCCCTTCACAGTCCTTAAGGATGTAGGCATGGGTATCATCCACTAGGAGCCTGTCTGGTAGAGCAGAATGCACTACCTTCCCAACTTTTTCGAAGCAATTATGGTTAAGTGCCTTGCTCAGGGGCACAAGTGTCATGACCGGGTATCGAACCCACACTCTGCTGCTGAAAACACCAGAGCTTAGGTCCGGTGACCTAGACCGCTCGGCCACGACACGCCAAATAGTTTCTTTAAGCAAACTGTACTCTCATAGACAAAATAATTCTGGCAATTCCAGGAAAATAATCCTGTCGGGGAGGAAGTGAAAAAAGGAAGATCCCGGCGACAACTGGTTAAGATCAGTAATTGGGAGTGAATAAAGAAAAGGCGCCATGACCTAAACTTTAAACCTCTGGATTAAAAAGTTTTTAAATCTATTTTAAAGTGGGGAGGAATTGCATTCTGCTCTAGTGGATGGTACCCATGCCAACATCCTTACAGACTGTGAAGGGGGTAACCCTGTGTCAGCCCCAGAAGTAGGTGGCAACGTCCCCTTGGTGACAGTTGATTTGGGTCGACAGCCCAAATTAGTTAAGTGTAGCCCTCACCTCGAACGGGCTTTTGATGTTAGGTGATCTTTCATAAAATATATATATAAAAATTGAGAAAAAAGAATACTATGCAGTGAAAATATATCCCAGCTAATGAGAAATAGCATGTGGTGGGGTGGAGTTGAGGGGAGGGGGTAGGTTGTGGGGGGGGGATGGACAAGTAATGATGCCTTGTACCTTTTATCCCTGTCCAGATCGTGTCTAAGTACAGCATTGTCTTCTTTGGTTGATTGATAGTCAACCATATCCCTTAGTCGTTCCGTTAATACTTCATTCCTTTTACTCACAGCTACTGATTCAAACCTAGCTTGCTGGTATAAAACCTGTAACCAAACAAAACGTCTTCTTTAATCATTCAGAACTGATAATAATAAAAATAATATATTAATAATAGCTAGTTCTTACATTTTACAGCACATTTTACAGCGCATTTTACAATAACGTATCATTGCGCTTTACATTAGTGCCCTGGTCATCAATGGGCCAATAACATTCCTTTAATCTTTCTCAGCTACTTAGTTCTATGTTTGAATTATAAGACCCATTTATTCACATAGCACCAATTTAATGGTTTACAAGAGTGTGCAATGAAAGTACACGCCAAGCAACACACATAATTCCATGTATCCAATGTGCATTGCTTGGCGTGTATTTTCATTCTTACACATTTCACACTACGCATTACTCACAACTCTTATAACGCACGAATTTCCCGCCTTTTATTTGAAGGATTTGTTCAATACAGCATAGATATCAATCACACTTCGCAAAGAGCCAAGAAGTCCAATTTGTTTTCTTTTAATTTGGAAGTCAAGAAAGATTAAGGGATGTCCTGTTGTTATCCACTTAATTTTGAAATATGAACAGTAATTATCAAGTTTTGTTGAAAACTTACACACATTGAAATTCAATCTGAAAAAAAAGAAACGTTCTTGTCAACAATCGATTCACCATACCTCAAGCTCTGCAACTCTGCTTTTCCTTTCTTTTAACTCTTCTTTTAGGCTGCTCTGTAACTCACTCTCCCGCTCCAAGTGAGTTTTTCCCTCTGAAACAACAATAATAAATAAAAAGATTCCATCAAAGTTTTTGTTAAAATCAATTATCCATAAAATGGTGCAACCATAATTAGCTGGACATATATAAGTGCAGCTGTGTATATTATCGTTTAAGCATCTTGTCTATTTCAATTGTTTGTGTTACTTCGCTTTTACAGGCTTACAGGATTCGAACTGGCCCCTCGTCACCAGTCAGGCTCCTTGGTTTAGTGCTTAAAACTTCTTTTCTGGAATGCAGGGATTGTGGGTTAGAATTCTACTGAGTAGTTTGTCAAAACCATCCTCCAAGGAACACTTGAGGGCAAGCTACAGAGAGGTAGACAAAGGAAGTCCTGGTCTGACAACATCCGAGACTGGACAGGCCGAAACATTGCTGCCCTTATATGTATGACAGAGGGCAGAGAGCTGTGGCGATCCTTGACTGCAGATGCATCTATCATGGTACCCCAATGACAAGCACGATGGTCACAGGATGAGTGAGTGAGTTAGTAAGCTTATAATATCCCCCCCCCCCACCCTCCCCATATGACTCAGTTATTTTGACGTTTTTATAGTAATTTTTTTTTTTTTTCAATTTTTATATGAGAGATTGCCTAACATCACAAGGCCACGGAGGGCCACTTCAAGGTGAGGGCTACACTTAACTGATTTGGGCTATCGACCGAAATCAACTGCCACCAGGAGCACGTTGCCACCTCCTCCTTTGGTTGAAACAGGGTTACCCCCTTCACAGTCCGTCAGGATGTAGGCATGGGTATCATTCACTAGGATCCCTGGTAGAGCAGAATGAACTACCTTCCCCACTTTTTACAAAGCAATTATGGTCAAGTGCCTTGCTCAAGGGCACAAGTGTCATGAACGGGTATCAAACCAACACTCTGCTGCTGACAACACCAGAGCTTGGGTCCGGTGAACTAGACCGCTCGGCCACGACACGCCTTATGATTATTGTCATGATTATACAACAAGAGGAGAACTAGTTTTATGGTTAACTGTGTATAAATAAAAATATCCTCTTTAAATTTAGAGAAAATTTTGAAAAATTTATTTCCAAACTCTGTCTAAATGTTCAAGAATGATAATAAGACCTACCTCTTAATCTAGCCTCTCTTCTCTCAATGTCTTGTAACCTATCCGAGAGTTTGACTTGTTGTTCTGCATCATGTCTGCAACAGAATAAAACAAGAAATTGTAACTTTCATAATTCGTTGGTTGCACCACGAAGTGACATGACAGCCAACAAAATTGCAGTTGAAGTTGAACAATTTTTCAAGCTGCTGTTTCTGAAACTGGTTATCATTTTTTAAACAAAAGTTTTAACACCAATATAAAGCCGACTTCTTCACGAGTACAGAACTGTCAATGTGTTTTCAATCTTGCAAAGTGTTGATGCCACAGTGCAGGGAAGAATACAAAATGTGGAGATAGCCTCCGTGTATAATGGGAGACAAGATAGGCAAAGCAGAGCAACTAATTTGAGCTTGTCTCAACCTCACATCCATCAGGACATTGCATCGCTGCAAAGCAGCCACTAGCACGGCAGAAGTAGCAACTTTAACAAATTTAACTTCAGTAACCAGCACAGACTACTCAACATTCTCATACTGACTTACTGTCTTATCTGTGTCTTGAATTTCTTCTCATAAGTCTCTTCAATGGTCGCCAATGATGCCTCTCTAATCTTCAGACTTCCTTCAATATCTTTCCTCTGTCTTTCCTCAAGGATAATAGCTCTGAAAGAATTGAATAGTTTTACAAAAAATAAGCTAAATGTAAAAACAAAAATAAACAAACCAAATTTCAAATATTATGTAAATTTAAATCACACCACTTAGCTCAGATTCAATTCAATTTTTGGGTGAACAAAGAAAAAATTTCTTGATCGAGATTTGAACCTGTGACCTCCAGCTTAACATACCAGCCCTCTACCAATTGAGTTATCTAGCCCTATGGACACACTATCATAAGGCTACATAGCTCAGTTGGTACAGCCCCAGCATGTTAATCTGGAGGTCGCAGTTCAAATCCCATTATCATATTTTTCGTTTCACCCCAAAATTGAATTAATTTTAGCTAATTAGTTTTTCTCATGGTTTATTGCTTGATACTTATTTCAATTGTTAATTGTACCACTGTTTCTTATTCCTTACTGACCTCTTGTTCAGATCAGCTTCCCGTTTCAACTCTGCTTCTTTCTTCTTCAAAGTCTGCAACTCATCCAGAAGACTCTGTCTCTGAGAATACGTCTCTCGCTCCACCATCTGAAGAGCAAATCAAATTATCAAAACAAGCAGAAATTACTCCTTTACTATCATGGCAACAATCCTCAACTGAAAAAAAAAAGTTAGGACTTAACCAGGATCGCAAGCGCAGAATTCGGCGGTAAGCAGAGCCATGAAATTAGGCCCTGGTGTCAACTGATTTTCAAGGACCTCCAACACATGTACTGATTAGTGATTAGGTGATTTTGATTAATGAAAACCCATCTCAATAACCTCTTGATGTTTTTAAACATTTTTAAGCCGTCTATACTTTACAATAAAGAGCATGGTCAGAGCATGCACTCCCTGTGCAAGGCTTTGTTTCACCCACACAAAGAGGACAGGTGGTGGTGGGGGGAAAAAAGGTAAAATTCAGGTGAATTTGATGAATGAAATTCCATGACACTAACCTCTTGATGTTTCTGAAGTCTCTCTACCGTGCTTCTTTCTCTCTCTTGGAGTGTCTCTGATTTGGCTTGATACGTCCTCTCCATCTAACATTAATTTTTACCAGACAATAAAATAGTCTCAGTAAATTTTTTTTTTTAGTATTGGTATATGAAGGTTGGTATGCACAGAAGTATTTGTTTTTATCACACCAGACTTTAATGAGAAAGGGAAATGTCAAATTTAATTTTGTGATGTACTCATTTTCCTATACAGCAATCCTTCACCGATCTTGAACTCTTGGTGGCAGCAGATATGCCTCCATTGGGTGCACCACACTAAATAAGCCAGAATTAATGCGCCAAGCTACTTATCATAATTTGTAAACCCACAACTTATTTTTAATTATAACGTTTTGGGGGTCATGCAATTAATAGATTGTGTAAATATAAAAATCTATCACAACCTGGGGGTTCTGTGCTTCAACTTTTGAGGAGACTTGATAAATTTAGGCGTTAAAGTTGGCCCTATTTGACCGGGGAAGTGGAGAAGTGCTTCACGAAAACTGGCAGCAAGTCGGTTTTGGAAAAAAAAATAAAATCGTGTTTTTTTCTTCTGGGGTAGTTAGCAAAAATTCCAAACGGCTGACCTGCCAAAAATTGAAAAGAATTCTGAAGTTTAGTTGTCCGGAAATATGTCTGATTGGTTTTCAAGAGGCTGAGAGACTTACACGATTTTTTGAGTATTTTTGAATAATTATCATTTAGCATTGGTTCCTATGGGAGATCATTTAGAGGGGTGCGCCCTATATATACAACATGGTGGCGCCCTTGCAGCCATTTTTGTTGGGATTTAAACATGTCTGCCGTTTGTTTACAATTGCAGGCGTGACAGAAATGAGTTGTTTGAGACTTCTTTCGTCAGTTATCGCCGTTTTTTTTTATTGTTCGTGAAAACATCACTCCTCTGGCTGCAAACAGTAATTATAATAAAATATAGATAGCAATAACATTGTCACTTGTTAACAGAATAATTCAACGTTTTCAAAGAGTGGCTTGCTTTTTTTTTAGGCATCCTATTCCTCCTACACACTTAACAGTATACAGTGTGTAAGACGGGACAAACTACGATCGACGGTACGACTATCGTGTATGACTATTTGATGAGACTGTGATGGTAAGTCACTTTCAAGAAAATCATGGGTCAACAGCGGCTGGTTGCTTCCTCAATTAGGAAGAAATAAACATGTTGTAAACATCATCATCATACATTACATGGCATGGTTGGTATTAACTAATAACTGAACAAGAAGAGTGGGGGAGGTGTAAACATTGCATTATTATGAATGTCAAGTTTCCGGAAAAGTCAAGTGATTCAATTAGAGTTACACTCTATCGGTTTTTCCATTTTGAGAACATTCTGCTGTAATTGTGCTCCTTGTGAATCTTTGGCCCCTCATAGTTATACGATGAGTTAGTGTCCTGTGACTTTGGATTTAGTTGGCCAGGTTGATACAAATTTTGTTTAGCATAGTAAGTGTGATATCGTTCAGCTCGACACTGTGCTCGTCGCTTTTTGTAGATCTTTCCCATAACACGTTTTTTGTGATATTGTTTTTTTTTGTCCATTGCATCGAGGGCTTTTGCAGCGGGTGATCCAGCAGTAATGGGGCAATGAGTTGCCTCACACTTTTTGATAATAGAGTTTGCATGTTGGTTGTTCACCAGATGGATGGCGCTGTGATCTCTTGAAGCTCCGTTCCTTGAAAAGGTTAGTGTTCCTTTTGGATTTGTCATGGCGTAGGCATGATTCATGGATTCAGACTTCTGGGAACTTGTTCTGTACTTGGTTCTCTCTATCGCTTCGTCTCCTATGCGTTTTTCCAAAATTGTTTTTAAGATTTCCTCATCTTTAGATGTTAAAATAAATCTGCCGCGGACATAGCGAGAGAGGTATGGGTACTTGTATTTACCGTTGCAAACATGAGAATTTTGTTTGCATTTCTCATGGTCTCCCATGTAGCAGTTCGGAATTGCATCAATCGCCTTTGCAGCCAGTCTTTTCATGCTTGCTGTGTCATTTCCGCATTTAATGGAAATATGGTGTGCCTCAGCCTGTGCTCTGTGACTCACGTCATCAGCAAATCGGTCCTGTACTCTGTTTCGGTCTCTTGCACTGTTCCCAGGGAACATGTCACTGCTAAAGTTTGCTCGGCTGACTGCCGCACAAAGCGAGCGGTTCAAGTGGGATGGGTCCAGCAGACTTTCCATTTCCTTTCCCGTTCTTCTCATGACAGAATTCATTCCTTTTGCTAGACAGCCGTCAGCGTCTGTTGTTATTCTATCCACAAGAACTGGTTCCGTGCACTCCAAAAGTTTAGTCGCACATCGAACACCCCCTTCTCTCTCGTCTCCCATATTGAAATGCGCTGGACGAGTAGCTGTGCACTTGTCGCCGTGCTTAGCGGATGTGCATTGTTGACCGAATGATGATGGTGACATTTCACCACTTTTACAAAGCTTGTTTTCTTGATGGTACATTATAACAAACTTTGAAGTAGTTGCGTTCTCGCACACGGTGTCTCTTGTCTGTGTTGCAGGAACAAATGGGTTTTTTTTCCTACAGTTGCGCAGGGGATTATTATACTGCCTGTCCATTTCAACTGCAATTGGACTTTCTCGTTCAAAGCCTTGGAGCTCACGGATGTCTTTCACTAGTTTCCTCTTGTCTGCCATGTCTCTGATATTTTCATTTTTGATAATTTCACCACATTTGTTCGAAATTTTTTGCAGCCCACTAGTGCATGGTACAGCTGTGTCCATTGATGTCAAGAGCCTCCTCGCACCTGCGGTTGCAATGCCAGTGTTCTGCAGGCCAACTTGGAAAGACATGTTTGGGGTTGCAGTGCGTCGTCCCCGCTTCCTACCCTCGTTAGCTATCTCACTGTAAAGTTTTGTCTTTTGTGTTTTAAAACCACACTTTTTGCAGGACATTACCTCTGAGACGGCTAAACCTCTACGCTCTTCTGCCTCAGCCAATAGTTTAGGTTGACCATCACACTTAGGATGTGTTTGTTGATGATCAAGTACAGCTTGTGCACCCAGCTCTAGAGCTGAGTTGATGTCTACAAAACGATAACCTCCTCCTTGGTGATCAGTTCCTCTCTTGGGCAGTGGCTGGCCACATTTGTTGGCTATTGGGATCACTCCCTTGAGCTGGATCTTGTCAACTGGAGCCATTTCTACAACTTTTGGGCGAAGGAGCATCACATTTCTGCGGTTGTCTTGTTCCATCTGTGCTGCAATGTGGCAGAAATCTCCTCGCTCCGTATTTGGGGCGGCTAAACTCAACTGCTGATGGGTTGGCCTGACATACCGTGGTGTAGGTATACTTTGAGTTTCACTGCCTTTGTCTTGTAGTGAATTAAATTTATTTTTCGGCTTGAACCAAGTTTTTCGCATCTTGAAAATGCCGCGTCTAGCTCTACCCATTTTTATGGCAATGGATTTGTTACAAACATTGAATGGCATCCATCATAAGTGATCTCACATTAATTGTGGTCTAAAGCAAAAATACTTTTAGAGTTCTCCCGATGCACAAGCTAGCGTATCAGGGCCGACACTACGCTGAACGCACAAATTTCGGCCGATATGCCAAAATATATATTTTTTTTTTTATTTCAGATAAATTTCACAAAAATTCATCAAGATAAAACCATTGCCAATGCTCCATATTGGACAGTAGGACCTGTGAAAAGGCCCCCATCCCAGGGGAATTGTCTAAGATAATAGCCATCTGTTTCTGGATAGAGTTATAACTTGTCCCCATCAACCAGAAACAATCATAATGGTTTGGCCTTTTTCAACATGCCCCGCCCACGCCCCGCCCACCCTTTTCCCCTTTTACCCCGTTCCAGAGGTAGAATACAATTTGAAAGGGCAGTTAAATGTACAAAAAGTGACCTATGTGTTTTCTAGATTTTATAAAGCTCCCCATTTTAGACTAATATGAATGCATGGTTAGAATAATTTAAGGGAAAGCAAAATGTGACCCCCCCCCCCCCCCCCCCCCCCCCCCGGCCAGCCCCCTTCCATGTTTACAGCTTGTTCATGCCAATTAACCCCTTCTTAATGATTAATTAAATAACTTGTAAGGTTTTTATGATCCTGTGATAAAAAAGAGACATGTTAATAACTTTTTGAGTGAGGACTTGGATATAACTTCTGACTTGTCCTTAGAATGTACACAGTGTGTCGTGCAGGTTTTTCTTCTCGCATAGTGCTTAGAGTACATGTAAATGCTCCAACATGTTTGACCTTGTTGTAGACGAACGCAATAACATTTCACTTTTTTTTTTCCAGATATCAAGTCAGTGACTTATTCTCAACAATTTAAGCATAATTTTTTAACCATAAAGAATAATTAAGTGCCCTTATAGGGTGCACCACACTAAATAAGCCAGAATTAATGCGCCAAGCTACTTATCATAATTTGTAAACCCACAACTTATTTTTAATTATAACGTTTTGGGGGTCATGCAATTAATAGATTGTGTAAATATAAAAATCTATCACAACCTGGGGGTTCTGTGCTTCAACTTTTGAGGAGACTTGATAAATTTAGGCGTTAAAGTTGGCCCTATTTGACCGGGGAAGTGGAGAAGTGCTTCACGAAAACTGGCAGCAAGTCGGTTTTGGAAAAAAAAATAAAATCGTGTTTTTTTCTTCTGGGGTAGTTAGCAAAAATTCCAAACGGCTGACCTGCCAAAAATTGAAAAGAATTCTGAAGTTTAGTTGTCCGGAAATATGTCTGATTGGTTTTCAAGAGGCTGAGAGACTTACACGATTTTTTGAGTATTTTTGAATAATTATCATTTAGCATTGGTTCCTATGGGAGATCATTTAGAGGGGTGCGCCCCATTACTGCGGTGTACCTGGGTGGTACTGCACTGCCTAGCGACTGGTATAAGGTTTGGGCTACACGGCGATCATTTGATCAGTCGCGGGTTATTGGACTTTCACTTTGCAAATCGCTTAAACCCGTCGCTAGGCACAGCGCAGTACCACCCAGGTACCACCGCAATAATGGCGGTATCTGCTGCCACCAAGAGTTCAAGATCGGTGAAGGATTGCTGTATAGATAGAGTCCGCATGCAAAAGTCCCCGTACAAAAATGAACAGACATATTTTTTTCAGAATGATGTCATCAGATGTTTTGGATGTTGACAAGTTTTGCCCTGGACGGGTATTGAATACAATGGCTATTTACACCATTTTAAAGTGAGGTTAGAGATTTGTAATTTTTTTCCTCGCTCACATGAGGACTCTATCTATTGAAAAATGAGTACATTACAAAATTGAGTTTGACATTTCCCTTGCGCTTTAAAACTGTGATACATCAGTCATCCCTTTTGTCCAAGATCTCCAAAAATGAATCATTTGTTGCTTTTGGTTTTACACCAAATAAGTTGATAAACAAGGGCTGGATTAATGCTAGAGGCATGGGTTCTTCTTTTGGCCTTTGCACCCTAGACCCTTAGGTTTCTGGACGCACTGATTATGTAACATAGTGAATGCAAGTGCACCCTCAATCTTTCTTTTGGTCAGAGAATTTGTTTAGATTGTCTACTGGTTTGAGATTCAGTGGAAGAGCATTCCAAAGAGACAGTCCAACATTTGAAATAGAATAGTCTCCTGTTTAGAATGAGGGACCTTTATACACAAACAAATTACTTTGTTTCAACAATTTCTAATAAGGTCTAATTGAATTGAAGTATTTGTTGATCACAAACCTCTTTTCTTTCCTTTGCCATTTCCCGTCGATATTTCTCACGTTCTTGAAGTTCGATTCGTTTCCCCTCACTCTCCTTAAAGCGAAGAATCTACACAGAACATTCACAACGAAGAATGAAAAATTAAACACATGGAAATAACCTCAAGATCATCAATCTACATATATGTAAATATATTTATGTTGTTAAGTCATCAGTAATTAGGCACAGCTGGGCTCAAATTTTACACAGGACGACAGGCCCGGAGCCAGTAGTTTTAGCGATGGGCCAGTAAACATTTGACTAGACAAGTCCGGCCGTCTTGTGTATTTTTAATTGATTATTAAGGAAATAAAAGAGTGGCGACCAGTTCTTAAATGGCCGTTTAAAACCGGCAGGGGCGTGGCCGTGCGATAAAGGCCCGAGCCGAAGGCGAGGGCCTTTATCGCACGGCCACGACCCATACAAACCTGGGAAGCGACAGGAATCACTTTTATGTCAGTTTCCCGTGTGGTTTATTACTTAACAATGAAATCCAATCACCTCTGTTGTTACGTCCAGCTTGGCTTGAGCTTCCATCTTACGTTGGAGTGATAACAGTTTGGCTTGAAGGCCGTGAGTACTACTCTCATGATATCCATCCGCATTGTCAAATAGTTCATCTACTGCAGTTAGTTTTTTCTCTGTCAAAATAAATCACAGTCAGCGTGTATTATTATTTAAGACTGTTCAAAGCAATAGGGTGTGGGTGTTGACAAATAACTGATTGGACATGATCTTCTCTCTACCCGGCTTAAAGGGTGTGTACAACATTGATATTTTTTGTCAATGACCAGTAACAGCATCCACACTTGATGTGACCCAACACATACATGAAACAAATAACCTGTGAAAGTTTTAGCTAAATCGGTCTTCGGAGTCATGAGAAAACAGTGAAAAACCCCGATGTTTTCAAACATCGGATTTTATCACCAGTGATAAAGACTAATTGTTTTACTCATTTCCTAAAAACTATAGCATTTCAAGCAAAACCATTTAAAGTTTTCCACCATGACCATCTTTATAACATGTTAGTTATGTGCAAATCTGTGAACATTTACATTTTCAATCTTACAAATGTTGTACACACCATTCAAATGGTTTACACAACATTGGTAATATTGAAAACATAAACGTTCAAAGATTCGCCTAATTTATACATGCCATAAAGATGGCCATGGTGGAAAACTTCCCTTGAAATATTTTTGCCTGAAATGCTATAGTTCTTATGAAATGAGTAAAACATTCAGTTTTGATCTTGCGAGTCCAAAACTCCTTGTTTGAAGGGAAATTTTTTAACAATTTTCTCGTGGCTCTGACGACCGATTGAGCTGAAACTTTTACAGGTTGTTTGTTTCATGTATACGGTGGGCCGTACATAAGCGCGAATAATTTGTTTTTGACAACTACCAATGCTGGCTGTGTGATTTAAAACAGAGTTTACAAGTACATTACCTGCGAAAACTATTTGAGTCTCACCAAAACTAGTCACCGTGGCAACTTTAATCCCGATCTTATGTTGGTAAAAAAAAAAATTTAAACAAATTTTGATTCATCCTGATCAGAGTAAATTGGTGGAATGGGATTAGCAAATAGGCATTTTTGTTGGAATAAAGACAATCTAGATTGAAGTTGGGAAAAATAAACTGCTAAAAAACTTTTTTTCATTTACCAATTGAGTTCACATGTGATGGTGCATTATCAACTTGGATGGCAACGTCATGTGATCGTCCTTGAGTGGAAATCAATTCACACAAAAGCTGCAACAGAAGACCTGCCAAGAAAGACCATCAATAAGGAACGTTACTCAAGAAACTCAAGGATAAGTAGTTGGAATCATCTTATAGTTCATACTAAACTCCAAACATAAATTTGTCTGTATACACCCAAACAAAACAGACTAAACTCCAAACATAAATTTGTCTGTATACACCCAAACAAAACAGACTAAACTCCAAACATAAATTTGTCTGTATACACCCAAACAAAACAGACTAAACTCCAAACATAAATTTGTCTGTATACACCCAAACAAAACAGACTAAACTCCAAACATAAATTTGTCTGTATACACCCAAACAAAACAGACTAAACTCCAAACATAAATTTGTCTGTATACACCCAAACAAAACAGACTAAACTCCAAACATAAATTTGTCTGTATACACCCAAACAAAACAGACTAAACTCCAAACATAAATTTGTCTGTATACACCCAAACAAAACAGACTAAACTCCAAACATAAATTTGTCTGTATACACCCAAACAAAACAGACTAAACTCCAAACATAAATTTGTCTGTATACACCCAAACAAAACAGACTAAACTCCAAACATAAATTTGTCTGTATACACCCAAACAAAACAGACTAAACTCCAAACATAAATTTGTCTGTATACACCCAAACAAAACAGACTAAACTCCAAACATAAATTTGTCTGTATACACCCAAACAAAACAGACTAAACTCCAAACATAAATTTGTCTGTATACACCCAAACAAAACAGACTAAACTCCAAACATAAATTTGTCTGTATACACCCAAACAAAACAGACTAAACTCCAAACATAAATTTGTCTGTATACACCCAAACAAAACAGACTAAACTCCAAACATAAATTTGTCTGTATACACCCAAACAAAACAGACTAAACTCCAAACATAAATTTGTCTGTATACACCCAAACAAAACAGACTAAACTCCAAACATAAATTTGTCTGTATACACCCAAACAAAACAGACTAAACTCCAAACATAAATTTGTCTGTATACACCCAAACAAAACAGACTAAACTCCAAACATAAATTTGTCTGTATACACCCAAACAAAACAGACTAAACTCCAAACATAAATTTGTCTGTATACACCCAAACAAAACAGACTAAACTCCAAACATAAATTTGTCTGTATACACCCAAACAAAACAGTGCTTTCCTATACTATCCACAACCATATCTCAAAAAGGCTAATTTATTGTTACTTTTTAGTTAACTAGAACGAATCATTGGCGGTTTTTTTCTCGCAATACCCTAAATGAAAGCTTGGAACTTTCTTGAATCTATAAAAATAGCTATTTAAAGTTTAAAACTTTAAATTTTCTGACCAGATCAGCCAAATATCTAACCTAGCAACTTTAAGAAGACAGCCACAGCAATCATGGGTTCCCAACACATGTAAAAAGTGAATCAACATGTATGGTTGTCCATTACACAAATGCAAAGCAGAATAGAGGAATGATTAGTGATCAGTGAAGCTTCATCAAAACACCAGAGTTTTCACTGAGAATGATAACAGTTTATTAAAATTAAAATATTATGTGCATCTTTACCTTTGGGTTGATATCCACGCATATTCTCAGTCTGCAAATAGAAAAAAATAGAAAAAATAAATAAGTACTCAAATTAACATGCAATGTTCTGATCAGACAAAAACCATTAAGAGACTGAAATCTGTAGTTTGGGAAGCTTTTAATTAATATAACACTTATAATATCGGAATTCTATAGCACCCGTTTAGGCTACCAATAAGGTACTAAACGCACTTGAACAAAGAGAAACATTTTAAGACAGTTTTTGAAATTCTTGAATTATGAGACTGATTTATGTAGCACTTTGTAAGGGTTTACAAGATGATGCGGCCATTGCTGGAAACACCGGGGGAAAACCCCTTTCCCCAGCGATAAGTGTGTTGGGTTCTTTTATGTGCAATACACAACACACAGGACCTACAGCTTTACGTCCCACCCAACGAACGAAGCATAATGGTCACGTGTCTTGCTTTAGGAACACTAAGTGTCAAGATTGGGATTCGAACACAAACTCTGCTGAGATCAGTAACACCAGAGCTTGAGTCCAGTGCGCTTGACTGCTCAACCACGACATGCCACCGTGCAGGTGTAATGGTCAAGTGACTGCTTCTAGTGATATTTTTCATTGTTGAGCAGTGAGTGTCGGTAAGTCAGCCACAAAACTGAGGACTTCTCCACATTCAGAATCAAATGTTGCTTAATGGATATTATTATTATGCTTAATGGATATTTATGGTTGCTATGGAAACTTACCACATTCCTAAACAACTTAGATTCTGGATAAATCCCCAACATCTGAAGTAAATCTCTGACAGTAAACATCTGAAAGAAGAGAATTGGTTTCAGCAAAAATGTGCAATCAGTTGATTAACTTTCGGCAACCAAATGGTGAAACCAAGATTAATGTCATGACGTCAAGTAAATTGGGTCAAAAGTCACTCCTTACTTTTGATAGGTTTACAATGAGACACTGGTACATGTACATGAATCTTTTAATTTTTATTTTTATAATTTTTTTATGAGATATCGCCTCATATCAAAATGCCGAGCGTCCACTTCAAGGTGAGGATTACAATTAACTGATTTGGGCTGATTTCAGCCCCAGGAGTAGGTGGCAATGGGCCTCTGGTGACAGGCGGCTGTCAACCCAAATCAACTGTCACCAGGGGCACGTTGCTATCTACTCATAGGGCTGAAACGGGGTTCCCCCCTTCACAGTCCATAAGGATGTAGGCATGGGTATCATCTACTAGGAGCCTGGCTGGTAGAGCAGAATGCACTACCTTCCCAACTTTTTACGGAGCAAAAATTGGACATCTATCAATTACATGTTAAGTGCCTTGATCAAGGGCACAAGTGTCACAACCGAGACTCAAACCCACACTCTGCTGCTGACAACACCAGAGCTTGGGTCTGGTAAACTAAACCACTCGGCCACGACAATATTGATAATTTGCGTCAAGTTTACTTTTCAAATACTTTGTTTGCGTCTCTAGGAATTTAATAGTGAACATTTAAAATAATCATGTCTGCCATAAATGACACTTCTGGCGCCTAATTATAAAGTCAGGTAGAGATTGTTAAGAAAGATTTTATGAGACGAAGCAACCTCAATACAACTTCATGACAGAGATAAAAAGTGAAGTTGCGCATATTGTAGCCTACCGAGCAAGAAACACCAGGCAAGCCCCTTCTCTTAAAGGCACTGAACACGTTTTGTAATTGTCAAAGACCAGTATTCTCACTTGGTGTATCCCAACATATGCATAAAATAACAAGCCTGTGAAAATTTGGGCTCAATTGGTCATTGAAGTTGCAAGAAAATGATGAAAGAAAAAACACCCTTGTTGTACAAATTAGTGTGCTTTCAGATAGGAATAAAAGGCTTCTGGCCAGAAGTCTTTTATTATTTTAGTGAGAAATTACCTCTTTCTCAAAAACTATGTTACTTCAGAGGGAGTGGTTTCTCACAATGTTTTATACTATCAACAGCTCTCCGTTGCTCGTAACCAAGTAAGTTTTTATGCTATATATATTTTGAGTAATACCAAACGTGTACAGTGCCTTTAATGATAAGTGTAACTAAGTTCTTTTATGAGAAAATAGAATTAGCTGTTGCAAACTGCTTACCAACCAAAAGGACCTGTGGTATAAATGCAAAAAATAAGTTAGTGGCCTAGCAGAGTCTTTCTTGAAGGCTAAATGACAACACAACACACATACAAGCAGACAAGAGTTGCAAGAGTAGTCAAGTGGAAATACATGAATAGAGAGAGTGGAGGGAGAAAAGCAGAATGCATTCAGAGAAGGCAGGGGGTAAGCAGGGATTATGAAGACAAAGGGGGGGGGGGTTATGAAGGGTTATGAAGGGAAGGGGATAGCTAGACCACAAGAAGTTGGGAACACAAAGGACAAAATGGAAGGTTAGAAGAGAGGTAAATAATTAGTTAACACAATGTAGGGCAGACTAATAAAATGGATATCTGTGTGGGAAAACACAACACACAGGACGTACAGCTTTGTATGTTCTCCATGTAATGGCTGATCAAAGTCATAGTTGTTCTAATACTGATGGTTACTTGTCTAGTGTCACAAAATTATTGATATATAGACCTATTTCTTTACTGCTTGGTTCTTGGTTCTTGGTTGGTTATCCTCCAAAATACTCCATGAAAGAGTTTTGACTGGAGGTGGCGGAGGGTGGACTAAGGACGAATAGTCTTTTCATTGAGAACAGCGGCTTTAAATAATGTTGAACAGGATTGAGTAATGGTAGACTGCTGGAGGTTGTTCCAAGACTTAATGGTTCGGGGAAAAAAAGAGTTGGCATAAACTTGGGAGTTGGTAGCAGGAATTTGAAATTGGTTTGAGTGTCCTCGTCTGCATCTGTCAGGTTTGGGGTTTGTATAGGTCTGGTAACTAATATCGAGATGCCCATTTATCATTTTATAAAGGCAATTTAATCTATGTGCCTCCCTTCTGTCTTTCAGTGTTCCCCAGTCCAGTGTTTGAAGAAGATCTGAGACGCTAGAATCCCACCCATAGGTGTTGGTAACAAAGCGAGCTGCTTGTCTTTATGCAACAGACTTATAATGTCCCATCCAAAGGACAAAGCGATTAAAGTTAACTGCTCAAGGACTCAAGTGCCGCAACCCACACTCTGACAATCCCAGAACTTGAGTCCGGTATACTAGACCGCTCGGCTGGAAGTCCCACAACACTCCAAAAAACCTCTGGAGCTAATTATTTAAACCTTGCGTTACTATGAATACCTTATCTTTAGATGTTTCACTCTCAGGTAAAAACACGGCCAGACTGTACTCATATTGACATCGTCTGAGATGGTCTGCTACTAAGCTATTAGAGGCTCGTTGCATCAACGATCCTTCCTCCTCTTTAGGTGAGTCTGATGTCGAGGCAGAAGAAGGTGATTTTTGACTCAAACTGGAGAAACGGAGTTGACTTACAAGCTTTGTCCTCAGCTGAGACTAAAAACAAACCATGGAATAAATTATTTTTAGGCTCAATTTCTATGAAAATAACAGACAGGGATGAGATTTGTTGAATGTGAAAATTCTTGAAAATGGTTTATGGGCCTCGATTTCCCTTTCTACTCTATAATGGAACCTCCCTGATGTTATAATTCAAGATGTTTACTTTAGGCCTACAGACTCTGTGCATCACCAGATATACAAAACTACAGGTTGTGCATCACAAGACATACAAACCTACAGGGTTGAATACAGTGTGGACCATCTCTTTCTCCCTTTGGTGACTGCTTTACTTCTTTCGAACAATTTTGAGAAAATTCTAAAATCAGGAACAAATCCTGAAAAATCACGCACCCGAACAGCATTAAGGTTAACTTGATTTTTACTGATACATGTAGATTTAATACTTAGATGACTCCAGAGATTAGATTGTTTTCAGTACCTTAAGAGAGTCCACCATGCCTTTTTGTCGGAATGAATGATACAATTTGGCTTTCAGTTCATCAGCCGTCAAACTGCTTCGTTCTTCTTGAGCCTCAGCCATCGCTCTCTGGCTGTAGAAAAATAGATGTACTAACAATAAAAAGAAGAAGCTGCATACATCTATAGGCATGATATAAATGTTGTGTATTGATATTAAAGTCTACAGACCATGTAACATTTGTTTACAAAAAGAGAGGCCTTTCTGGTTCTTTGTGCATCTGTGTTTGCTTAAATTAGAACTACCAATTCCTCTCAAGAGGAATTTTTTTAAAAGGGACAAAAGACCAACATTCATTATAAATCTTAGTGGCAATAATCGTAACATTCAATCCTCCTGACTGTCGGGAGGATGGAGGGTTGCGATTATCCTAATTATAAAAATCTTCAAAAATCCCATAGAAAAGTGTGGGTTGGATACAACAATTTTGAATAGTTTATATTTTAAGAAAATAGAATTAGCTGTTGCAAACTGCTTACCAACCAAAAGGACCTGTGGTATAAATGAAAAAAAAAAAGTTTGTGGCGGCTGGCCTGACGTTTATATTTCAAAAAATTATTTCAACATCTACACTAGTTTAGGCAGTGGATACTTTACCGGCAAAGCCCGGTAAAATCATCCAAAATACTGATTCGCTGGAACTTGGAAGATCGTATTGCTAGTGCCTATTTTGATGAGTACACAAATCAAAGCTAGCCAACATTAATTATATCACGCGTACTATTAATTACCGAAATGTTTTACAGCTTATTACAAGTTTGTAAACAATTTCGGTCATTATTTAAATATTATACTTTAGTACGCAACTACAACTTCAGTTACAATTTTAAGGCAGTCACTAGTAGTCAGACAGTGGCTATTTTTACAAGTTATTTATTGCACTTTGTTTATTAATATTATAATAATGGGGCCTGGAATTATACAAAAGCCACAGAGGCCCCGCAGCCTCTGGCCCCTGTCTTGGCCTTTCCCACAGACTTAAGATTTTCAAATGAAAATGAAATTGCCCTTTTTTACAAAATAAAAATGGCCTTGCCCTTGCCCTTGCCCTCTCAAAAAAAGATGAAATTCCACAGCAGCACAGGCATGACAGGGAGGGCTGTATTTTTGTATCGTACTATATCGCAGAATGACATCAGGATGATCAGCACAAACAAGGCAACTAATTTACAGATATCTATGATTGAATAAACATAAACACCTTTAATATAAATTCAATTTAACTAAAAATCAATACAATATTTTACGCACCTTCTCGCAAACTCCCTGGTTCTTTTGCGCGTGTGTTTTCAAAAATATTGTGTTTATTTACATGCAGTATTGTAACCATTTTATCCTACAAGTAGTCTATAGCTCATTACATGTAAGCAAAGGAGACCAGTCTATACACAGTTTGTGTAGTTAACCTGCAGAGGGCGCTGTTTAACTTATGGATTCGTGGCCGGCTAGCTAGAATTGAAAGCCGGTAAGTTGATCAGGTAGGTGGGTTCGGAAAACATTTTTATTTCATCCTGAAATCAGCACATGAATAATCATAATGGAGAATAGAAAATATGTCAAAATAACTAAGTTTTTAAAATATGCAACTTTTACTTTTAAAGGGATGCGCGTTGTACATGATGATGACCACTTGAAAAGTTGAGTTGTGGGTTGTGCGTGGTCCGTTTGAACCATACCATGGTCCATGGAGCCTGGAGTGGAGGAAGAAATAGAACTCCATGGTATGGTTGAATTACCAATCCCATCGGTCTATACCTCCATCATCCATGTTGTCAGTTGTTATGAGCAGTTCAGAACACTCCTGAGTCATGAGTGATCTTGACTGATAAAAATGTAGTATACTCTGAGAGTGAGTGATAGTGATAGGAAATTGGCTTAGTCTATTTATAGAGTTTCCTTGCTCAATGGAATCATGATGGAATGGTCTATTTATCAACCACCATGCCCATGGGGATGGTCTAACTTAGTTAGGCCTATATAATGTTTAAAAGTGGGGATCTGTGCCTCAGTCACTCATGACACAGTGCTATGACAGCCAAAAATATTTAATTCAAAATGACGGTGAAATGGGAATAAGTCTCAAAGCCAACCTAAGAAATTAGGTGTTTCTACAGCTATAAAAAAACAAAAAACAAGTAACTTTCATTGTAAATTACCTTTTTTTTTATTGATCTGCCCACACCACCTCCTCTGGTGTGAACATATGGATAATCATACCGTGGAGGTCTAGCTCCATATAATCGTTGATCAGTTGCTTGTATTCGAGACCTGGATTGATCCAAGATCGAGACCAGAAATTTTGAAACCTTAAAGTTTGAGACCAACCAAGACCAAGACTTGAAGGCTCGAGACCAATACCGAGACCAGAAAATTTGAGATCGAGAGTGGGACAGAGACCTGAAGGTTTGAAACCTGAAGGTTTGAGACCGAGTAAAAGACCTAAATGTTTGAGACCCGAAGGTTCGACTTCGAGATCAAGACCGAGACCGAGACTGAGACCTAAAAGGTTTGAGACTGAGACCTAAAAGGTTTGAGACTGAGACCTAAAAGGTTTGAGACTGAGACCTAAAAGGTTTGAGACTGAGACCTAAAAGGTTTGAGACTGAGACCAAAATGCTGAGGGTCGGAGGGGAGTCTAAGACTGGTCTCAAGGTCTACAACACTGATATCATCATACACATAGCACAATATGATCTGATTGCGATAATCGTAACCCTCCATTCTATCGACAGCCTCCTAACAGTCCACCATCGGGAGGATGGAGGGTTACGATTATCCCAACTAATTATGATCTGTATTTCCATCCTTCACTAATTTTGATTCTCCACAAATCCTATTTTTCATTTCAGCCGTTTGTATGACCATGAATTTGACCGTTTCTTGAGCCTTACCAGGCAGTATAGTAAGGCAGTATGTCTAATAAACAGTCCACTCCGTCCTATCGACCCACTGGCCGGGGACGAGGTGGCAAGGGACGAGGCAGAGGTGCGGCTAACTCGTCCAATGATCAAGTCAATCAGTGGACTCAAGGGGATCCAAGCAAGAGGACATGGGGTAAACCGGGACAGGGAAGGGGTAACCAAGAGGGTAACGCAACTGGCTCTCAAGGTAACCAGTGGATGCAAGGTGATGCAGGAAAGAGAACATGGGACAAACCAGGAGGAAAGGAACGAAAGAAAAAGGCTGCAGCAGAGCAAGGTTCATATCACATTTACATTTCCTTTTTTGGGGTAACCAGAAAGTGAGCCACTTTCTGCCCTCTCGTCGTTTTCCCTTTTCGTGCTCTCCCCCGAATTTGTTACCCCTCAACACCCCTCTCCTTCCTTGGTACCTACACATCTTTGTTCCAACCCATAAAATGATTGATCTCGTCGACCTGCCTGTTCGTTCTCTCCCCCAAATGTTTTACCCCTCAACACCCCTCTGCCTTCCCTGGTACCTACATGTACACATCCATGTTCCAACCCATGAAATGATTGATCCTTATTGATGACATTCTTTAAATATCGTTATTAAGGTGTTCAGTTCAACGACTGTAGCTACTGCATCTTTAAGTGGTTTTTCAATGATGTTCTTTCTTGTTCAATAAAGGACATCGTTGAAAAACCGCTAAAAGAGGCAGGAACTACAGTCGTTGATATATAATAATTGTTCCAAGACTCTTCTAAAAGCTCATTTGACTAATCCCAGTCTTGTTATCTTTCTCTCATTTTGATCAGCCAAACCTGAGCTAACAGCTGAAGAAAGATTCCGCGAAGCTTCCTCCCAAATCCACGACTCTGTTCAGAGACACATTGATGCAGACCCTGAGATGGAAGATTCCTCATCAGAAGATGACATGGATGACACTGAGATTCTTCAGAGCACCTTCAGGACGTACACAAACCAATATGGTAAGACTCAATCAATCAATCATCAGGCATTTGAAGAGCGCCAACAATCTAGTTACCTATTCCGAGGCGCTTAGCAAAGTGAAGGAAAAGTTTAAGACAAAAGAAATTACAGAGTTTCATGTGGAGATGACAAGTGCAATGGACTAAATGTAAGCAGATTCGAAGAGATGAGTCTTAAGCTGGCTTGTGAAGATCTGTAAGGAGTCAAGTGTATGGAGTTGATAGGGGAGATCATTCCATAGCTTTGGTGCACATAAACCAAAGCTTCTATCACCTGATGAAGAATCTAGGAATGTTTAACAGTAGTTTGTTTGAAGATCTCAGATTGGGTCGAGGATCTGATGCACCCTCCAACATGTCCAACGAGTGTGTCCCACAAAAATGACCTACTCCTTTCAGTCCTGGAACTTTATCTTTGAGAGGGCAAGGCCATTTTCATTTTGCAAAGGGCACTTTCGTCGGAAAATCTTCAAGTCTATGGAAAACTTCTGAAGGGGCACCAAGCTAGGGGCAACAGTGGCCATACCCTCCATGGCCTCTGTGTAATTCCCTTTACATATGTGCAACAATTACATGCTTTCCACAAACTTTTGCATGTTACTCACATGAGTAGTGCACAAGTACCACAAAGTTCCACCGTGAAACAACCTATGTCCCATACACTGAAGTGTTGCACAGAATACTGCAGTTCTATGTGTAACTGGCCTGTTTATATAAAAACTATTATTATTGTTAGCAGTGGGTTCTGGAAATAGTTTATCTCAATATCATTATTTCTTGACACAGTACAAAATTAGTTCTTCGCACAGTTGTACTACCACACACAACCCGTGCAGTCAAATTTTTTTTTTTATTATGCAAGTTTGCCCCGAACAAGGGCTAAAATCCACTCCTGGTAAGGGACTACAAGAAGAAGTAATTTCAAAATGGTTGGTCAACTCACTGCAAAATGTTACCAAGAGCGGGAGGGCTTGATAGTAATGCTGACCAATCAGTGATTCCCTACTGGTTTTTTGTTTCTCTTCCCATTTTACAGGCGATAATTCAACTGATTTAGAGAAGACAAGTCAATACTTGGTTGATTCTTGTCGTTCAGGAGCTAATGTCTGCCTTGTCTGTATTGGCAAAGTCAAACGACTGGATGCGGTGAGTACCCTGCCTTTAGGTGTTGTTGTCATTTCCAGGAATTTCATCTTTAAGCCCTTTCATACGAGCAACAGTAACAAAGGTCCCCTGTGATGGGTGCCAGTTATTAAGTGTCTCTCTATTCCATTGAGATCTTACTATAGGGATCTTGGACAGTCCAAACATTGTCCTTTCACACAAGGTGCAATTTTGTAAAATTTAACAACCATGCTAAAATAAAGCAAGGGACCCCTGCTAATGTACTCTCGTGTGAAACTAAAGGGCTTTTGAGAGGGCAAGGCCATTTTCCTTTTGCAAAAGGCGCTTCCATTAGAAAGCCTTAAAGCCTATGGATAACTTTTGTAGGGGCACCAAGGCCAAGACCGGAGGCAACATAGGCCAATGACCCTCGTGGTCTCCATGTAATTCCAGGCCTGCACTGCACTAAACATTGGCTGCAATTTGTTGAAAAAATCATTTGTTGGAGAACCAGTGGTTTAGAACCCTTGCATTGGCCGCCACTGCTGAGGGCAAACAATGGAAATCTGCACGTGTATAATGTGCTGCGTATAACTCTCAGCCAATAATTGGTCTTCATTGAGGGCGCTGTTTGGGCTTATGACGTCATATGCGAGGGGTCTATTTGGCCCAAGTTATTTGTAATGTTATGCATTCACAAAATGAAAGCGGCATGAGAATTTGATCAACTTGAAAGAGACAAAAATAGTCGTATCACATAGTGACCTTTGTTACTAAACCTTTAAAGTGTTTGGTTTTATACTTTTACAGATATGGACTTGCAGCAAATGCTACTGCGTACTTCACTTAGCATGCGTCCAGAAATGGGCCAAAGAGGGCGCTTTACAGATGTTGAATGAGGATGCTTCAACTAAGAGTTCAGTGTGGTCATGGTAAGTCAGATGCAAGGAACTCCTTGTTTATTTCAACTTAAAGCTAGGGTCATACATTGATGATGATCCCAAAAGAACATTTTGTAATTTCTATCCGAAAGCCTTGGTAATGATTGTTGGCATCCTGTGAAATGATTTAGTCTGAAATGCTCCTGTTGATTAGAAATCAACAAAAGTATGCCTTCAAATTTGAATGAGAAAACAGAATTATTAGCTGTTGCAAACTGCTTACCAACCAAAAGGCCCTATGGTATAAATGCAAAATATAGTTAATGGCCTGACGTTTCTCCAAAACTCACCTCAAAGGTGAGTTTTGGAGATTCAAATTTCCATGGTGTTCGTTTGTGAATGCTGCTGGTGGAGATAAAGTTGGTACCCACATCACCTCGATAAATGTGGGTAGGTTAGACGCTCTTGATGAGAATACTGTGACAGTTTCTTGCTGTTTTCTCAACAAGAAGACACTATTCAGGATGGGACGTCAAGCCGTTGATCCCGTGTGTTGTGTAATGCACTTACAAGAACCCAATGCACTTATCGTAAAGAAAAGGGGTTTGCCCCGGTGTTCCTGGTTTGATTGGCTGCATACTACGCCACAGCACCTTGTAAACCATTACATGGTGGTATGTAAAGGAAAAAAGGTCTCTTACTTCAAAAATGTAGTTCCACATACCTTGCAGGAAAATACTGAATGTTGGAGCGCCTTGAGCGTCACGGAGTGACGGATTTGAGCGCTATTTAAAATTATTATTAAACTTTAACAGTTGACTATTGCAATCACACCCTAATTTTTGTTTCATATGTCAGATTCGTTTACTTGTTTCTCTTAAAATAAGTTACTCTGTTTATTTTTGATTCTGCCTTCCACAGTCCGAAGTGCCGTTATGAGCTACCAGTCTTTGCCATTCCCAAGCGATATTCTTGTTTCTGTGCTAAGGTCATTGATCCTCCGTTCCATCCGTGGCTAAGTCCACATACTTGTGGTCAAACATGTGGACGACCTCTCAGACCAGAATGCGGACATAAATGTCTTCTACTCTGTCATCCTGGTAAGTGATTCAAGTCCACTCTCAAATACAAAATTAAGAATTGTTCTCAATTAATATAAAAACTTAATTTGGATCTAGTTTGGGGGTAAAGATGTAAAGTAAATATTTATTCAATTTTGGGTTGAACAAAGAAAAACTAGACCGGGACTTGAACCTGCAACCTCCGGATTAACATGCCAGCGCTCTACCAACTAAGCTTTCTAGCCCTAATGTTGGCGGTCTTGTTCCCCGATTTGATCAGTACCTTTGTTCGGGGGTGCCAGTCAGAAGCCATTCAACCTGTGACTGCAGTATAGGATACACTCTAGGAAGCGGCAGCAGAGGGATCACCTTAAGGTGTTTTTCATTTCAAACAACAAGTAATGAACCATAAGGGAAACTGATGGAGTCAATGTTTATTTGCAGTTATTAGTCTTAAAATGTACGGTACATGCTGTGAAGGTTTAGAGCCATGGTTATATAACAGAGTCCAGAGTATTTGTTTTATTCGTTTTGATATTCCTGAAATCTTTGTTTATAAAACACAATATCACATTGATAATCCTCTAGCTACAAGAAATTTGTTTTTATTACTGTGGTGATTTCATCGTTTCAAACTATGTGAATAAAATTTGGTTTTCACCCTTACACCGATGTGTATTAAGCACTGTGTATACTCAGTGCTTTCCTGAGTTCTGTGAAAAACAAATCCACAGGCAAATCTCTCAGGTGAGATTCAAACACGCGACCTTTGCATTGCTAGAGCAGATGTCTTACCACTAGACCACCGAGCTTGCCCTGCAACTGTTTAATAGATGTAAATTTTTGCATAATAACCAGTTCTTATATAGCGCATTTTACAATAACGTATCAATGCGCTTTACATTAGTGTCCTGGTCATTGGGCCAATAACATTTCTTTAATCTTTGGGGAGTATACAGCCCTGGGCTGCCGTGGCGCTCCGAAGGCTTTTTCAAACACAAAATCAACCTCTACCCTCACAGGTACCCATTGTTTACCCCTGGGTGAAGAGAAGCAATTATAGTAAAGCAAGTGTCAAGATTATTTTGCTCAACACTTCGTGGACTAAGCTCAGTTTCTTATTATGTTATTATTTCCATTTTCCTTCAGGTCCTTGTCCACCCTGCCCTAAGATGGTACGTTCAGCGTGCCATTGTCAGTGTCAACCACCGCAGCCAAGACGCTGTAGCAGTAAGACATGGTCATGTGGTCAAACATGTGCCAAGGTATTGTCATGTGGTCAACATTCATGTCAACAACCATGCCATGAAGGTAAATATTCAATGTGGCCCCAACCTGCCTAAATCTGTACTAAGAAAACTTTCTGAATTCTTCAAAATCCCGAGCTACATAGTTCAACAAAATCTGTGGACATGAATAAAAACAAGTTTTCTTTTATAAATAAAGGAGAATAAAATCATACTAGTGCAGAATGCACTACCTTCCCAACCAAATGTTGTCACTTATATCCCTTGTTTGCATTTTCATTAGGTGCCTGCAAGCCCTGCCTAAGAACAAGTAATCAACCATGTGATTGTTGTAAGCTTAGATCAGTCCGTCCATGCGCCACACCTCAGTGGCAGTGTGACAGCGTCTGTAATAAACAACTATCATGTAGACATCATAGATGTGAAGTCGTGTGTCACTCGGGATTGTGCGGAGACTGTCCAAGAGCTGGGAAGAGATTCTGTCCATGTGGTAAAACAAGTAAGTTATTAATCATTATCTTTCTAATTCTACTTGTAATTTTCTTACTATTTATTGCTAATTACTGATTGTAAAACACATCCAATTTGGCCTGTGGGCCACAAATTGTGATGTTAATAAAATGAAATGAAATGAAATGAATTTAATAATCATAACAAGATGGCAACTGAATTGGCAAAACTCTTACACAAAATATTCAAAAATAGTCTTGAATTTGTTGGAAACAAATCGACCAATCATGGAAGGTATTTCAGTTCATGAATTTTTACAAAAAATTTTGAATTTGGTCACATTTTTTAACACGATTGAATGTTTTGCTAACATTCGGCCGTCCACGCCAACCTGCGCACTTTGTTTATCAACAATGGAAACGTCTATACTGACTTTGTGGTGATCAAGTGAGGTTTGTGGAGACGCTACGTACATAAACTCTCTATGAATTGTGGTTCTGAGAAGAACCGGTGGTTTAACAACTCGACGTTTCGATCAGTATGCTCTGTTTGTCTTCAGGAGAAAGCTTGACTCTGTTGCTGCATGTAAAGCAGGTATGCTTAGTTCAATGGTGTGCACAGGCGGGACTTTGTGTTCAACTAAGTATTAAATTATCAATTATCTATCGAACAGTGATGATCTAACAATGATAACAAAATGGCTACTGGATTCGGACCAATTGGACAAAGGATACAAGACTTGAGTAAAGTACTGGCCCTGTGGTTAACAAGTAAAAGGTCATTTGGAACATTGCACTCATTCAAACATGTTCAAATCACAACTAAACTTCTTAAGGTTACAACTAAGCTACACATACATGTACATGTAAAAAAATTCATTCAAACGGTCTTTATGTTTTCAAGAAAACATTCTAGACTAGTTACATAAACTCCTTTTATTTGTTTTGCCTTGCAAGATGATAAAAAGAAATACATGTAAGATTAGATTTAAATATAGTTTTCTTGAAAATGACAAAGTTTCAGAAAGAAATAATTGAAGTTGTCTTGCGATTTGTGCTAGTTTTAAGTTAAAAATCTCAATAGAGTAATTCTAGTAATTGCTCACATTTGACCTGAAAGTGCTGGTTAGTGTCTTCATTGTAACTATCAGGTTAAACAACTCGGACCAACTGTCCGTCTATAAAGAATGAAAAATTACAAAATAATAGAAATATTTCAAATAATACAGTGTTGCTAACATGTATGCCTACATCTTATATTACCAGGTTGTCAGATACCATGCACTGAGAATATCCCAACTTGTGGTGATACGTGCGACAAACTTCTAGAATGTGGACTTCATAAATGCACAAGAAGATGCCATGCAGGACCATGTGAAACGGTAAGAACTATTGGTGTTTAACCATCTGTAGGTTTTTCTGTCTGTCTGTCTGTAGAGTTGCTATCATACGTCTTGTGAAAATGTCTATCTAAGATGGTTAAATGTCTGTCTGTTTGTTGGGCTGGTTTTCTGTCTGTAGGGCTGGCGGGCTATCAATATGTCTTGTGAATTTGTCTATCTAAGGTGGTTAAACGTCTGTCTGTTTGTTGGGTGGGCTGGCAGGCTGTTCATGCATCTTGTGAATGTGTCAATCTAAGATGGTTAAACCTCTGTCTGTTTGTAGGTTGGGCTGGTTTTCTGTCTGTAGGGCTGGTGGGCTATTCATACGTTTTCTGAATATGTCTATCTACAGATTGTACAGGCGTAGACGTTTCGGTTTATTTTGAATATTGACCCAGTTTACCTGATGTCATCACCAACGATGAATCTTGGCAGTCAGATTCCTGCGTTTACTGTTTTAATGTAGGTGACACACGTGCGGTTAGACGCGCACCATATCCTACATGCAGTGATGGCAGGCCAGACTGTGTTTAGACAGTAGCCGCTAGTTACCTCAGTGCAACGGTTCCATACCTTGGACATTTTAACTTGTTTAAGATTTTATCTTCTACTCCAAGTGTCGGCAGCTAAGTGTCAAGAAATGTCGCTGTGGACAAAGAGAGAAGTCAATATTATGCTGCAAGGAGTATCTGTGTGATTCGAAATGTCAAAAGATGAAAGACTGTCAACGTCATCAGTGCAAGAGGAAGGTGAGTTTCACTAAATTGAAACAAATGGAGTCATTAACTTACAAAGGTTCAAAGGTCGGAAATCAAATTCACAACGCTTTAGTTTCTTTGTGCAGTACAGACCGTATTGTATGTACAATGCATTGTTTGCACCCTAATAATGTATACAGCGATGGCTGTTGAGATTGAGATTGCAAGATACTGCATTAATTCGGTGACTTATCCCTGCCCTATTCAGTGAGTAAATAACTTATGTTGAAGTTGTGCGCAAGTGCTAATTGTTATTGCACAAATCTACTTCCTTGTTTTCATTTCTTGTGCTGTGGATTTGAATAACAGATAAACTATGCCAGCCTGTAATATGATATCATCTTGCGAATGCATCCACACAGTACACAGTACACAGTCAACCCTCCCACTGTCTGACTGTTCCATCTCATCCACTGTTGTGTTGAGTGATGGATGCCGAGCGGTAAGAGCACCGAACTCAAGCTCTGGTGTTTCTGTTCAGCAGAGTGTGGGTTCGAGTCCCGGTCGTGACACTTGTGTCCCTGAGCAAGACACTTAACTATAATTGCTTCTCTCCACCCAGGGGTAAAATGGGTACCTGTGAGGGCAGAGATGGTTCTTGTGATTGATTTAGCTTAGTAGCGCATATATTGCAGCACAGGCTGTATACTCCCCAGGGAGCTGAGATGGTTTAAGGAATGAAACAAAGGCCCAGTGACCAGGGGTAATAATGTCCGATGCGCTTTGAGACGCCCTTGGGTGTGATAAAGCGCGATATAAATCCATATTATTATTATTATTATTATTATTATAAAGCTAGCCTGCAATCTAACATGTTGTTGTTTGCATCTACACAGTACACAGTCAACCCTCCCACTCTCTGACCATTCCATCTCATCCACTGTTGTGTTGAGTATGCATAAAAGCCAGCCTGCAATCTAATAGTTTGCTGTTTGCATCTACACAGAACACACATGTACACCCACCTCTGTATACCCCTACAACAACTTGTGCAGTAAATGGCCGGTCAAGTTCAAATGATACCAAAAGTGAGAAAGATAATGCATCTTTTTTTCTTTCTAGTGCTGTGATGGTTCATGTCCAACCTGTGAGCAGCTCTGTAACCGGCCCCTTCCATGCAAGAATCACAAGTGCCCTTCTCAGTGCCATACAGGTCAGTAGATAATGCCCAACATGACTGGATTGAATATGAATTGAGCAGATTATGTTTTCATGGTTAAAGAGGTAGGGAAGTGACCATTTGAATTTAGTGATGCACTCATTTTCCACTAGATCGAGTCCTCATGTATGTTGGGAAAAAATTACAAGTCTCTGACCCCACGTTAAAATGGTGTAAATTGCCGATGCATTTGATACCCTTCAAGTGCACAATTTTTCAACATCCAAATCATCTGATGACATCATTCTGAGAAAAATGGGTCTCTACATTTTTGTAAGGGGATGCCTTGGTTCAATTTCAACGTAAGGTTAGAAACTTGTAATTTTTTCCCCACTCACATGAAGACTCTATCTATTGGAAAATGAGTACATCACAAAATTGAATTGCTCACTTCCCTTTGTACGACTTCGGTTTAAGTAAAAGTGCAAAAGAAATGTTACTAATCAAATCAGGTTACCAGGCAAAATGTCTGTACATAACATTTGACTGGTTCCCTTCTCATCTATACTTAACAGATAAACTAATTAAGCAATTTTGCCCAGCCTTCCACAATAACTCTGCAATGACTTTACCAACAGGATAGTTAAGTTGACATTTCTAATTTAGAGATGTAGAACATTACACATCTGAATCAATTCAGGAAGTCATGTGGTTTCCAAGGCTACCCAAGAGAGGAAACTTTCTCTGAAATAATATGATGAAGCTCGAGAAGGAGAGAGAGCTTCCAAAAGCCAGCGCTTGACAACAGTGCCACCTGATTTGATTGATGAGATAGTCTGCAGATTACAATTCCAGAACCCAAGGGCTCAAATCTTTCACTGGACCGCAGGTCCTAGGCCAGTGGTTTTAGTGTCGGGCCATCAAACATATGACTGGACGAGTTCGGTGGTCTTGTGTTTGTCAATTCTGGCGGTCTATCAATACATGAACCTCACTGAATATCCTGAACAGAAACAAATCAAATTTTTCAAATGTTGACTTTGGGTCTGAACGAATACCTTTCAATTCACTTGAGTATCGATATTGAAGTATACTTAATACCAAAAGAGACTAATGCGGTAAATCTTCTTTTACCCATCTCCAAATAAAAACATTTGAATGCATGTTGTCAGGAACCAGGAAGTTTTTTCTCACTTTGATTCTGGTCGTGAACAAAACATTTTGGTCTAGTAAACATTTTGAGCTACAAGCCCTGTGGTTTTGTAGAATTTTCTCCCAAATTCGGGCCATGAACTCCATGCTGTCCCATTACGTTACAGTCACTACCTTGTTCTCATTGTAGGTTTGTGTTATCCATGCTGTCCCATTACGTTACAGTCACTACCTTGTTCTCATTGTAGGTTTGTGTTATCCATGTCAAGAAACCATTGACATCAAGTGTTTCTGTGAATCCACGTGTATTACTGTGCCTTGTGGGCGTGAGAAATTTACCAAACCACCAAGATGTCATCAAACTTGCAAGTAAGTTCACAATTTCGTTGTCACTTTCTCAGAAGAAAGTTTATTCATAAACCTACATGAGGGTTTTTATCTAAGATTTCAGTTCCTTCAGTTAACAAAATATAGGTAAAATGGCATTTAGGCTGGGGTGAACTACTACTATTATGAAACTTTATTTCGACTGACTTTTGTATTTTTTGATTTAGAATCCCTCCCAATTGCAACCATGCTACACGTGATCGTCATCGATGTCACTTCAACCGCTGTCCACCTTGTCGACAAGCATGTGACCAGCCACTACCTAGTTGTGAACACCGCTGTCCGTGGCAGTGTCATACTGCAGTTCTTATCAAACAGGTCGAGAACAAGGTTAGACAAGAACACAACATTGTAATCACTGGCAAGAGAATAAAGATTAAATGGGAATACAAGCCAAATGGAATTTTTAAACTGGAGTTAAGATTCAATAAAAAATTTGTTAAGTATAGACACTTTTTAACCCCTTGATTCTTAAGTCATCATAAAGCAGCTGACAGCACCACAAACTTGTGCACAATATATTCTGAATAGTCATAGCTTACTTTATATCCAATTTCTGCTTTAATCTTGGATTCCTGATGCCATTTATGAATTTGTTGAGCGTCCATAGGATCAAACCTAAGTTTCTATCGGTATTCACACTATATAAAAAACAAAAACCTTCTGTACATGATACATTGCAGTAGGGCGCCCTCACATCTATGAGTTTGCTCATTGGCCAATCATGTATGTGCACGGATACAGCTGTGTAAGTCCAAATTTTCATCATCGTCTGAGATAATGCTGGGATATTGTTAATCCATCGGTCTATTGGCTGTGCAAGTCTTGCTCGTAATTGAGCGTAGCCCTGTTACAGAGCTGCCAACTCTCCCTGATTCTGTAGAAAGTTTCCTGAAAAAAAACTAATCTTTCCATGTTCTGATAAACAAATTGGAAAATCTCCCTGATTGTGGAAACTCTTTTACCTATTATGTTGAATGTGATTCTAAATATCTACCTGATTGTTATACAAAATCTTCCTGATTTCAAGATGCACATGTTGGCAGCTCTGCTGTTAAAGTGTGGGACAAAATGTTTGACCATGTACGAGACTTGCACAGTCTTTTGGGAGATTACAAATGAACTAAACATGAAATGGTTTGCTTCGTTACTTAGGGAGCTAGAGCTGCCCCATGGGAGCCCAAACCACAGGCACATTTAACACTTGTTGATAAGCCATGTCCACCATGCCAGGTTCCCATACCAACACTGTGTGTGGGGAAACATGAGGTAAGTCAAACGCATAATGAAACAATTTGTAATGATAATAATTGTGTACTCTGATAATGCGCCTTGATTGTCGTTAATGACACTAAATGACACTCCTGGTGAGAAATTATCAAATTTGGTGGAGCTTGTTTGGACAGTCAGGTCCAAAAACGTGTTGAATTGACAAGAAATTACCCAGAGAGCTAAGATTGATCTTAAGTGCGAATCAATCTTAATTGCTAAGCAAAGTGTGATGTAACAATACAAATGACTAATGCATTTTTTGATAACTCATCTTAAGATGAATCTTAGTGCTTTCTATGAAATCGAGCCCAAGGCTCATTTTTCACAAATTGGCCTAATTGGCTCTGGGATGCAGAAGCACTTAATTTTTTCTGAATTTCACTTGTGCTTGTGTAATATTTAATCAAGTTTGATTATCTTGATAATTTTTTCAACTCATCGTCAGTCTCATACTTTAAGAGTCGGTTATTTCCTTCCGCTCATCTCATGTGCTACAAGTACAAGTACTTGCAGTGTGTCTTCAAGTGTTTATGTCTTCATCTAACTAGATGTTATAATCTTTTGTGATTTAGATGCAAGATTTACATTGTGCTTTCGTTGGACCATTTTCCTGTAAGAAGCAATGCGGACGTAGGTTAGCGTGTACAAATCATCCCTGTACGCTAGAATGTCATACGGTGACCGACTCTGCAGATGACTCCACGGTAAGATACAGCATGGTTACCAACTAAACCAATCTTGGCTGTAGCTTGAGAACTTTATTATGGTAGCTGCCATCTTGTTTATCTTTCATTCAAATTAATGTATTCAAAGTGAGGCTGGTAGGGCAAAATAGTCAGATCCCTTTCCATGGTATAGTTATACTTATTAGTCATTGTAGTCTGGGAACCTGACATCAATTATGATGGCATAATAAACATCTACATGTATTGCATGATTTCTGGCTTCTTTCTTTTTTTCATTAAGCTACAGCCAATGGCTGCAGCCAATATAAAGCCACCCCATTAATAAAACACAGACTATTGTATTATCCAAGGTAACAGCTTTGGCTATGGCTGCTATCAGCCAATAGCTGTAGCCATAGCCTAAGCCACTCCATGAAGAAGATACTGCCTATTGTATTATCCAATGATACAAGGCAACAGCTTTGGCTATAGCTGTAACAACCAGTAGCTGTAGCCATAGCCAAAGCCACTACTTGAAGAAGACACTGCCTATTGTATTATCCAAGGTAACAGGTTTGGCTATGGCTGTAGCAGCCAATAGCTGTAGCCATAGCCTAAGCCACTCCATGAAGAAGATACTGCCTATTGTATTATTCAAGGATACAAGGCAACAGCTTTGGCTATAGCTGTAACAACCAGTAGCTGTAGCCATAGCCAAAGCCACTACTTGAAGAAGATACTGCCTATTGTATTATTCAAGGATACAAGGCAACAGCTTTGGCTATGGCTGTAACAAATAGTAGCTGTAGCCATAGCCAAAGCCACTACTTGAAGAAGACACTGCCTATTGTATTATTCAAGGATACAAGGCAACAGCTTTGGCTGTAACAAATAGTAGCTGTAGCCGTAGCCAAAGCCACTACTTGAAGAAGACGCTGCCTATTGTATTATCCAAGGATACAAGGCAACAGCTTTGGCTATGGCTAGATTATAGAGACTGTACTCGTGATTATTTTACAGCATTATTATACCAGTTCATCCGGCAAACTGAAACCATTCCTCAAACTTTCTTAACTCCCTGGGGAGCTGATGAAGCTGATTTAATATAGACTGTGCAAGTCTTGCGCGCATTCGAACTTCCGGGACCATAGTGGTCCCAACCATATGGAGTTTTACGTGGGCGAGATTTTGTTTCGTCAATTATTTTAGTTTAACGTAGTTTATGACCTAGAAAATTATACATCATGTTGGGAATGTAATACTAAGTGATAACAAAATATGAAAGTAAAACCAATTCAACAATATAATGAAGAAAACCCAAGAATTAACCTTGACCTCAGCTTCCGGTTATTGCCAAAAATTAAGAATTTTGTGCTCGCCTCCGATCATAAAACTTATGTAAACGCTTGTTTTGGATGCGCGATTATAATCGCCAGATGCTGTAATTGCAAAGCGAACCCTTTTCATTGCAGTCTATGGTTGTTGAAGCGTCAGCATCCTCTTTAAACTGCGATACGGGTCATTTTAAAACCCGTTTGACCATCACGAATCCGCGTAAAGGGTTTCTGAAAAGTTAACATCAACAAAGCATCCTTGTCCCAGAGTTTTAATTTTTTTTCAATAATAATTAACACACTTTTGTGTATTTTTTTCAAAAGCTAAAACTTATTTCATAAAATTGTAATTATTTATTTTTGTTCAGATTTTGTCATGAGATATAATTTAAAACAAAGATTTGATTTCAGAAATAAAAATGTTCTTCGTTTGACGGGTTTTCTCGTTGGGATACGCGCGAGACTTGCACAGTCTATTAGGGCAGAGTGGTTTATCTATTATAATCCCATCTCACCCTCTCAGGTTCCTATTTACATAATTGGGGCAAGAAAAGCAATTTATGGTTAAGTGTCTTGCTCAAGGACACAAGTATCATGACCGGGATTCGAACCCACACTCGATGACTAGACCATCAGAATTTAAGTCTTCTGTGCTATACTGCTATACCTGTTTGCATAGTTACAGTATTGAGACTAGCTTTTACAGTTTTTTACCCAATTTCGAAACCAAATAATGAAAAGATTTCCTATAAGCATCCACAAACAAACTTAACACAAATTTTTTGTTGTAGTTCGGAAAGGAATGTGAACCATGTGAAAAAGAATGCAGTAAACCAAGACCCACAGGATGTGTACATTCCTGTACCAAACCATGTCACACTGGACCCTGCCCTGCATGCAAGCAGAGCATACGTAATCGATGTCACTGTAAGATGATGATGTTACATATTGACTGCCGGTAAGTATGACAGAGTCAAACTATCTTTGCTGAACGACGTCGGTATCAGATGAAGATTAAAAACTACCAGAGTAAAATGTGACATTTTATACACTTTAATGAAATAATTTTAATGTTTTTGAAACCATTTTTCCATTTGCACGCTGACAACTAATTTGTTTTAAAAACCCACACACCGATGTGTGTTAAAGGGTCTGTCTACGTTTGGTAACGGCAATAAAAACTTACTTGGTTAGAAGTACAGCAGCTGTCGATAGTATAGAGCATGTTGAGAATCATTTCACTTCAAAGTAATGTGGTTATGGAAAAAGATATCAGGTTTTATGCCCCAAAATTTGAATCGCTGTCAGAACTGATTCTCAGATTGTGTTTCCTATTGATTATTCTTACTGCGTGGACATACTCGCTCAGTTTTTTCAGCGATATCTCAAAAACGCGATCGCCTTTTGAAGTGAAAATTTCACAGGCTCGTTTTATTGTATATCTACATTTAGATAGTATTAAAACAATCAAATGGTTCCAAAAACCAAAGGTATACTTTGCCTTTCAGCACTGTATACTCGGTACTTTCCCAAATCCTGTGAAGAGATAATTCCACAGGCATGTTACTCAGTGGGATTCGAACCTATGCACAAGGCCATTCTTGAGTAGGGCTCGATTTCACAAAGCACAAAGATTCATCTTAAGATAAGTTTTTGGTATTACCATAGTGATTTGTATTGTGACATCACACTTTGCTTAGCAATTAAGGCCGTTTACGAAACAGAGGCTCAGGCTTAGGCTTAGGCTTCAGAAACGTCGGCCTCATACGAATCAGAGGCTCCGGCTTGGGCTTTGTGTTTGAGGCTTCGGAATTCGGCCCAAAGCGGAGCCTGACGAAGCCTCGGTAAGGGGTGGATTCGCAAAGGCTTCAATATGGCCGACGTTTCTGAAGCCTAAGCCTAAGCCTGAGCCTGAGCCTCCGTTTCGTAAACGGCCTAAGAATGATTTACAGCACAGATAAGATTAAGATCAATCTTAGCTCTTTGTGACATTGGTCGGAGATGTCTTACCAGGGCCCAATTAATGAATTTCATAGAGCTGCTTAACCGCCGATTTTGTGCTTTCATACTGTGCGAGTTCCATTTGATAGCGCTACTAATCATAAGCACACAAAACAGCATGTTAACTTTCCTGTGCTTACTGTATGAAAATGAATGACGTCACAATGCAAATTCAGGGTGAAATATGGGAAACCTGTGAAATATGCTTACGCTTAAGCAATTTTTTCTGCTATAGTTAGCACAAAATTGAGGTTGGCCCCAGTAGACCACCAGGCTTACCTGGTAGCTAGAGGCAGTTCGGTTCCAATATTTTAGCAGTGGGTACCTCCATGATTCAATCTAATAAAAGAGTGCCCCGTTCAGGCCCCCAGGGGAGACCACAATGTTTGTGAACGGGTTACCCTGATAAAAGATAATAAATAAATAAATAAATAAATAAATAAATAAATGGAGAATTGATAATTTTAATTTTTGTTCACCATCAGTCAATGGACGTCTGCTAATGATGATGAAAAAGCTGACTTAGTGTCATGTAAGGGACCTTGTACCAAACAGCTGCCATGTTCTCATCTATGCAACAAGAGCTGCCATCCTGGAGACTGTTCAACGTCTGAAGACTGTATTCACAAAGTCTCCATCAGATGTTCTTGTAAGAGGAGGAAGAAGGTAAAGGAGAAGAAAATTTCTTGTCTGACAAGAATGTCTCACTCTCACCATGAGTAAGGGTTAATTTTAAAGGGAGGCTATACCTTTGGTAACCACTCCAAAATTTAATGCTCATAAAAACATACTCGGTAAGAAGCACTGCAGCTGTTGATAATGTATATCATTTTGAGGAACAATTCCCTTCAAAGGAATGTGGTTTTAGAGAGAGGGATTCAAAACATTTCATTCTGAGAAATGTTTCTGCATGAAGCGCTTCTCAAATGATGTATTCCGATTACGGATTACTCTTCCTGCGTGGACATTACAGCTCCAGATTTTTGACAATATCTCAGAAACGCTACCACTTTGTGAAATGAAATGTTCACTGGTAAGTCATATTGTGTATATACATGTACCTTCATTTATATAGGATTAAAACAATCAAACGGTTCCAAAAACCAAAGGTTTACTTTGCCTTTAAAGGTTTCAGTTACTTCAGATGCCTTTACCAAAGACTCTTCATCAAGAAGATCCGTCTTCCTCTTAACCTCTTGCGGACAGATGACAGCTATGGCCGCGGCTTGATAGAAGGTTAGGGTGTCGGGTGACAGCTATAGCCGCATACTGGTTGCATACTTTCTATTCATTATGCACCTGTGGTTTCTGAGGTTGCTGGCCGGTTATTATTGAAAGACCAACTCTCTGCGAAGGGAAGAGTTTGCTGAACCTTTCTTGGCCCTGTATCATGGATCTATTCATAGAAATTGCCCTTTTGTTTGTTTGTTTGTTTGTGTTTGAATAGATTGGTATTTTCGAGTGAAAAGCTACTGCAACATGTGGCTCCGTGCTTTTCACACGGGCTGTTCTTGCGATGAATACGGGCTATTGTTTCGGTAATCCGCGCTATTGTATTAATCCCTGCTGACCAGCATTCACTCTCAAAACAAAACAAGGGGTTAAGAATGGCAAGAATTTAAACGATTGTTTGTCATGGAGAAACCAGCTTATACAACAAATGTGTTTATATTTTGTGTGTTATGGATATCTCAGTGCTGTATAAAAATAATGATCAGTTCTTACATAGCGCTTTATTTATGGGCATCTCAAAGCGCTTAGTATGTTTGAGACAGGTATGCTAAGTTGTTTTTGAATTATGAGACTTATTTTATATAGCATCTTGTTAGGGATTTCAAGGTGATTTGGGACAATTTCAGGGCTAAAAATTTACTCTGGACCGCAGGCCAAGTGCCAGTGATTTTAGCATTGGCCCAGTAAACTTACGACCAAACAAGTCCGGCGGTCTTGTGTTTTTGAATGTTCAAATCTTGACTTTGAGTCCGATAAGTATCTTCTAATTCTGTTGAGTATTGAAGTAAGACAAGGTAATCAAGATACATTTTCTCTCGATGCTTGTTCAAATGAAAACAATTTAAATGTGAAACTGTGTAGATAGTTTTTTTCTTATTTTCATTCTGGTCCAGTAATTTTTTTAACTTAATTCTCTGCTAACTATGCTGGAAACACCGGGCAAACCCCTTAGCGATAATGTAACTGTGTTCTTTTGTGCTTTACACGACAAATGGGACCTACAGCTTTACATTCTATTGGAAGTATAAGACTTTCAGTCATTATTTCTTGTCGTATTTTGTGTAGGATTTCCCTTGTAAGGATGTGCGTGGAGGTAATGCCAAGGTGTTGTGTGATACATATTGTAAACAAGCCATGGAGAAACTGGAGCAGAAGAAGGATGAGGAGAAACTGAAGAAAGAAGAAGAAGATAAAGCCAGGCAGCAGGTGATTTATTTAAAGTCGTACTCCTAGGATTAGTAACATTCAGTTCAGACAGGCGCTCCAGTGTCGTGCCGGGTAAATTTTTGGTTTCAGACAGGCGAACTTAACATAACATTTAGGTTTGGCTTATGACAAGATCAATTTCTGAAACCAAGACGCTCAGAGAGTCATTCCGAACGACTGCAACAGGCCATCTTTTGACTTCCAGCACATCCAGTTGCTCCTAACTGTTTAAGTCACCAAACTTTTCATGTACTCAATAATTTGGTTTGGCGCGACTCTAGAGCGCCTGTCTGAACTGGGTGTTACATTATTTGTCCCTTCCTTGTCATCCTCTAAAAACAAGTCTGAATTCAGGAAGAAGTCTGAAATTTCTCATCCAGAAATAAATCACATCAGCCTCTTGAGCGCCACAATGTATGCTATCACTTGTGGAACACACGTACAGTACATGGTCGTAGATCAAGTGCTACATCAAAAATTTAAAGCTATATTTGATGGCATAATCACCGCTGGGATTCGTAAAAACATTAAGAAGTTGGGGTTAAGATAAAAAAGATCTTCATCACTTAACAATTATTGTTGTGCATGTTTTGTTTTGAACAGCGGGACCAGGATGAGTATGAGCGTCTGATGAACTCAAAGGGTAAAAAGCGTCGAGGACGACGTAAAACAGATGAAGTTGTTCAACTTCGCTTCTGGCAGGACAAGAAATTCCAGATCGTTTTAATTTCTGCTGCCATTGTTTTAGTTGCTCTGTCATACATGATTTTCTTTGCTTAACTACATTCCAGAGAAAATTTATGCAGTTATGTAAATTTCGTTTTATCTTTATTAAGTGTGAAAAAAGGGACCCGAGAATAATTTGTTCTTTGTAAAAAATTATATGTTAATACGATTATAGATACAACGTTTCTGTTTCCTTTATTGGTTTGGGTTCTTTTGGTTTTGGGTGGGGGTTAATTAACTTAACGATGATGACAGAAAGTTTTTTGGGGAGGAAGGGGTTCAGTGTCCTTCGCCATTACTTTGTAATGGTAGAGTAGAATATGAAAAGAATATGAAAATAAAATGGGCATATGTAGGAACTTTCAAATTGGATTGGTTAAGTATTCCAGCAAGCATACATGGACTGGTTCAAATGTGCTTATTCTCTGGTGTAGATTTTAAGTGTTTCATGAAAAGATTAACAAATCTAAAACATAATACAAGTCAATTTATTATGCGATAAACATCACTTAAGAATAAGCCTTTTTGAGTTATGGCGGACACTAAGGTTTGGGTAAATTTGTCTGTGTGCACTCCAATAGGCAAATGGCTAAGACTTTACATTAACCTTGTGTTTCTATTCAGTGTTTTTAAACACAGTTTTGGGAACTCAACCGTAGTGTCACACTACAACAAAACGCTCGGACTTTCTGAAGAGGGTTAGGGATACATGCAACTACCAAACTCACACAATAATAACAAACACCTCTAACTTTTCATGTTGTTCAATTTTATTCCAGACAAAAACATGTCACAAAGAATCTTTGTCAATTTATAAAATGTAAGACAAATATCTCAGAATTATGTACAACTTTTACTTTACGTTGTATGAAATGAAAACTAAGTACCGCTGCCAAGTTTCTTAACAAAATTTGGCAATGGGTTGTAAAATGTAGTCAGCTTGGTCATTCAATATATTGGTTTATGATAAGTGTTTGTCTAGTGTGACTAGGTTCACACTTTCCAGGAATGTTGTGCTCATTACTGAGAACAAAAGAATAAGACCGGTGAGTGTGACGCCCGCCGTCTCCTATTGCGAAAGCAAACTCGACTTCCTTGCGTCACAATGGGGTACAAAATGCTTTTGTTGACCCAAACCCCAATTAAATAGTACTATAGGTAACCAAGTGATATATTTTTTTCATGATGTTAACGAGCATTGGAAGGAATAATCCATGTGATGTTTCCAATTTCAAAAGTGGAACCAACAACAACAACATGTGCTATAAAAAGTCAATACAAAAACTGGAAGTGTTTTGTGTTTGCTTTAATGTTGAAATGAAAACACTACACAAGGGAATGCCATAATCAATTATGTATTGTTGCAATAACCAAGCAGTTTTCCTGATATTTTGTTGAATTGTCAAATTCATATGAAAGTATTATGCACAAAGATGACAATAATTTCAATATGGTGGAATCAATTTTTCTGAGATAGGTTTGGTTTTGTTTTGTCCAGTCTCAAATATCAATGGCAGTTTTAATGCAAGAATAAAAGATAGAAAATGTATAACACAGTTTAGTAAAGAATAAGTATGGAAAAATGGATGATCCTGCACATCCACATGCATGGAGCAGAGATAAATTTGCCAAACTTTAAAATTGATACATGTCATTTTTTGCCTACACATTTTTCTGAGGAAAAACCCAACTTTAACAATTATAAAGTAAATTGTTTAGTTGGGTGTGGAGTACGATTTAATAAAAAAACTGATACCCTAAAAAGGTACACATGTTCTTTAAATGTTTAACTGAATTATATTTACATATTTTTCAGAAATAACCTTAGTTAAACTTTTCTCATAATACTGTACATTAACCTTGATTTTCCTTCCAAGTAAGAAAGACCCTGCCCATTTTAATGGCTACCTTTTTAAAAGACACTTTGAATCACCGTCAAATCATTCCACTGTCTAAAGAATTCATCACATACAGGATTGATAGTCGCCGACAGTGTTCATGTTTTAAGTGATCAACCATGTACATGAAATAGCAAACCTGTGCAAATTTGGACTTAATCCGTTGTGAGAGTCAGGAGAAAATGGTGAGAAACCAGGCACAATTTTTGTTGTGTAAACCGAAATCAGCTGTTGCATGTAAACAATTTTTTTCAGATACAGTTTTCTCGAATAGAAATTCTTTTCAGAGGGAAATATTTCACAGTCAAAATGGTTCTAGTATGAACTTCATAATCGGTAAGCTTTCAGACTAAAACTAAACAACAATGTGTTTCATCCTCACCAACGCCTTTAAGCCTACAATATTATCATTGATTCCTACATGGTGAATTTCATTGACCATTTTCAGTAATTTGCATTGTATAAAGTCATTGAGACCAAAGTATTTCTGGTGATGTCAGCCTCATTTTCTAAAGTGTGCTTCACAAAGGGTTATTTGAACTACAAAGGCTATCTTAGTTCCAGAAGGGAGAAAAGAAGACACCTGTTTTTGCTCGATGGTGACAGATTAATAACTTATCATTACCAAGATCGTTTGGGAAGTTGTAATATTGTTTATCAATCGGAGGTTAAGTTTCAAACAACTTATTAAATTTAATTAATTATCATGAAAATCCTATGTTGAAATTAAAACAAATTGAATTTACATTCTATGAATGACGTGTTGAAGTCATTATGTCAATACAGCCTGCAAGTCTTGCACGCTTATTAAATATTTGGCCTGAAAAAGGTGCTTGATTTTGCTTTCAAGATTCTCCAAAATATTCAAATATGCCGAAGACTTAACATCACGTTTACCTCTTTGTGACCCTAAACTTGGCATCACCATATCAATAGACCCTTTGCATATGATGTCACACTCTTAAAAAAAGTGCCCTCCCTGAGGCAAAAGGAAGCAAATCATTAGACGATAGCCGTTCTTTGTGCGTAAAAACGTGTGACCTAGGGGTCCATTACATGATGTTTTAGTCAATATCTTACACTTATGGACTGCTAAACCTCAATATCTTTAGCTGTTTTTCTTCAGACAACCAACCAATACTCACTATGCCACAACAATGGCATTTTGAGGCACACACATGCTTATGCAGAGAGTAGAGCCATTTCCCAAGGTGCTTCAATGAGAGTGGTAAACTGGAGTAGCCACAGCTGTGCTCCATTGCAATGGAATTTGGGCCAATGTTGGTCAAATTCTGCAGTGGCAATCTGTTGCACTGATTGACAGGACAGTGTGGCATGGGTTACCTCACCATTGTGTGCATAGCATAATGGGAGATCTTGAAGCATCTTGGAGTAAGTGCCTATAGGGGGGTCAATACGTGTACGTATAATATAGATATTCCTAGTTGATGTACAAGGACTAACCGTAGTTAATGTAATAGGAATGAACATAACCAATTTATTGGCACCATGTCTACCTCACCAACAATCGTTTGTTCAGTTTAGATGACTAACTACAAACATCCGAAGGGTTAATGCAGTTTGACCATGGGTTAAATAAATCACAAAACTAAATCAAGGTAAAACAGGTGTGCAACGGTCATGATAATAGCATCACATTGTTGCAATTTCATGGATATCTGCATGAGGACGACAAAGAGGAAGTCAACCAACAGATAGCAGTGCAATTTGGTCAGATTAAACCGTCAATATAAACATTTAAACTAACACATCTATAATATATAATAAATCAAGTCAACTTGAACATCTATGAACATCTATGAAATCTCTTTCAATTGTCCGTAATAAAATAAATATTTACACATAAAAACAAAGTCAAGAAAAAAAGTCCTTAACAAAAATACGGAAAAAGAGCTTCACTCGTTTATACAAATCCCACATATTGTATCCATTCAATCCATGTATTCACTCTATTTACCACAGCTATATTTCCCCTCGCCTTGAAATAGCCCTCACCAGATACAACATAAAAATAAATTTCACCCAATCTTTTTCCGATACCCTCACACTCTCGTGCTCTACCTCAATTCTTAATCGTAAATTTCTATATACAAATGGAATTAATTTGGCAGCAAAGTTTGTCATCCTCAAAACACTTTGGCACAATTTCATAAAGCAGCTTAATGGAAGTAAAGATTCTCGCTTAGCAAACATCAGCATGGAGTAAGCAATAATACATGTGTTTTGCTGGTGTAGTATCTGTTTTCTTGTATCAAATAGCCTCACGCTTAGCAACTCTACGAAACTGGGCCAAGTGGACTACACTGTGCTTTTAAACAACCTGCTAGAGGGGTCCCAGGAAGAACCAAGTCAAGAAATGTGCACCTCCCTCACCCTTAAAATCAACCCAACTCCTTTGTAATAATAACATACATAAAATCTCTAGCAACATTGAAGCTATTAATAATACTATTATGCACAGAAAACAATTGACTATTTTCTACTTGCAAGATGCGGAAGAACTACGTCTCAATCTTATCACCGGTCAAATAATCAAACATAATTTCAGTTTTGAATGGCCTCTTAACTTTTATAATTATTTTACATCCATCAACAAAAGGTAAAGTGTGTTTCAAGTACAAATGCTCCACTTTTATCAAGTTCAGGTACACGTTGTTTGCATAGGTTTGTGTTCAGAAGAGGTCTTAGTTCTCGATGGGGGTTTAAATGAATCATTGGTAGTATTTATGCACCGTATGCTTGGCAAGCACCACTCTGAACAGCTTCCTTGTATGTTAAGAACCCGCCCAAATCCATTGTTGGCACCATTTTAAGGGAAGATGCACCATTGGTTAGAAGTGTTCAAATTTTGTCCTGCATAATCCACAGCAATATCCTGTGAATATTTTAACACATTTCTGAAGTACAAAAAAAAAAAAAAAAACATAAATAAATCAGATCCTTATTTTCTCAAGGTATACAATGGCAACTATTTAATTTAGTTTGATTGTGATCCTCACTTTGAAAAAAGGGGGGGGGGAGAAAACGACGTTTTTCAAACGCGTTCTTGTCACACGATGTTTAACACCACATGGATTTTAGAATAGATTGTTACTTCCATTTAGTCACCATTTTACTCCTCAAAACCAATGTACAAGTAAATAATAAACAGATCCTGGCAGGTCAAATAGTCGGTCCCCTTTTTTTGTACAAAAAGCATCACAACTAATTATTGTTTCTGTATACAGGGAAAGGGTCCAACAACTCCAAATTGATAGCGATAATGTAGCCTTCTTTCAAGACAATTTGTTTGAATGCAATACTTTTTTATATCCCTGATTGCAGCTGCGTTGCTGAATGGCGCTCAACTGCATCCGATCACCTCGACGATATTCTTGGGTATTTCACAAAATTTGTACACAAGTCTCTGTCCATCGACCTTAGCCAGGATGCCTCTCTGGTAATAGTATCTGTAACAAGTCAAAGACAATCACGCATCAATGGAAGGGCAAAAAACACAAATAATGGTTTTTGTTCTGATGCAATGATAGTAGTAACAAAAAAAGTAAAGTCTGTCCCGAGCTGATACGGCTCATCAGGCCGTTGTTTATATCCGGTTTCCTGAGCATTAAACGACCGAGAATATTTCTATTCCCCCTGGAAAAGATGCCAGTCCATCGCAGGTTACTCCCCAACTCTCGCCGGTACTCATTTGCACTCCATGGTAGAGATAAAATCTAGTAAAGTTTACGGTAACACCATGTACATGAGTAGGATTTGAAACTTTGCATGGTGGAGATACAATCTAGTAAGGTTTGCAGTAACACCATGTACATGAGTAGGATTGGAAACTTTGCATGGTGAAGATACAATCTAGTAAGGTTTGCAGTAACACCATGTACATGAGTAGCATTTGAAACTTTGCATGGTGGAGATGCAATCTAGTAAGGTTTGCAGTAACACCATTTACATGAGTAGGATTGGAAACTTTGCATGGTGAAGATACAATCTAGTAAGGTTTGCAGTAACACCATTTACATGAGTAGCATTTGAAACTTTGCATGGTGAAGATACAATCTAGTAAGGTTTGCAGTAACACCATGTACATGAGTAGCATTTGAAACTTTGCATGGTGGAGATACAATCTAGTAAGGTTTGTAGTAACACCATGTACATGAGTAGGATTTGAAACTTTGCATGGTGAAGATACAATCTAGTAAGGTTTGCAGTAACACCATGTACATGAGTAGCATTTGAAACTTTGCATGGTGGAGATGCAATCTAGTAAGGTTTGCAGTAACACCATTTACATGAGTAGGATTTGAAACTTTGCATGGTGAAGATACAATCTAGTAAGGTTTGCAGTAACACCATGTACATGAGTAGCATTTGAAACTTTGCATGGTGGAGATACAATCTAGTAAGGTTTGTAGTAACACCATGTACATGAGTAGGATTTGAAACTTTGCATGGTGGAGATGCAATCTAGTAAGGTTTGCAGTAACACCATTTACATGAGTAGGATTGGAAACTTTGCATGGTGAAGATACAATCTAGTAAGGTTTGCAGTAACACCATTTACATGAGTAGCATTTGAAACTTTGCATGGTGGAGATGCAATCTACATGTAGTAAGGTTTGCAGTAACACCATTTACATGAGTAGGATTGGAAACTTTGCATGGTGAAGATACAATCTAGTAAGGTTTGCAGTAACACCATGTACATGAGTAGCATTTGAAACTTTGCATGGTGGAGATGCAATCTAGTAAGGTTTGCAGTAACACCATTTACATGAGTAGGATTGGAAACTTTGCATGGTGAAGATACAATCTAGTAAGGTTTGCAGTAACACCATTTACATGAGTAGCATTTGAAACTTTGCATGGTGGAGATGCAATCTAGTAAGGTTTGCAGTAACACCATTTACATGAGTAGCATTTGAAACTTTGCATGGTGAAGATACAATCTAGTAAGGTTTGCAGTAACACCATGTACATGAGTAGCATTTGAAACTTTGCATGGTGGAGATACAATCTAGTAAGGTTTGTAGTAACACCATGTACATGAGTAGGATTTGAAACTTTGCATGGTGAAGATACAATCTAGTAAGGTTTGCAGTAACACCATGTACATGAGTAGCATTTGAAACTTTGCATGGTGGAGATGCAATCTAGTAAGGTTTGCAGTAACACCATTTACATGAGTAGGATTGGAAACTTTGCATGGTGAAGATACAATCTAGTAAGGTTTGCAGTAACACCATGTACATGAGTAGCATTTGAAACTTTGCATGGTGGAGATGCAATCTAGTAAGGTTTGCAGTAACACCATTTACATGAGTAGCATTTGAAACTTTGCATGGTGAAGATACAATCTAGTAAGGTTTGCAGTAACACCATGTACATGAGTAGCATTTGAAACTTTGCATGGTGGAGATACAATCTAGTAAGGTTTGTAGTAACACCATGTACATGAGTAGGATTGGAAACTTTGCATGGTGAAGATACAATCTAGTAAGGTTTGCAGTAACACCATGTACATGAGTAGCATTTGAAACTTTGCATGGTGGAGATGCAATCTAGTAAGGTTTGCAGTAACACCATTTACATGAGTAGGATTGGAAACTTTGCATGGTGAAGATACAATCTAGTAAGGTTTGCAGTAACACCATTTACATGAGTAGCATTTGAAACTTTGCATGGTGAAGATACAATCTAGTAAGGTTTGCAGTAACACCATGTACATGAGTAGCATTTGAAACTTTGCATGGTGGAGATACAATCTAGTAAGGTTTGTAGTAACACCATGTACATGAGTAGGATTTGAAACTTTGCATGGTGAAGATACAATCTAGTAAGGTTTGCAGTAACACCATGTACATGAGTAGGATTTGAAACTTTGCATGGTGGAGATGCAATCTAGTAAGGTTTGCAGTAACACCATTTACATGAGTAGGATTTGAAACTTTGCATGGTGAAGATACAATCTAGTAAGGTTTGCAGTAACACCATTTACATGAGTAGCATTTGAAACTTTGCATGGTGAAGATACAATCTAGTAAGGTTTGCAGTAACACCATGTACATGAGTAGCATTTGAAACTTTGCATGGTGGAGATACAATCTAGTAAGGTTTGTAGTAACACCATGTACATGAGTAGGATTTGAAACTTTGCATGGTGAAGATACAATCTAGTAAGGTTTGCAGTAACACCATGTACATGAGAAGGATTGGAAACTTTGCATGGTGAAGATACAATCTAGTAAGGTTTGCAGTAACACCATTTACATGAGTAGCATTTGAAACTTTGCATGGTGAAGATACAATCTAGTAAGGTTTGCAGTAACACCATGTACATGAGTAGCATTTGAAACTTTGCATGGTGGAGATGCAATCTAGTAAGGTTTGCAGTAACACCATTTACATGAGTAGGATTGGAAACTTTGCATGGTGAAGATACAATCTAGTAAGGTTTGCAGTAACACCATGTACATGAGTAGCATTTGAAACTTTGCATGGTGGAGATGCAATCTAGTAAGGTTTGCAGTAACACCATGTACATGAGTAGCATTTGAAACTTTGCATGGTGAAGATACAATCTAGTAAGGTTTGCAGTAACACCATGTACATGAGTAGCATTTGAAACTTTGCATGGTGGAGATGCAATCTAGTAAGGTTTGTAGTAACACCATTTACATGAGTAGGATTGGAAACTTTGCATGGTGGAGATACAATCTAGTAAGGTTTGCAGTAACACCATGTACATGAGTAGCATTTGAAACTTTGCATGGTGAAGATACAATCTAGTAAGGTTTGCAGTAACACCATGTACATGAGTAGGATTTGAAACTTTGCATGGTGGAGATGCAATCTAGTAAGGTTTGCAGTAACACCATGTACATGAGTAGGATTTGAAACTTTGCATGGTGGAGATGCAATCTAGTAAGGTTTGTAGTAACACCATTTACATGAGTAAGATTGGAAACTTTGCATGGTGGAGATACAATCTAGTAAGGTTTGCAGTAACACCATGTACATGAGTAGCATTTGAAACTTTGCATGGTGAAGATACAATCTAGTAAGGTTTGCAGTAACACCATGTACATGAGTAGCATTTGAAACTTTGCATGGTGAAGATACAATCTAGTAAGGTTTGCAGTAACACCATGTACATGAGTAGCATTTGAAACTTTGCATGGTGGAGATGCAATCTAGTAAGGTTTGTAGTAACACCATTTACATGAGTAGGATTGGAAACTTTGCATGGTGAAGATACAATCTAGTAAGGTTTGCAGTAACACCATTTACATGAGTAGGATTTGAAACTTTGCATGGTGGAGATACAATCTAGTAAGGTTTGCAGTAACACCATGTACATGAGTAGCATTTGAAACTTTGCATGGTGAAGATACAATCTAGTAAGGTTTGCAGTAACACCATGTACATGAGTAGCATTTGAAACTTTGCATGGTGAAGATACAATCTAGTAAGGTTTGCAGTAACACCATGTACATGAGTAGCATTTGAAACTTTGCATGGTGAAGATACAATCTAGTAAGGTTTGCAGTAACACCATTTACATGAGTAGGATTTGAAACTTTGCATGGTGAAGATACAATCTAGTAAGGTTTGCAGTAACACCATGTACATGAGTAGCATTTGAAACTTTGCATGGTGGAGATGCAATCTAGTAAGGTTTGTAGTAACACCATTTACATGAGTAGGATTGGAAACTTTGCATGGTGAAGATACAATCTAGTAAGGTTTGCAGTAACACCATGTACATGAGTAGGATTTGAAACTTTGCATGGTGAAGATACAATCTAGTAAGGTTTGCAGTAACACCATGTACATGAGTAGCATTTGAAACTTTGCATGGTGGAGATACAATCTAGCAAGGTTTGCAGTAACACCATGTACATGAGTAGCATTTGAAACTTTGCATGGTGAAGATACAATCTAGTAAGGTTTGCAGTAACACCATTTACATGAGTAGGATTTGAAACTTTGCATGGTGGAGATGCAATCTAGTAAGGTTTGTAGTAACACCATTTACATGAGTAGGATTGGAAACTTTGCATGGTGAAGATACAATCTAGTAAGGTTTGCAGTAACACCATTTACATGAGTAGCATTTGAAACTTTGCATGGTGAAGATACAATCTAGTAAGGTTTGCAGTAACACCATGTACATGAGTAGCATTTGAAACTTTGCATGGTGAAGATACAATCTAGTAAGGTTTGCAGTAACACCATGTACATGAGTAGCATTTGAAACTTTGCATGGTGAAGATACAATCTAGTAAGGTTTGCAGTAACACCATGTACATGAGTAGCATTTGAAACTTTGCATGGTGAAGATACAATCTAGTAAGGTTTGCAGTAACACCATTTACATGAGTAGGATTTGAAACTTTGCATGGTGAAGATACAATCTAGTAAGGTTTGCAGTAACACCATGTACATGAGTAGCATTTGAAACTTTGCATGGTGGAGATGCAATCTAGTAAGGTTTGTAGTAACACCATTTACATGAGTAGGATTGGAAACTTTGCATGGTGAAGATACAATCTAGTAAGGTTTGCAGTAACACCATGTACATGAGTAGGATTTGAAACTTTGCATGGTGAAGATACAATCTAGTAAGGTTTGCAGTAACACCATGTACATGAGTAGCATTTGAAACTTTGCATGGTGGAGATACAATCTAGCAAGGTTTGCAGTAACACCATGTACATGAGTAGCATTTGAAACTTTGCATGGTGAAGATACAATCTAGTAAGGTTTGCAGTAACACCATTTACATGAGTAGGATTTGAAACTTTGCATGGTGGAGATGCAATCTAGTAAGGTTTGTAGTAACACCATTTACATGAGTAGGATTGGAAACTTTGCATGGTGAAGATACAATCTAGTAAGGTTTGCAGTAACACCATTTACATGAGTAGCATTTGAAACTTTGCATGGTGAAGATACAATCTAGTAAGGTTTGCAGTAACACCATGTACATGAGTAGCATTTGAAACTTTGCATGGTGGAGATGCAATCTAGTAAGGTTTGCAGTAACACCATTTACATGAGTAGGATTGGAAACTTTGCATGGTGAAGATACAATCTAGTAAGGTTTGCAGTAACACCATGTACATGAGTAGGATTTGAAACTTTGCATGGTGAAGATACAATCTAGTAAGGTTTGCAGTAACACCATGTACATGAGTAGCATTTGAAACTTTGCATGGTGGAGATACAATCTAGCAAGGTTTGCAGTAACACCATGTACATGAGTAGCATTTGAAACTTTGCATGGTGAAGATACAATCTAGTAAGGTTTGATGTAACACCATGTACATGAGTAGCATTTGAAACTTTGCATGGTGGAGATACAATCTAGTAAGGTTTGTAGTAACACCATTTACATGAGTAGGATTGGAAACTTTGCATGGTGAAGATACAATCTAGTAAGGTTTGCAGTAACACCATTTACATGAGTAGCATTTGAAACTTTGCATGGTGAAGATACAATCTAGTAAGGTTTGCAGTAACACCATGTACATGAGTAGCATTTGAAACTTTGCATGGTGGAGATGCAATCTAGTAAGGTTTGCAGTAACACCATTTACATGAGTAGGATTGGAAACTTTGCATGGTGAAGATACAATCTAGTAAGGTTTGCAGTAACACCATGTACATGAGTAGGATTTGAAACTTTGCATGGTGAAGATACAATCTAGTAAGGTTTGCAGTAACACCATGTACATGAGTAGGATTGGAAACTTTGCATGGTGGAGATGCAATCTAGTAAGGTTTGCAGTAACACCATTTACATGAGTAGGATTGGAAACTTTGCATGGTGAAGATACAATCTAGTAAGGTTTGCAGTAACACCATGTACATGAGTAGCATTTGAAACTTTGCATGGTGGAGATGCAATCTAGTAAGGTTTGCAGTAACACCATTTACATGAGTAGGATTGGAAACTTTGCATGGTGAATATACAATCTAGTAAGGTTTGCAGTAACACCATGTACATGAGTAGGATTTGAAACTTTGCATGGTGAAGATACAATCTAGTAAGGTTTGCAGTAACACCATGTACATGAGTAGCATTTGAAACTTTGCATGGTGGAGATACAATCTAGCAAGGTTTGCAGTAACACCATGTACATGAGTAGCATTTGAAACTTTGCATGGTGAAGATACAATCTAGTAAGGTTTGATGTAACACCATGTACATGAGTAGCATTTGAAACTTTGCATGGTGGAGATACAATCTAGTAAGGTTTGTAGTAACACCATTTACATGAGTAGGATTGGAAACTTTGCATGGTGAAGATACAATCTAGTAAGGTTTGCAGTAACACCATTTACATGAGTAGCATTTGAAACTTTGCATGGTGAAGATACAATCTAGTAAGGTTTGCAGTAACACCATGTACATGAGTAGCATTTGAAACTTTGCATGGTGGAGATGCAATCTAGTAAGGTTTGCAGTAACACCATTTACATGAGTAGGATTGGAAACTTTGCATGGTGAAGATACAATCTAGTAAGGTTTGCAGTAACACCATGTACATGAGTAGCATTTGAAACTTTGCATGGTGAAGATACAATCTAGTAAGGTTTGCAGTAACACCATGTACATGAGTAGCATTTGAAACTTTGCATGGTGGAGATGCAATCTAGTAAGGTTTGTAGTAACACCATTTACATGAGTAGGATTTGAAACTTTGCATGGTGGAGATGCAATCTAGTAAGGTTTGCAGTAACACCATGTACATGAGTAGGATTGGAAACTTTGCATGGTGAAGATACAATCTAGTAAGGTTTGCAGTAACACCATTTACATGAGTAGCATTTGAAACTTTGCATGGTGAAGATACAATCTAGTAAGGTTTGCAGTAACACCATGTACATGAGTAGCATTTGAAACTTTGCATGGTGGAGATGCAATCTAGTAAGGTTTGCAGTAACACCATTTACATGAGTAGGATTGGAAACTTTGCATGGTGAAGATACAATCTAGTAAGGTTTGCAGTAACACCATTTACATGAGTAGGATTGGAAACTTTGCATGGTGAAGATACAATCTAGTAAGGTTTGTAGTAACACCATTTACATGAGTAGGATTGGAAACTTTGCATGGTGAAGATACAATCTAGTAAGGTTTGCAGTAACACCATTTACATGAGTAGGATTTGAAACTTTGCATGGTGGAGATACAATCTAGTAAGGTTTGCAGTAACACCATGTACATGAGTAGCATTTGAAACTTTGCATGGTGAAGATACAATCTAGTAAGGTTTGCAGTAACACCATGTACATGAGTAGCATTTGAAACTTTGCATGGTGAAGATACAATCTAGTAAGGTTTGCAGTAACACCATGTACATGAGTAGCATTTGAAACTTTGCATGGTGAAGATACAATCTAGTAAGGTTTGCAGTAACACCATTTACATGAGTAGGATTTGAAACTTTGCATGGTGAAGATACAATCTAGTAAGGTTTGCAGTAACACCATGTACATGAGTAGCATTTGAAACTTTGCATGGTGGAGATGCAATCTAGTAAGGTTTGTAGTAACACCATTTACATGAGTAGGATTGGAAACTTTGCATGGTGAAGATACAATCTAGTAAGGTTTGCAGTAACACCATGTACATGAGTAGGATTTGAAACTTTGCATGGTGAAGATACAATCTAGTAAGGTTTGCAGTAACACCATGTACATGAGTAGCATTTGAAACTTTGCATGGTGGAGATACAATCTAGCAAGGTTTGCAGTAACACCATGTACATGAGTAGCATTTGAAACTTTGCATGGTGAAGATACAATCTAGTAAGGTTTGCAGTAACACCATTTACATGAGTAGGATTTGAAACTTTGCATGGTGGAGATGCAATCTAGTAAGGTTTGTAGTAACACCATTTACATGAGTAGGATTGGAAACTTTGCATGGTGAAGATACAATCTAGTAAGGTTTGCAGTAACACCATTTACATGAGTAGCATTTGAAACTTTGCATGGTGAAGATACAATCTAGTAAGGTTTGCAGTAACACCATGTACATGAGTAGCATTTGAAACTTTGCATGGTGAAGATACAATCTAGTAAGGTTTGCAGTAACACCATGTACATGAGTAGCATTTGAAACTTTGCATGGTGAAGATACAATCTAGTAAGGTTTGCAGTAACACCATGTACATGAGTAGCATTTGAAACTTTGCATGGTGAAGATACAATCTAGTAAGGTTTGCAGTAACACCATTTACATGAGTAGGATTTGAAACTTTGCATGGTGAAGATACAATCTAGTAAGGTTTGCAGTAACACCATGTACATGAGTAGCATTTGAAACTTTGCATGGTGGAGATGCAATCTAGTAAGGTTTGTAGTAACACCATTTACATGAGTAGGATTGGAAACTTTGCATGGTGAAGATACAATCTAGTAAGGTTTGCAGTAACACCATGTACATGAGTAGGATTTGAAACTTTGCATGGTGAAGATACAATCTAGTAAGGTTTGCAGTAACACCATGTACATGAGTAGCATTTGAAACTTTGCATGGTGGAGATACAATCTAGCAAGGTTTGCAGTAACACCATGTACATGAGTAGCATTTGAAACTTTGCATGGTGAAGATACAATCTAGTAAGGTTTGCAGTAACACCATTTACATGAGTAGGATTTGAAACTTTGCATGGTGGAGATGCAATCTAGTAAGGTTTGTAGTAACACCATTTACATGAGTAGGATTGGAAACTTTGCATGGTGAAGATACAATCTAGTAAGGTTTGCAGTAACACCATTTACATGAGTAGCATTTGAAACTTTGCATGGTGAAGATACAATCTAGTAAGGTTTGCAGTAACACCATGTACATGAGTAGCATTTGAAACTTTGCATGGTGGAGATGCAATCTAGTAAGGTTTGCAGTAACACCATTTACATGAGTAGGATTGGAAACTTTGCATGGTGAAGATACAATCTAGTAAGGTTTGCAGTAACACCATGTACATGAGTAGGATTTGAAACTTTGCATGGTGAAGATACAATCTAGTAAGGTTTGCAGTAACACCATGTACATGAGTAGCATTTGAAACTTTGCATGGTGGAGATACAATCTAGCAAGGTTTGCAGTAACACCATGTACATGAGTAGCATTTGAAACTTTGCATGGTGAAGATACAATCTAGTAAGGTTTGATGTAACACCATGTACATGAGTAGCATTTGAAACTTTGCATGGTGGAGATACAATCTAGTAAGGTTTGTAGTAACACCATTTACATGAGTAGGATTGGAAACTTTGCATGGTGAAGATACAATCTAGTAAGGTTTGCAGTAACACCATTTACATGAGTAGCATTTGAAACTTTGCATGGTGAAGATACAATCTAGTAAGGTTTGCAGTAACACCATGTACATGAGTAGCATTTGAAACTTTGCATGGTGGAGATGCAATCTAGTAAGGTTTGCAGTAACACCATTTACATGAGTAGGATTGGAAACTTTGCATGGTGAAGATACAATCTAGTAAGGTTTGCAGTAACACCATGTACATGAGTAGGATTTGAAACTTTGCATGGTGAAGATACAATCTAGTAAGGTTTGCAGTAACACCATGTACATGAGTAGGATTGGAAACTTTGCATGGTGGAGATGCAATCTAGTAAGGTTTGCAGTAACACCATTTACATGAGTAGGATTGGAAACTTTGCATGGTGAAGATACAATCTAGTAAGGTTTGCAGTAACACCATGTACATGAGTAGCATTTGAAACTTTGCATGGTGGAGATGCAATCTAGTAAGGTTTGCAGTAACACCATTTACATGAGTAGGATTGGAAACTTTGCATGGTGAAGATACAATCTAGTAAGGTTTGCAGTAACACCATGTACATGAGTAGGATTTGAAACTTTGCATGGTGAAGATACAATCTAGTAAGGTTTGCAGTAACACCATGTACATGAGTAGCATTTGAAACTTTGCATGGTGGAGATACAATCTAGCAAGGTTTGCAGTAACACCATGTACATGAGTAGCATTTGAAACTTTGCATGGTGAAGATACAATCTAGTAAGGTTTGATGTAACACCATGTACATGAGTAGCATTTGAAACTTTGCATGGTGGAGATACAATCTAGTAAGGTTTGTAGTAACACCATTTACATGAGTAGGATTGGAAACTTTGCATGGTGAAGATACAATCTAGTAAGGTTTGCAGTAACACCATTTACATGAGTAGCATTTGAAACTTTGCATGGTGAAGATACAATCTAGTAAGGTTTGCAGTAACACCATGTACATGAGTAGCATTTGAAACTTTGCATGGTGGAGATGCAATCTAGTAAGGTTTGCAGTAACACCATTTACATGAGTAGGATTGGAAACTTTGCATGGTGAAGATACAATCTAGTAAGGTTTGCAGTAACACCATGTACATGAGTAGCATTTGAAACTTTGCATGGTGAAGATACAATCTAGTAAGGTTTGCAGTAACACCATGTACATGAGTAGCATTTGAAACTTTGCATGGTGGAGATGCAATCTAGTAAGGTTTGTAGTAACACCATTTACATGAGTAGGATTTGAAACTTTGCATGGTGGAGATGCAATCTAGTAAGGTTTGCAGTAACACCATGTACATGAGTAGGATTGGAAACTTTGCATGGTGAAGATACAATCTAGTAAGGTTTGCAGTAACACCATTTACATGAGTAGCATTTGAAACTTTGCATGGTGAAGATACAATCTAGTAAGGTTTGCAGTAACACCATGTACATGAGTAGCATTTGAAACTTTGCATGGTGGAGATGCAATCTAGTAAGGTTTGCAGTAACACCATTTACATGAGTAGGATTGGAAACTTTGCATGGTGAAGATACAATCTAGTAAGGTTTGCAGTAACACCATTTACATGAGTAGGATTGGAAACTTTGCATGGTGAAGATACAATCTAGTAAGGTTTGTAGTAACACCATTTACATGAGTAGGATTGGAAACTTTGCATGGTGAAGATACAATCTAGTAAGGTTTGCAGTAACACCATGTACATGAGTAGCATTTGAAACTTTGCATGGTGAAGATACAATCTAGTAAGGTTTGCAGTAACACCATGTACATGAGTAGCATTTGAAACTTTGCATGGTGGAGATGCAATCTAGTAAGGTTTGTAGTAACACCATTTACATGAGTAGGATTGGAAACTTTGCATGGTGGAGATGCAATCTAGTAAGGTTTGCAGTAACACCATGTACATGAGTAGCATTTGAAACTTTGCATGGTGAAGATACAATCTAGTAAGGTTTGCAGTAACACCATGTACATGAGTAGCATTTGAAACTTTGCATGGTGGAGATGCAATCTAGTAAGGTTTGTAGTAACACCATTTACATGAGTAGGATTTGAAACTTTGCATGGTGAAGATACAATCTAGTAAGGTTTGCAGTAACACCATTTACATGAGTAGCATTTGAAACTTTGCATGGTGAAGATACAATCTAGTAAGGTTTGCAGTAACACCATGTACATGAGTAGCATTTGAAACTTTGCATGGTGGAGATGCAATCTAGTAAGGTTTGTAGTAACACCATTTACATGAGTAGGATTGGAAACTTTGCATGGTGAAGATACAATCTAGTAAGGTTTGCAGTAACACCATGTACATGAGTAGGATTTGAAACTTTGCATGGTGAAGATACAATCTAGTAAGGTTTGCAGTAACACAATTTACATGAGTAGGATTGGAAACTTTGCATGGTGAAGATACAATCTAGTAAGGTTTGCAGTAACACCATTTACATGAGTAGCATTTGAAACTTTGCATGGTGAAGATACAATCTAGTAAGGTTTGCAGTAACACCATGTACATGAGTAGCATTTGAAACTTTGCATGGTGGAGATGCAATCTAGTAAGGTTTGTAGTAACACCATTTACATGAGTAGGATTGGAAACTTTGCATGGTGAAGATACAATCTAGTAAGGTTTGCAGTAACACCATGTACATGAGTAGGATTTGAAACTTTGCATGGTGAAGATACAATCTAGTAAGGTTTGCAGTAACACCATGTACATGAGTAGCATTTGAAACTTTGCATGGTGGAGATGCAATCTAGTAAGGTTTGCAGTAACACCATGTACATGAGTAGCATTTGAAACTTTGCATGGTGAAGATACAATCTAGTAAGGTTTGCAGTAACACCATGTACATGAGTAGGATTGGAAACTTTGCATGGTGAAGATACAATCTAGTAAGGTTTGCAGTAACACCATGTACATGAGTAGGATTTGAAACTTTGCATGGTGAAGATACAATCTAGTAAGGTTTGCAGTAACACCATTTACATGAGTAGGATTGGAAACTTTGCATGGTGAAGATACAATCTAGTAAGGTTTGCAGTAACACCATGTACATGAGTAGGATTGGAAACTTTGCATGGTGAAGATACAATCTAGTAAGGTTTGCAGTAACACCATGTACATGAGTAGGATTGGAAACTTTGCATGGTGAAGATACAATCTAGTAAGGTTTGCAGTAACACCATGTACATGAGTAGGATTTGAAACTTTGCATGGTGAAGATACAATCTAGTAAGGTTTGCAGTAACACCATTTACATGAGTAGGATTGGAAACTTTGCATGGTGAAGATACAATCTAGTAAGGTTTGCAGTAACACCATTTACATGAGTAGCATTTGAAACTTTGCATGGTGAAGATACAATCTAGTAAGGTTTGCAGTAACACCATGTACATGAGTAGCATTTGAAACTTTGCATGGTGGAGATGCAATCTAGTAAGGTTTGCAGTAACACCATTTACATGAGTAGGATTGGAAACTTTGCATGGTGAAGATACAATCTAGTAAGGTTTGCAGTAACACCATGTACATGAGTAGCATTTGAAACTTTGCATGGTGAAGATACAATCTAGTAAGGTTTGCAGTAACACCATGTACATGAGTAGCATTTGAAACTTTGCATGGTGGAGATACAATCTAGTAAGGTTTGTAGTAACACCATGTACATGAGTAGGATTTGAAACTTTGCATGGTGAAGATACAATCTAGTAAGGTTTGCAGTAACACCATGTACATGAGTAGCATTTGAAACTTTGCATGGTGGAGATGCAATCTAGTAAGGTTTGCAGTAACACCATTTACATGAGTAGGATTGGAAACTTTGCATGGTGAAGATACAATCTAGTAAGGTTTGCAGTAACACCATGTACATGAGTAGCATTTGAAACTTTGCATGGTGAAGATACAATCTAGTAAGGTTTGCAGTAACACCATGTACATGAGTAGCATTTGAAACTTTGCATGGTGGAGATGCAATCTAGTAAGGTTTGCAGTAACACCATGTACATGAGTAGGATTTGAAACTTTGCATGGTGGAGATGCAATCTAGTAAGGTTTGTAGTAACACCATTTACATGAGTAGGATTGGAAACTTTGCATGGTGAAGATACAATCTAGTAAGGTTTGCAGTAACACCATTTACATGAGTAGGATTGGAAACTTTGCATGGTGAAGATAAAATCTAGTAAAGTTTACGGTAACACCATTTACATGAGTAGCATTTGAAACTTTGCATGGTGGAGATGCAATCTAGTAAGGTTTGTAGTAACACCATGTACATGAGTAGGATTTGAAACTTTGCATGGTGGAGATACAGTCTAGTAAGGTTTGCAGTAACACCATTTACATGAGCAGGATTGCTAAGCAATTAAGATTGATTTGTGCTTAAATTGTCCCCTGGAATATTTGAACAGACTCACCTCAAAGCCCTTCCCATTGTCTCGTAGTTCATATCAGGTTTGTTCTTGTGTTGACCCCATAGCTTGGACACGGCCTTGGAGTCCACTAACTTAAAGATGCCATCTTCCCTGTTGGTCCATTTGATAAACCTTGGACATGTGTCAGCGTTTTGAAGAAGCTCCAGTAAGAATTCCCATAAGTAGGTGGTGTGACCTAAACACAAATCATCAACAAATTACACAAACTCTTAATTTTCAGTATTTTCCAATAGATGCACACATTTCCAGCAGTCTCTGCTAACAGAAACCAGCTGCAATTGTTTGGATTTACCATGGGTGAAAAAAATGTAATGAATAAATAAAATATTAATGTACATGTACAAACCCACTCATCCAAACAACGTTATAAAAGCCAAAACAATATAAAATACTGTCTTTTGGTTGTATTTTAATTTGTCTACACCAATCTAAAAGACTGAAAAAGGAAGAAATCCGATAACCAGCTGGTTAGCTGTGCTCTAGCTACTCTTCCTCACTCACTTTTCTAGAATCTTAATTCAACCCTATGTAACCACTGTTCAAGACAATGAAATCATGTCTTCAAGATGTCAAATGTAAAAATGATATCATAATTACAGTAAGATTTTTGTAAAACTGAATTTGATCAAATGCTTACTATCTCTGCTTTTTCTTTTTGAACTTGACGACTGAAGATCATCTGGAGGTCGGGACTTTGATTTTCGACCTTGAATAAAAAAAAAGGGTTAAATAAAAAGCAACAAAATTAATATGGGAGGAACAGATTTTTTTTTTTAAATCACTACCATGAAGAAACAATTTTAGCCCTAACCTCCTTAAATGATTGAATGGGATCCATCGAAGCTCAACACTATAACGATTGGACTGGATTACAGTGGCATGGGTTGATCCCATAAATGCATGATCAAATTACTAGTGCAGTCCTTAGTCCAACCAAATCCAACAAACAATGCAAAAACATTTTATGGGTTGGGAATGGTTTTGGAAGAGAAATATATGATTTATTATTATTTGCGTGTTTTGCCTTGTGTTTTTACATTCAAGTTTTTACTTGTTGGTCTTACAGTGTTAGTTTTTTTGTACGGAATTATATTTTTATTATTTTAAAATGACACTTTCAGCGGAGGTCATTTGGTCTTTAACTATCATTAAATAAATTATTAGTATATAATAATAATTTTATGAAAGATTCAAAATTTGTAGTTTAATTATAATAACATGCAAGAATTCATAGAAATTGCTAGAACTTGCATATATTAAACCAAATACGGTGATAAGAGCTGGGTTTCACAGAAACATTTTATAAGACCACAAAGAGCAAGTATTTACACATTAAAATTTACATCCAGATACTCAATTGAAAACACTGGGAGAAAATAGCAGAATTGCACAAATGTGAATTACAAAATACAACTTGACACCCCCTCCTTAAACTGTCAAAACAAAAAAACTTATAAGGAAAGACAAGATTGTACAACTCAGTGTAATAAGAGACCAAGCAACAAAGTACAACTCAGTGTAATAAGAGACCAAGCAACAAAGTACAACTCAGTGTAATAAGAGACCAAGCAACAAAGTACAACTCAGTGTAATAAGAGACCAAGCAACAAAGTACAACTCAGTGTAATAAGAGACCAAGCAACAAAGTACAACTCAGTGTAATAACAGACCAAGCAACAAAGTACAACTCAGTGTAATAACAGACCAAGCAACAAAGTACAACTCAGTGTAATAACAGACCAAGCAACAAAGTACAACTCAGTGTAATAACAGACCAAGCAACAAAGTACAACTCAGTGTAATAACAGACCAAGCAACAAAGTACAACTCAGTGTAATAACAGACCAAGCAACAAAGTACAACTCAGTGTAATAACAGACCAAGCAACAAAGTACAACTCAGTGTAATAACAGACCAAGCAACAAAGTACAACTCAGTGTAATAAGAGACCAAGCAACAAAGTACAATTCAGTGTAATAAGAGACCAAGCAACAAAGTACAACTCAGTGTAATAAGAGACCAAGCAAAAAAGTACAACTCAGTGTAATAAGAGACCAAGCAACAAAGTACAACTCAGTGTAATAACAGACCAAGCAACAAAGTACAACTCAGTGTAATAACAGACCAAGCAACAAAGTACAACTCAGTGTAATAACAGACCAAGCAACAAAGTACAACTCAGTGTAATAAGAGACCAAGCAACAAAGTACAACTCAGTGTAATAAGAGACCAAGCAACAAAGTACAACTCAGTGTAATAAGAGACCAAGCAACAAAGTACAACTCAGTGTAATAAGAGACCAAGCAACAAAGTACAACTCAGTGTAATAACAGACCAAGCAACAAAGTACAACTCAGTGTAATAACAGACCAAGCAACAAAGTACAACTCAGTGTAATAACAGACCAAGCAACAAAGTACAACTCAGTGTAATAACAGACCAAGCAACAAAGTACAACTCAGTGTAATAACAGACCAAGCAACAAAGTACAACTCAGTGTAATAACAGCCCAAGCAACAAAGTACAACTCAGTGTAATAACAGACCAAGCAACAAAGTACAACTCAGTGTAATAACAGACCAAGCAACAAAGTACAACTCAGTGTAATAACAGACCAAGCAACAAAGTACAACTCAGTGTAATAACAGACCAAGCAACAAAGAAAATATCAAGTGTCTCATGACATCATCGCAATCAATAACAAGCATTATTACAGATCACACAATGTTAATACTCATAATATGAACATGGATACAATAGGCAGCTTTTGAGATGAGAGCAGGTGTTCAATTCACTGGCTCTTTTCCATTGTTCTCGTCACTGAGAACAATGGAAAAGGACTTCGCTCTGTATCATCTCAAAAGTGACCCCCAGCAAAGCATTCAAATTCAATATGTGACATGGCAAAATTCTATTGCAATGACAGACATTGTACAATATTAAATACCGCACATTGAGGACAAATCTAATAATCCATGGTTTATTTCAAAGTGAAATGTTAACATCTTTGTACATATCTTATCTCATGGCAACTTACTCTTGGGACTTGACTTTTTGCTATAATTGTGTGTGGTCACCGCAGAGTATGGTATCTGAACTTCACTCATGGAGTCACTCTCAAGCTCAATCTCATAGTCTGGCTCTGGACTGACCATTATTGATGGATCATCTTTGGGAAGACGGACAAAACAAAACGTTTAAAATAGAGAATTTATGCATTCATTTTCATGAACAACCTACAGCTATCTGTAAGCTCTTCATGTTCTATCTCCAGATTATATCTGATCCTCTGGATAAATATATTCCTGTTCGTCCTCTTCGTTCTGATGGCAAATCCTTACTGATGCAAACTCCTTTTTTATCACAATATTCTATGGTCGAAGAGACTCCAACTTCATTGCACCTATTAATATTCGTCAAGCTGGCTCTCGTCTAATTTTCAAGGGACATTTAACGAATCCCTTGTTTGACGAATCATTTGTTTGAATCTACATTTTTGTAACAAATTGCTTTGTGTCTTTCATTTCATTGTTTCATGTTTTGTGGTGAGCATAGAGGCTCTTGCATTATGCGCTATACAAATGTCTTGTGTCATTATTACTATTAATTTTAAAACCATTACCATCCCATGTAATCAACATTTTCACAGGAAGTGCAACTTAATAATTGAGTTGGTAAAAGCAATAATACATTTTAATAGAAATCACTCCTGTTGGGCTGTTTCGTAAAAATAATGTCTACCTCAAGTTCCTAGAGTATTTACCTGTAGGTTGGAAGGAACTGGCAAGTATTGAATAACTCTCTAGAGCATCTGGAAAAATAATCAAGATCCCCACTTGTTAAAGTTCACATTATTTCTTTCAACCCAAACTCCCTTGGGTGTTCTACTAGGATACTTCCTTACTCTAACAAAATCCAACTCGGTATGGTAACTCAACACCGGAACTGTCTGACTCTTGATTATGGTGGTATACCTGATCTGATATAAAGCACAAAATCTAAATACTTGTGCAGTCAGTGCAACAGAATCAAACAAAACATGCAGCTGAATTTGGATGGGTTGGAGAAGAATTTAACGTTTTATTGAGATCTGTGTGCGAGGTGGTCAAACACTTACATCATGCTAGTAAACAATTAGTGCTTCCCACACATTAAAATAGACCCCTTGTATTTGGCCGCCATTGCTGAGGTTAAACAATGGAAATCTGCACTCTCAGCACAAAATCTTCAATGACCTCAGTGAGACGCTGTTTGGGCTTGTAATGTCATGTGGACGGTGTCTATACATGAGATATATATATGTAGAATACATCATTGACAACCCACTGAGTCAATAACTAATCTCTACATGTAACTCCATTGGGTTACTTAATACAAGGGTCCTTCTTCACTCTTAACAAATCCCAGCACCGTGACAACTTAGCACCAAACTCCTGCTGATTCAGGGATGAGAGTCATTGCTGGCAAAAAAGTCTCAAACTGCATGGTGGATCCAAATTTTAGGACGTAGGGCCTATGTGTATGTTGAAATGATGGCGATTCTACCTTTTGGTAACCCCTAGGGAGGGTTTGGAATTCAAAGGGCTTTTAGGAACAGTGTCCTAAGCACTAGTGAAGTAAATCAAAGGGCAGCCTTTCTTTTATTTGGAAAAATGAAAGGCTTTTTTTATTCACCAGGCCGACATAAAAAGTCTGAATTCAGACAAGTCTAAAAAAATATCATTATAGAGATATGTATGCCTGATCCCATGCAAAGCATTTAAGTTTACATGTGCAGTTCTCATTCCAAAAGAACCATGTAAAGTTGCAATCGTGTAGATTTTGATGGGTTTTTGGTGGTTAGGCATAACCATAAAGCATTTCCTTTGTTTTCTTAACGTCATTTGTGATTTTGGTTTTTCTAGTCCCATAGTGGTAGCTGTAGTGGTGGTGTTGGGAGGGGTTGGGGGAGTGGGTAGTAAAATGGAAGAAAAGCGGAGTGGTAAGTATGGGACTTACCTGTATGTGTTGATTCAGCCTCTTTGTCTGATGCTACCCCACTATCAGCTGGACTTGGTGGAAGGGAACCTGTAATGGAACAAAGAAATAAATTCAAAACAATGAGATCTATCTAGATCTTCTCTTAGTGCTCGTTCAACTCATTTTGATACTGGTCTTGTAAAATAAATTCTGGTCCAGGAAAAAAGCCCTGCAGTCTAGTCTTGTGAATTTTCTGCCCCAAATTCAAGCCCTGTTACATTGATTTTAATGGGTTTGGGATGGTAGGATTACTAATGAAACTTGTGATCAAAACGTTTTGTAGTTATTCACCTGTACTGGAGCATCGTTGTGTCCTTGTGGATTGACTCTGAAGAATAAATGTTTTGTCTTCTCCGCTCGTTGTTGGTGAGATATCTAGGAGAGCATGGGCAGCCATCATATCCCTCCCACTCTCACCCCCTGAGCTTCCTGTCTCACATGCATGAGCTAAAAAACACATAGGAAAAATGCCTTCAATACCCACATTTCAAGATACTGGTTTCTAATAAAGTTATAATAATTAAGACTCTTTGACAAAATGAAAAATATTGCTGTAGTAGACAAGATGCTTCTGAATACAACATTTCTTAGGTAAATAGGCATACTCCAGGGGTTTCCCTTAACTTTTTTTTCCACTCGCCGGTCGGGCGAGTCAACCAAAATTTTGGATTGCCCGCAGGTTTTTTCACTAGCCCGCATGTATTGACGTGACGCACACAATTTTCAAAATGTAAAAAAAAAAAAAACCTGGAAGTGAAGTTCGCAAAATTTAGTTTTGGGACGATTTTATCCCTTAATTTCTGTCCTAAATTATACTTTTACTATCATCAACCATTTTCATGGATTCGTGATTTGAAGATCGGTTGTTTTGAACTTCGTTTGCAATAAAATCTTCGCGAATCAACGTTTGGTCGACAACGCACATTGAGAAATAATTCAATGAACTTTGCCCTGCATCGCCCTCTATCGGCAAAAGTTGTCGATGTTTGATTAGACTTCATCCAAGGCTGTGCATTGTACTCAATCTGCAGGCGTGCGGCACACTGTGCGGCAAATCTTACTCCGTTCGTGAACGTGTACTGCGTTGTAGTCTAGCCAAGCTCTTATGAATATGGTTATTATCAACGGCCATCAACAACCAATTACAACGTGTGGAATGTTGGTTAGCTTGGACTTTGGACCGACTGTGGTTGTACATGTACCGCTGTACATGTACTGTGTGTTGTGTATGCGCTATGCATGTACCGTACCGGTGGGCGAACGAACGTTATGTGGGGCCGATGCACGTGCTTAAGCTTGGGCGATATTGCTTTTTTTCATCCACGATACATCGTCAAAAATTTATAGCGATATTCGATGATATCGCGAATAATTTGCGACGTGCGTTTAGGGAACCCACTTCTGTTTTAAAATAGCTTTAAAACTGAAGTGCCGCCAATGGATCGAAAATCGAAGGAAATTTGATACAGCCTGTAAGGCTTCCCATTCTAGCCATGGTTTTCTTTCTTCATGTTATCCGAAGCAGCACGAACGCAATTGGCACAGGCTGATTGGCTGATTCCTGACCGGCCGCTTTCCGATTGGCCGATCGTGTGAATATTTATGACGTAGTGCTTCTCACAGCGCTGCCATAGTATTCATCGCCTCGATCCCGCAGATGTGCTTGCTAAACGTGGTAAACTTTATAGTTAGGGGGTGAAGGAATGGCGTGTAGCTGTGGGAGCGAAAAGGCAAGGGAAATTCCCTTAGTGAGAAATCACCTCGTGGTCGGGAAACGTCGGAGGAACGTTTCTATACGTGCGTGAGCAATACCGCACAGTTTTCGTTTGTTTGATGTTGGTCTGTATGACTCTATGAGACCGTCTGTTTGATGTTGGTCTTTTCGAAGAATCCCAGTCGGGTTAGGATCACTAGTAGGTAATCTTGCGTTGCGGTCGGTGACTTTTTATGTTTTTAAACAGCTCATATCATCTCGATACTTCATCGAAACCGCGATTTGCCGATATTGCGATTAAAAAAAACATACACGATATCGTAATCGTTTAAGAAATTGTATCGCGATTTTCGATAATATCGTGGTATCGCCCAAGCTTACACGTGCTGTGGATACTCGGCAGTACATGTAATGGTGTTTTAACGTTTGTATTACCGAAATGAACGATTGCAATTCCGTTCGTGATCGCGGCCACATTAAATCTAGCAAATATCCAGACTTATCAAACTAAAAGCTTAAATAAAAACTTTCTTTGGGATTTTGAAAAAGAACAATTATTTGACTCGCCCGGCGGGCTAGTAAATGAAGGGTTTCGACTCGCCCGCCGCTGTTTTCACTCGCATTTGGCGATTGCGCGACTGGAAATTTCGAACCCTGCATACTCATACAAACTTGTAGTTTTTTGTTTGTAGCACCAACATACATGTAGTATACTTTCAACTGAATGCCTACAATGCTCTATATTAATAGTTTAATCTGAGAACTTGTTATGTAACATCTTTGTTATGTTGTATAAAAAGATGGTCGAAATGTTTTCTTTAAAAAAATGTTTTCCCCTCTTCTAGAATCGACTGTACATTAATCTCGGCCCATCCTGCTTAATTCTGTTTTTTTCACAATGAGGTGTTAAGGGTGGAAGGATAAGACTTAATGTTTCCTTTCAACAATCAATTAAGCCACCAGAAGCTGCTACCAATCACCCATCCATACAACCGTTAAGCAATGGCCAGGAAGTTATCCAGCATGCCAATTGAGATGCCTAAATCACATCCTGTATGGCCAGGAAATACTGCTGCTTACACAAAAAGACAACATCCATTATCGAAATAATAACAGCACCTTGTAATACAAAAGCTATGACCCTGAACATTTACAGTCAGTGAACCAAACTGTTTAAGGAACAATTTCCATCTTAACATCTGTCAGACCCCATCTCTTGAATCCTTCAATGCCATGTTGAAAACCCATTTCATTTGTAATTTAAATTTGAACTAAATTGTTGTTTATTCTTTGAAATCAAGTTGTTACTGTACAGAAAATATCATTTGATTATTATTATGATGACTCTGTGCACATTTAGTTTAATAATAATATGAATTTTTCAGCTGCATGCACATAGTGGAATACCTTTACAGCATTCCCAATATAAACAAAACACGTAAATCAATGCAGCAATAAATTTTAATTTAGAATGTTGATCATGTATGGCAGGGTTCGAAATTAGCGGTCGCCCGGTCGCCAAATGCGAGTGAAAACAGCGGCGGGCGAGTCAAAACCCTTCCTTTACTAGCCCGCCAGGCGAGTTAAATAATTGTTCTTGTTCACAATAAATGAGGGTACGGTTGTAAAATCCCAAAGAAAGTTTTTATTAAAGCTTTTAGTTTGATAAGTCTGGATATTTGCTTGATTTAATGTGGCCGCGATCGCGATCGCGAACGGAATTGCGATCGTTCATTTCGGTATACAAACGTTAAAACACCATGCACATACTGCCGAGTATCCACACAACACGTGCATCGGCCCCACACATAACGTTCGGTCGCCCACCGGTACATGCATAGCGCATACACAACACACAGTACATGTACAACACAGTCGGTCCAAAGTCCAAGCTAACCAACATTCCACACGTTGTGATTGGTGATTAATGGCCGTTGATAATTACCATATTCATAAGAGCTTGGCTAGACTTCAACGCAGTACACGTTCACGAACGGAGTAAAGAATTGCCGCACAGTGTGCCGCACGCATGCAGATTGTGTACAATACACAGCCTTGGATGAAGTCTAATTAAACATCGACAACTTTTGCCGATAGAGGGCGATGCAGGGCAAAGTTCATTGAATTATTTCTCAATGTGCGTTGTCGAACGATCGTTGATTCGCGAAGATTTTATTGCAAATGAAGTTCAAAACAACCGATCTTCAAATCAAGAATCCATGAAAATGGTTGATGATGGAAAAGGTATGATTTAGGACAAAAATTAGGGGATAAAATCATCCCAAAACGCAATTTTGCGAACTTCACTTCCGTGCGTTTTTTAGTTTTTTTGACGTTTTGAAAATTGTGTGCGTCACGTCAATACATGCGGGCTAGTGAAAAAACCTGCGGGCGATCCAAAATTTTGGTTGATTCGCCCGGCCGGCGAGTGGAAAAAAAAGTTAAGGGAAACCCCTGTATGGTACGATAAATTTGTAATGTACATGTAGACCATGTTCATGTAAATCTGTACATTCCGTGGTACAGAGCTGTTTTTAATGAGCCTACATGTACTGTACTGCACTATGTATTTTTTTTTTTTTCAAGTTCGGTAGCTTTTTGCTCGTGTAAATAAAAACAAAATTTTGCAATAACTAACATCAGTTCTACATTGTAAAGTAGTCCATTCAACAGAATTTGGGTTTGCCTATAACTTTTTCAGTGACTGGCCAGCAGGACCAGTCAGCTAGTCATTGCACTAGACTGTTGGTTTTTCAGCTACTAGTCAAAATTTCAAAAGTTTTCAACACTGACCTAGTCAGCCGGACCACTTGGAGAAAATTCTGACTGGTCCTCATGTGTTTTAACTGTTAACTCTTTCAGTGCCAAACTCGTACATGTACGAGGTATATTTGTTAATCCAAAAACGCCAACCTCGTACATGTACGAGGTAATGTTCATACTTAAAATCGCCAAACCTCGTACATGTACGAGGTAGAGTAAACATGTTATCACAAGGGGGCGCTCTCGCTCTTTCTAATGGTACCATTTTTAATCATGTACATGTACGACATGTATTTTTTCTTCTTCGAATTCTTGCGGGAGGGCATAGTTTCGGCTTGTGGGAAAAAATGGCGGCGCCCAGTAAACGAGCGAAAAAGTGCGGAATTCCCCTTCATGCAGGACAGTGTTTCAGTGTATTACTATGTGCGCGACTACTATTGACTTTCGAATGTACCAAGGATTTACCAGAGAGCAAGATACAACAAGTTTGGTGATTAAACTTATTTACTTTTTTTTTTTACAGAATTTTGAAAATAAAAATTAAAAAAACCTAAGAAGTTGGGCACTTTAGGGTTAAACTTTCGAAATGTCGCGGGCACTGAAAGAGTTAAGAGAGAACGCAGAGCCGCGTCATCGTAACCATCCCCAAACATTACCCCAGAGTATGACGATTACAGTGTTAACCATTTAAATTTATGAATATATATATCAGGGAACGATTTCCTCAAGTAATTTTGCATAGCCAAATATTTGGACTCAATACATTTTGTACACACTGAATGCTAATATTGAGAAGCAGATGATGATCTTTGAGTACATGTAGCAACTGAGACATTTTGTGTAGCATTTTGCTCTGCTGTTCAAGGGAAATCGTTCACTGCATATGATGAACTGCTTCTTCATGGTGTTCCTAGCAATAGCATTGAACACATGCAGTTGCACTAGTTTGGCAGAATTTAGTTCAGTTTGGAAAATAAATTCACTTGGAACAATTGGTCATTGATTCCAATGCTTTGACTATCTCAATTGAACAAAACACTAACAAGTAGATTCCTTACTTAATAAAACACATAAATGAAAAACAGTGAACAGAGCACAGTGAAATCTTAGTACAGAGTCTTCAAGTAGACCAATCCATTATGTTAAGGACATTGCGATAGCAGGATATCCTGTATACCTTACAGGGTAATTATTGACCCGAAAAGTGGTCAATAGGTGCCATTATATTGCCTTATTGACACTCGCTTCTCAGTGGCCTTATCCATGAATAGCCATATCAACAGTGCACTGAGGTTCACAGCCAAGGTCTTATTGGACCTGACCTCAATGCATGTACATGTAGTTCAATCTACATAACTACTGCATTATTCATGAATAGCCATATCAACAGTGCACTGAGGTTCACAGCTAAGGTCTTATTGGACTTGACCTCAATGCATGTACATGTAGTTCAATCTACATAACTACTGCATTATTCATGAATAGCCATATCAACAGTGCACTGAGGTTTACAGCTAAGGTCTTATTGGACCTGACCTCAATGCATGTACATGTAGTTCAATCTACATAACTACTGCATTATTCATGAATAGCCATATCAACAGTGCACTGAGGTTTACAGCTAAGGTCTTATTGGACCTGACCTCAATGCATGTACATGTAGTTCAATCTACATAACTACTGCATTATTCAGCGGTTTAAATTAACATTAAATAAATGATTCATGCATAAAAATAAACCTCATTCCTAAAGAGCAAGAAGGCTTCCATTGTAAAAAATTAAAACTTGGGTTTAATTCAAATTTATTCAAGGAGAACTAAGACAAAGACCGAAAGGTGTTTTGCTCTACGTACATGACTTAAAGAGGTAAAAACGCCTGTGACCAACTTGGTTTCAATCATATTCAGTTTTACGTGTGCGTGGTTCTGTTTCTTCAAATAATTTTAGTTTAATGTAGTTTATGGATATAATACAAATCATATTAGATTGTTTGGACAGTAAAATTTAGCCATGAAATATATGACAGTAAAACATTGAAGAAATCAACAACAACAAATTGAGAATAAGACTTGCTCTCTATTTCCAGTTACTTAAGAATTTTGCCCATGACGTACAAATTGTCACTTTTGTACCTACACTTTAGATGTAATTGGTGATTGGCAAATGGTGCTTCTAAAAATCAAGCATCCTCATCCCAAGTCGATTTTAACAATTCATTTGTATTGTATAAAACTTGAATATTTTGTATAACAATTATTATTTTTTTTTTTTCAAGAATATTTCATAAAGAAAATTTAAAGATTTGATTTCATAGAAAAATATAGTCTTCGATCGAATTGTTTTCTCATTTTCTACTGTGATACTTCCAAGGTCTATAGTATACCAACAGTCATAGTGACTGTAAGCAAGAAGGGTGTCTAGGTGTCTTTGGGACACCATTTTAAATTTGGACACCAAGTTTTATCTGTCATTTACATAGTAAATGTATTGTTGTAAGTGAACAATTTGGACACCCAGTTTTTAAATTTCCAGCAAATTTGGACATCCTTTAACCAAATCCTGGCTATAAACCTTGCCAACAGTGTGAACCAAACCAGGACTTGAGCTTTTGATTTTCATTGTTTCACTGAGTTTGTCACATTCAAACCATGGATGTATGGTCAAACTAAATCATAGGTATTTATTTCATGCGATTAGGATCATACATCATATGTATTATTACACAATCGATAATGTTGTATTGCAAATTCTAAATTTGGCAAGTTGTATCATGAACTTATAAAAATTATATAAACATGATTTTGCAGTCAGGACCCAAAATCTTATTTTATAATTGACTTGTACAATGGAGCATAAAAACCTTTACACACTTAAAATGACAAAGGTTGTGAAGGGAGACAGCAATTTCTTTTAAGAAATCATTGACTGTAGTATTGAATCAAGAAATGGCAAAATGTAAAAAAAAAAATGTACCTGATTGTACTTTTTTAACCAACAAATTTATTGGGAGAAAGATTTGTTATTTAATAATTTAAAGAAAAAACATAGAAACTTTCGTCATAAGATTAACTTAGAAGTTGAATCCCACATAGATCATAAACAACTTGGTTAGTCTTTGGCAAGTTTTTTTCAGCAAACATAATTTTTCTCAAGGTTTTAAGTATTCTAAATTGATTCCCAAGTACACATTGATTCATTGAAGATAAAATCCATGTTCTTAGATACGATTTTTGAAAGTGGTACAAATTTGGCAAATCTGGTCACTTGTCTGACAAAAATGTTTAAAATTGGGTATGCTGCTCACTCCTTATCATTATGTGACTTGTTTTATAATCTTCCGGTCGGCTACTGTCCGGAGGATGGAGGGTTACGATTATGTAAATTTTTTTTTTGTTATGAGCAGTAAAAAATCTGGGGAAAAAAACAAACGGTCTCCGGTCTCCAATCTCCATTTTCTGAGGTCACGATTCACCTCTTGGATGTATTAAGACTGTCAAAGGATTTTGTCTGAATCTGAATATATATTTATATATAGTCAGCAAAGTAAAAATAACAACAACTTTTTTAAAGAAGACGAGGGAGAAAAATCCCTTAGGGATAGTCAGGTAGGGACTGAAAAAACAATCCATATATGCAAATTGCAAGGCTCCAGTCCAGGAATTGAACCGGGGAAGAAACCATCGAGTCAACCTAGCTGCCCAATCCGACTGGAAATCATCAAGCATGGTCTGGTCTGTTGTTTTTTTTTGAATGGAATGCTATACAGTACGAAATCAAGCCGTCTCTCAAGAGGGTCGACAATCATGCAAAAAACAAACACTCAACCGACCGACGACTTCACAACTGACCGAACAGCAGCAATATAAAATAAATATCAAACACCCTAATCACGTCAAGAATTGAAGCTCAGACGACTACATTTACCTAACATAAATGTTAACGACTAAAGAAAGGACCATTACCAAATGCAACCCAAACAAAAAACCCAGGCCACGCACTTTCAACTTTTTGTTTGATTGTGTATGTAACGTACATGAATACGGACGGATAGTCCGTGTGTACATACGGTACCCACGCATCCACTTCCTGGTTTTCCAGTCCGGAAGAGAATTGCTTCGCGGGTAATTCAACACAGTAGCGAATTTCAAACAGGACAAAAATCCCCAATACCACCGTTTGAAGAGGGTATACAAGTAACACAACAACACTGCACCATTACGGTGTCTTACCAGCTTGAAGGAGCAGGTCAAGATCCTTTCTAACGTCTGAAGCCATCGTGTAAAATTCACAACATTGAGGTTTTTTGAACGCGTTGTATAAATCTCCGTATGTTTTGCGCACACACTGGGACCCTAAAAACATGCGGCGATCCTAACAACTAGATTATATCACTCCGCGCTGTGATCTGCCCGGAAGTGAAGGACTACTTGCATCGATTTTGAAGCGGCGCACGCTCGTGAAAGTCAGGATCGTTGTGTATATAGGCCTATATGGCATATCACTTGGCCGATTCCGTACCTAAGTATGAAAATCAGTAGGAGTTATAAATTCCCAGACGGTACGGAAAGGGACCCTATTACTGTTCAAGACAACGATGGATGTATTTTAGCATCAACATACAAAGGTAGTCCCTTCTTAGAGTTTTTGTGGCCCGGAAGGGCACGTTTTGGCGACCCCCACTTTGAGCTTTGCGCCGGATCGCGTGCGTTCGGTTCAACCATGGTTCAACCGAAGGTTCGACTAAGTCGTCGATTCTTCTTTTTAATAGGAATGTTGATAAAATTATAAAGATTAGCCCCAAATCATAGATGTATAAAGACTTTTCCATTATTTGATAAATGAAGGATATATATTTTGAGAACATTAATTTTCAAACGATTTACGTCACGAGCTTTTTCTGTATACCGACCCGTTTCTGCGTAGTTGTCGGAAATTGTCAGGCCCTGGTTTTTAAATACATTTTACACCAGAAACTTGTTTCTGGTCAGGGTCGTCAAAACACACCCAATTCATATTCTGAATCTGATTAAAATATCTACCTTTGATTACCAAAACAAATCACCATACTCTGCTATACTTTCAAAGTTTGAATCAAGGTCAACAAAATACACGAAAGTTAACAATAACTTAGGGTGATCATCCTCCGTTGTATGATTATTGTCACACAGTAGCCTAAATTTTGTATATTGGGGGAAAGATAGCAAAATAGGAGAAATAAGACGGGAAGAAACACCAACAGCTACTTCCAAGTTCCGTTTCTCAACACTGAACACTCAATCACTCATGATGATTGCATTTACAGTGTTTTGTCCTGCCATGGGTTTTTTTGCAACAAAAGGGTTGAGATCGATGCCGTTTTTCTCTCACTCAATTTAAAGTTAAGACACCGCCTTTTTAAAATTTGTTTTATTTGATGATCTAGGCATTCCGCTGACGTATTTCTGACGTCAATTTGAGATCCGTGTCAAGTTTTAAATGTGTTTTACGACGAACTAACTCAGTCTCCGATATAATCCATATTACACACATTCCACTGAAAGAAGGGTCAGTGACACATCCGGTGTTCGCCGTAATCAGGACCATGTTAGGGGGCCGATAGACGAAAAATAATATTTTGGGTTTCCACCTTTCTATTTTGTCCCATTGTTGATTCATGGTTGATATTTAGGATTGTAAACTGTACCAGGGAACAACAAAATCAGAGCCAATAGCACGGCGGCAGTAAACAGTAAACAGTGCAAACATCCTTGTGGGAAGCTGCACAGATCGACACCGGGGGGGGGGGGGGGGGGGGGGGCAAACAGAAGTCCTACTTCCACTCTTCGCTGAACTACCACCCTCGAGTCTGAATGTAACATTCTAAAGTTGGGACAAAACATAGTGTATAGCTATGCGGACGTGTGATCATACGATATCCTCTTTGAAATGGAGAGTTATTATTGTCTGGCGATGGACAAAACAGGCGTCCCGGTGACTTTAAACACACCCAGAACAAGATCGAGCGTGGCACACTAACAGCGCCCTCACTTGATTGATTCCTTCAATACAAAATAAATCGTACCCATACAGGCAAAACAAAAATATAATAATAGTTCATGAGCTGTACATGTTATGGACTTTTTGGTCAGGGTTTTCTGAATGAAATGTTCGAAGCTATAAAAAAATAAACTTTTTCACACAAAATATTTGTACACCTTTTATGCTCACAATAAAGATGGAATAAGGAATGCATAAACAGTCGTTTGAACATAATACTAAGTTATGCAAGCAAAAGCCCCAGACAAATGTTGTCTCTCTTTAGTTTGGCAACGACTCCGCTACAACAAAATGGACTGGAAAATGCAAAACATGAGTTTAGTTATATTGTAAAATATAATTAATAAGTATAGATGTATAGAGCAGTGACTTTCAAAATGGTTCACTATTTACTCTTGCGGTTCCACAACAAGTACCTCAGTCACATCATGGAGGCTAATTCTACCTCCATGGTCACATCATGGAGGTAGAAAGGACGGTCGCATGGTCACATCAGGTTTGTTCTGCTGTAGTAACTTCCACTTCCACTTCCACTAGTCGTGAAATAATAGCCATATCTCCACATTCATTGTAAGATTGTGTAAAAATTGTTTCATTCTAATAAAAAATAAAGTATTCAAAAAGTAGTTTCGTTAAATGCTGAAGAATTCTATAACTGCTATTATGCCTAAATAAAGGACTTCTTTAAAACTGAAGTAGAACGAGACACATAACAACCATTACTAATGATTGTGCTACACAAATGAGCCGTGTTAATTGTCCTTGTATATTCAGCTCAAGGGACCTGGGAAAAACTCTGATAGAGAGTGTCATGGTCTCATGAGTCTGTTGTAAAACCAAAGCTACTGGGAAGCAAATAAACTCTAGCATGAAGTTCAGACATTCTTTGTGAATAAACAATATACCTGGGTCATGTTTATGATCAACAGATATCATGTTGAGTAAAGGCTCTACTTTAACAAGATTCTACCTTAGCAATGCATGGTTTGCAGAGCTGAGGCGGTTAACAGAGGCGTAAACAGTCATTTTTCATTGGGGGGGGGGGGGGGTTGGGGGCATAAGCGTGGAAAATAATGTGTCGTTTATTTTGAGGGGGGGGGGGTGTGTGTCGAACAATCCATTTGCACCTTTTTTCGTTCTCATTCGGGGTGGGGGGGGGGGAATGGTTCTGAATGGGTGCCAATGGGGAGGGGCTCCTCCTCCCCCAAGTCAGGCCACTGATGATTTGCAATGCTCCACTTTGCTCAGCCATGGCTCAACTCAGCTTTTATTTCTAAATTACAGAATGGGAATCAATCAGAGGACACAACCGAGGCCAAGATGTTTTGTTTTTGGGGGAGCTGGGTTCATGAAATAGGCCTATGCCTATAGCTTGTGAATAATACACAGCAAACACTAACAATAAGCCAAAAACCCATAGGCCTTCCACTCAACACTACACAGTAGTGGTAGTGATGTTTGCCAGTCCAGAAAAAACACATTCCCAAAAAGTCCAGAGTTTACTTTTCCCTATGAATGGAGATCAAGAATGGACACAATGCAAAATGTTTGGCTATTGTGTTTTTCCAGTAGACTGTACATGTATCTCAGTGCCTGCTCATTGCTCATGTTTGTATGTATGAAATGGGAAAGTTAAAATTAAAATAAGCTCACACAGGATCAGCCTTGTTGCTAGGTCTGAACAGCACTACCGGTATACAGCGCTGCTTAGTGCCTAGCACTATAGGGCACTGTAGCTAGAATTGTTTATACATGTAGATCATCCTTTTTAGTTCTATATAGTACATGTCCTGAAAAGAAATCACTACTAAGTTGTAACGTTTACTAACGATATACAGTCTTTTTGTTCAGCCATGTCTGCTGTATTTTCTTTTTTAACTAAGGTAGGTTTTTGGTTTTTAAAATTAATACATGAGAACAGACCTGCATGAGAATAAAATCACAACCTCAACATTTTTTTTTTATAGTTAAAAAAAAAAGTTTTCTACTACAGTTGATACTTGTTAAGCAACCAGATATCACCTCCTACCTCTTGGTCATGCAAACACATCGGTGGTACAGAAAACAACAAAACACAAGGACTTTTAAAGAAGGGAAACATTCTTATTATTAGTAAATGCAAAACCCCAAAAATGAATAATGTATTTAATCCAACTATTACAGGCCTGAACATTTGTTCTTGAAGCTGAAGGGCAAGATCACTCGACATGAGAAACAAAAACAGAAGTTTGATCTCAAAAGCAGAATGGTAATAGTCCGTCTCAAAAGCACAATGCCTAAAGGAAAAACTTTTAATAGCATGATGTCATTGAAGAGAATGTCAACTGAGGCAGTGGCCTCTATGAATCATAGGCAGGAGAACCAGGGTACCAGGAGAGCAGTGTGGCAGTTTTTGTGTGTGTGTGTCCCCCCCCAAGGTCAAACCTAATCCTGCTGGGCATAAGCTGTCACAAATAATGTACAATTTTTTTCCCCTGAAATTACACATTTTTCTTCAAGCCTTTAAGAGATCATTTATTTCTGTACAGTCATCACCATACACCCAGACATGGCTATATGGTTGAATTTCTGACTCAAGTGAAAATGTCTGGAAAAATAACACAGAACATAAATTTTGTTTTGAGATGTTAACATGTGAAACTTCAGAAAATTATTAATCAATACACAACATTTACACTGAACTTTTTGTTTGAGTGGAAGTAGTTCAAATCTTGTGGCCATCCCATTTGCAGCTGCTACAGGCACTTGGGAACAAGCCACTTCTAACCACTACATTCTCTAAAGGGTTAATCCAAGGTATATATACCAATCACATGGCCATTATTGTCCTATCATTATCAAGGGTGTGGGGGGCGGGGGGGGAATCAGGAACACAACAAGAGAAAAATTATAAAGTAGAAAGATTTTGACAGGGTTAGAATCTGAGTGACAAATCCACCAGAGACCGCAGGGCTTTGGAGCTGAGTTTTGTTACTGGACCAGAATTATTTTTACTAGACAAGAATCAAAATGAGAAAAGACTATAGTAACTGCTTGTATTAACACCAAGAGAATATTTATCTCACTTTGTATTTTGGGTTAGTACACTTTAATACTCAACAGAATTGAATTATGTTTATCAAACTCAAAGTCAGTAAGTGAATTTTTTATATTTTTATTTAAGTCATTACCGAGGTATCATTGTTCAATTATAAAGTACAAGATCCCCAGACTTGTCTGGTCTTGAGTTTACTGGCCTGACACTGAAAACACTGGCCTCAGGCCTGCAGCCCAATGCAAATTTCAAAACCAGAATTATCATTACATTTGAACTGAGCCAGGTTAAGCTATTTGGGTAGCAGAATTTGAAAGGTAAACTTTCCTCTTGTTTTGAATTGTTGCAAACTTTTTACAATGGGAGACTTTTGAAACTATAGCAGGCGTCCCACTCAACGGTCCTTCTCTATTGTTCTTACCGACAAGAACAATAGAGAAGGATAAATGATTATCAAGGTTGAGCCATCTTGAATTTCTTCCATTCAAATCAATGCAACCAAACTGAGGCTGGAAGGAAAAATAGTATGGTTCCATTTTGTACAATGAATATCAGCATTCATTACTGTTATTGGATACAGGAAATAGGACCAAGATGGTGTTAGCCTGATATAAAGGTCTATTGGTGAGTGGGACACACAATATCGTCTCAAAAGTCACCCACTGAAAGTCATTAAGTGTGAACAGGAAAGTCAGTATCCCAACATGTTACAAGTTTTTGCACAAAATGTTATTACTTACGCTTTGATGTTTCTTTATGCGTTGTAAGTTGGTCGACTTCACTGTCACATAAACAGTCTTGTACACTCAGTACTTCAGTTTCTAAGTATTCAAGTGCTGTTGGGATGCCAAATGTTCCTGGTGTAAGAGGCATGTTGTATAAAGACTGAACAATGACTGATGGGCCATCGTAAATGATGTTGGGCTTCCTCTGAAAGACAACAGAGAAATACACAGAAATATTTACCAGATTCAATATTGCTGTTTATGGAAGACTCTGGCAATTGGCAAAGATATCTTTATACATGTCAGACAGATAAAATTTGACATTTCATTCTGAGTTTTTTAATTGGATGAAGAGAATTTGAGAAATTTGACCAGCAATATTGAAACTGGTAGAAATAACAGTCAATTTCATAATGTTCAGATTTTACAAAGATTCTTGCAAAACATTCAAAAATATAAGCTTGAACTTTTAAACACAAGGCTAACTTCAAAATGATCAGATTAAAAAAAATATTCTTGCAAAAATAGTTTCTATGAACTTTTAAAAAATACACAATGCTAAGTTCAAATGCTCAGATTTTGCAAAAATTCAGAGTGCAATTAAGGATGCCAAAAATATGCTATGAACTTTAAAACACACAAGGCTAATGCGTCAATTTGACACCGCATGACCACATGTTTGCAATATCAACAGTGGGTCATAAACACTCAATAAGGGAAGTAGGATTCACTTATAGAATAATGTACAATATTCATACAGAGCAACAATGTGAATCCTTGTTTGTGTTTACAATATGATACTAAAAATCATAATTGATTTGGAAAGAATCAATTTAACTAAATTTATTTCTGACACAGCAAAAACTAAAACAAAACAAATCTGGTGTAATCATACACTCCATGTATTCCATTATATTGATTATATCAATACCATTCAATGCTATGTTTATCTCTATAACTAATCAATATAAAATGCAAATGGCAGTGCTTTGCGGAGACTAATTACTGACAACCATATCTTAGTTAAAACAACATGCCTGTCAGCATGTCTAGAGCTGTGTTGCGTTTAATACAACAGCTCAACATTAGACTCACCTCAACAAATTTAAAATCTGCAAGTGACGACAGATCTAACCTTAGACACGGCACTTTTTTAAATTCTGGTTTAAAATCATTGCTCAAGGCTTCTTCGATGTATTCTTTTTCTGTGTTGAATTCCTGTTTTATGTCATCCTCTGCTCTGATTGTGCACGCCATCATGAAGTATCACATAATCTAATGACAGACATCTAAAACATAATTGTATAAGGCAATCTGGGTGATGAACTGGACGCAATTATCTGGAAAAAATACACAATAAAGAAAGAACAATAAGCTTCGTGTACAGAATGTTAATCAACTGAGCATGTACAAAAAGATGATGACTCTTTCTCACTTTGTGATACATGTTCATAATGAATTGAAAACTGAAACAGTAACTCAACGTGATCCAGTTTCAGTTCCTGTTTGTAGTATAATCTGACTAAAGATCACTTACAATAAGCACCACTGAATGTATAGAATCACTGTACTCTGTGTTCAGACAGAAGTAATGGACTGAGGCGCTAGACTGTGCGCACTACTTATTACCTCTGGCATGAAACATTCAAATTGATTTTGACTTTAGTGGTAGTGCCCTTGGGAAGATCAAGATTTGGTTTAGATTTCTTTTAATACAAGTGATAAATTATTACTGTCACATTCCACTCTTTTGAGTACAGTGATAATAGTGTGTTTGTACAATGATGAAGATAAGTAATTATATGACTTTAGGACTATACATGTAGGGAGCTTCATAAGTGCCATACCACTTAACTATATTAACAAGATCACCAAGGATGTAGAATTAAGACTGTGATATTGGCCAATTTAACAAACAAATGTAGATTTAAATTTTAAATAGCTATGTTTATAGATTTGAGAAAGTCTCTCAATGAAGGTATTGCATGAAGAAAAAAAAACCCCACCATTGATAAAGTGGTGTAGTTAATTCAAAATAACAATTTATACGTTACAATATCTGAACTCAATAGGCCTATACATTAATCTCACATCCATCGGCCATGTACAAACAACTTTGCACATGTTGCATGTTTTCCATATTGTGCGAAAAGGTTAAATTAATTAATTTTTTTAATCAGCATCATATTGATGTCAAAATTCTTTCAGAAAAAAATTTAAACAAAAATAGATTTTGTCGAAAATTAGGCCACGCAACTTTAAAGACAGGGACTTGTCGTTTATAACAAATCATGTCACCATGACGATTTACTGGAACTAATAGGATGATCAGTCAAGTTTTTAGGTAAACAATCAATCATCCATTGCAAGTCAACTTTGACGGCTGAGTGTAGGTTGACCTTTCAATAAAATACGTTAATTAAAGGGTGTGTACAACAGATTGAAAATATAAATGTTCACAGATTTGGAGATGGTGGAAAACTTCCCTTGAAATAGTTTTGCTTGAAATGCTCTAGTTTTTAGGAAATGAGTAAACAATTAGTCTTTATCATGCGTGATAAAATCTGATGTTTGAAAACAGTGAAAATATATAATGGGGTTTTTCACCGTTTCCTCACGACTGCGAAGACCGATTTAGCTGAAACTTTCACAGGTTTTTTATTTCATGTATGTGTCACATCAAAAGTGAAATTACCAATGCTGTACATGTGCTTTAAGCGAGGTAAACTCTTTTTAATCTGTTTCGTATAGCCATATAGCACAAATTAATTGGCTTAAACTTTATAAATCAATTTTCTTGAGTACAAATACATGGAATTGGTTATAACGTACCAATAAAAAACTGTTGATCAAACTGTAGGCCTAGGACTAGGGTGTCTAGCTGACACTTGGAAGAAGTAGTGATTTCATCAACTAGAACAAGTAGCAAATGCCAACCAGTACCAGATATTTCATGTCTACGCAGATTTTATAATTTTACAAAATTATGCTAATGGAATGTACACATGTGTACACCACAACTCCCTATGACTGTGTATACACCAATATCAGTAAATCTATCATTACATAAAGAATGGTTTGTGGAAGTGTTATTTGAATGACCTCAGTACTGCATACATCTCTTTGTATTCATATTCCACATTTAAGTCTGACAGTAGATCTTGTTTGTTTGAGCACACTCTGCAACAGGAAGATCACCAGGGCATTGATTGCAATCACAAGGTCACTAAAACGACAGCTCAAACAAAAACACAGAAAAGACAAACTTTTTGATGGAAATGGCAAAACGGAAGGTATGTGTTTTTTTTATTGCAAACATGGCTCTGGGGTCACATCCTGTACCAGTGTAATTCTCACTGTCATGTGTACATGTTCTACTGCTATCTCCGGTATCAGCCTTATAGGCTTGGTGTATAGCTGCTAACATAAATACCACATTGGGCAGCCATTGTTGAGTACAACTATTGTTCATTATACTTGGTTGTATGGCGTAAATTTTCTAGTAGCTAGATCAAGGCATTTTACGACATTGTTGTCACTGTTCATCAGGCATACTAAATGCCAAGCCTCAAACTTTCTCAACTCCCTGGGGAGCATACAACCTGAAGCTGCTTGAACTTGCATCAAGGGGGTTTATCCAACATAATACTGTCTTAGCCCTGTTAGGTTCCCATTTCTACACCTTGCTCAGGGACATAAGTGTCATGACCGGGAATTTAACCCACACTCCAATGATTCAGCCATCATAACTCGAGTCAGATGCAGCAGACCGCTTGGCCACTCCACACCACAAATTATTTTCATCAAGGTTATAATACAGATTGGTCGTTTGTAAAGAATGTCCACTTTCCACTTTGGTAACTTAAGTATATGCAAGTGTGCAACAAGCGTGACAAGTAAAAAGTCACTGAATTGGAACAGAAACGATTTTAGTTTAAATGTTTTTATTGTTGTTTACAAGAAATCACTTGCATCAGGCACCTTCAATAGGCCCAGTTCTGGCTGAAAAACAATATCTAGTGTGTGTGGACACGATAAGAAGAAGAATAGGCCTATGGTTTTAAAACAGTGAATGAATCCTTTTTTAGGTGGCATACAATTTTAATAAAATTTACAATACACTTTTAATCTTACACAGATTTGGGATTTCTTCCTACGTTCTACCCTAATTTGACGGGGTATATTCATAAGAATTCTTAATCTCTCAACAATTTAGAAGACCATGCACAACCGGAACACCAGAGGGAATAGAAACTTTGGAATTCTAGAATCTAGTGATCAGATCTGATTCATCCTGATAGAATTCAGATAATCCATGATTCTGTACTAAAGGGGTATGTCGTTATGATAAATGGCAAGCAAGCATTCTACAAATTAACAATTGGTCCACTGGCCAAAGGCTACTTAAAACACCTGAGGACCAGTCAAAATTCTCTCCATGTGGTTCAGCTGGCTCTTTCAGTATTACAAACATCCTTATTTATGAAATATAGAATAGTGAAAAATGCTTGGTGACAAGTGAAACGACTTGTAAGAAACTTGTCACTGAAAAAGTTAAGGGCAAACTCTGATAGCAGGACTGCGTGCTGGCCGTCACATCATCACAATAATTAGAACAAGAAAAAACGGACACTTAATTAGTGACCAATGGCATCATGCAAGGTTACAGGGTTCCTTAGGTTTTTGTCAACAAACGCTGCTTTACAGGCAAAATTTTCACGAAATATAGGCCTACAATTAAAGTCACGTGTGAAAGTTACAGTTGAAATTAGTGTCTACTTGTTTTAAAAAAAAACCAGCAAGAAACTAACGTTATTTTTTACAAAGAACATACAATGTAGAATCCATCCATGTTTAGGGAGGTGACAGCGGGTACAAACCACATCTCTGGCAGAACTGAGGGCAGCATTAACCGACACATCAAAATTTCAAAAAATCGCCTGCTGGCAATCTCAAGATTCAAGTTTGTTGACATAGGCCTACTTTCATTGATATCACGCTGGCACTTACACATACACTTCCAATGAGATATTTTGCAGAATGCTAAATTACTAATCTTAAAAAAATTTAGGCTTTAAGAAAAATTACACTTAATTTCTTTTCGGGTTCATTTAATACCAAAATATGAGGATAGATTTTTATTCACAACTCAATTTCAGACAATCCAGACAAAAATATCATATTGTTACATATAAATTTACATTGTAGCTTCCATGAAGCAGTACAAAATCACAATGATCCATTTACACCATCTGACCTGAAATACATAACTGGCTTCCATAAATTCTTGGAAACTGACAATGCAAATGCTGATAATGCAAACTTTCAACCATGAGCTGACAGCACAGTCTGCAATCTGCACACAATGAGTCTACGGTCAAAATTCCAGTCTTGCACACACGTGTATTCTGAGTATACTTACCCCTGTGTGAACAACTCATAACAACTGATGTCTAATATAGATCCTTGTCAAATTAGCTTGCTAAAAATCACACTTCGTTTCACACTTGTATTTGTACTAATAGAAAAGAAAGACAGACTTGAGATGGTCGGACAAGCTTTCTCTGCGAACCATTCCCAAAGAAAGAATTGTGTAGAATGTTGATGTGGCCTGACATGGGATATTCCTTGCAAGACAGTCACACTCTCATGACCTCATCTTGGTGGTAAAATACTGTATCTCAGTGACAGTCAATGAGTCATCATACTCCATGACTGTACTGTGATGAATGGTGCATATTGCTCCATGGATGTGTACATACAATAAAGGGACTGGTCAGCTCTGATGACCGTGATGATAATAATGGGTTGAAAACCTGCAAATATGAGGCAAATAATATGGAAACTCCATCTGGTTCAATGTTTGTGAGTAGTGCACTCAAGTGTGAAGCAGAACTTGAGTGTAGACGATCATAAAAATGAACACCATGTTGATTTTAGCTAGTGAGCCTGCCTCCATGAGCTGAATCCATATAATTAGCCAACATTCTGTAATCTGTACCATGCCTGAGGCTACTTGGCAGAGGGTGCCCCCCCCCCATATGTTCCCATACTAAACACACTCTTTTACTCTAGTACAAAAGTATCCCCTCAATCAAAATCTCCCTAAAATCTTCTAGACTAGAGAATTCTTAAGATTCACAGAACACAATGAAGACACAATAAGAGGGGGTACACCATGCCATGTATCATCAAGCACCAAATGCAACATTTTCAAGTGCAGAACCAAGGACATTCACTGAGCTAAGGAATACTGCATCAAATAGGGTACAATAATGTTATCAATGGGATGACAATGCATTCAGGGTCATCACTGTCACTAAATCTATCCTAATTGAGGTACATGTAGCACCTTTACCCCGATGGGTACCCTGGAGCTTCTTCCTATAAAGATATCATTTGGTCCCCCAATTAGAATGCCCTATGGGTGTCGATCACGCACTGTCTATGATCACAACTTCTCTCAATTGTATATCAGTACAAATTGAGATGTCAAAGTTCAGTGGGTCAAAAGTTTAATGTCATTACAAAAATTCCACAGACTTTCTATTTTTAAAATTGTAATCATTCATTTTAAATGTTTGCAATTTTTAAGCCGTGCAGTCTGACCACTTCTTGCCCTATCTGCCTATCTGATGGCAGAGAGAATATGGAGGCAAGGTGACAGTGAATACAACTAAATAAATCACAACTAAAAATAGTTAACTAAATAAGAAAAATCCCTATAATTTATTAAAGAAAACTTTACTAACATGTTTATGTATGTAAATAGGTCTTGAACTTTAGTCTAGCATGGTGTACATTATGGGCTAGTAAAAAAACATTTCTAAACATTCCCTGTGGGCTGTGGGCTACTACAAATTATGTAAATATTAGATCTTACAATTGTGTTCATTTATTTTTAAGTGTGTCAATGTAACTTCATTTGACCCTGGTTGTGATTGCCTCAGTCAATTACTAATTAGCACATCAGACAGATACATTGATGTTAAAATCCGGGCTACTAAAACTTCCTGGTGGTTGAGTGTCTAATGCAGTCTAGCGCAATCTTGATGTCATAAATAAAACCATGTGTTGTTGAAATTTCAGACCTATGATTCATAAATTTAATATGTACATAAATTAAGTCCTGGGGATTCCACCATCTGGTTTTTCATCGGTATGAAAAGTTGAGATCATGGACCAAGGTTTTGCTATCCTCTTACTTTGCAGTTCAAACTGATCTACTAGTACTACAGTTTAGTGTAATATTTGTGTACCTCAGTCTTTTATAATTGTATAGTTCTAAAGTAGGGTCAATAAAATAAGTATTGTTCATGTATGTTGAAAATGGAAATCAAATACCCACTTAAATTAAATTGTGCAATTTTTTCCACTAGTTTATTTTGATTGAATGGCACTGCGAATTCATACAACCACTGTCATTGTCAACAACACCACTCACAACAATACATTTCTGATATTATTAATGACACACCCCATTCAACTACACACTCACAGTCTAGTCACACAACCAGCACTTGAGTGTGGGCGTTCGGCGAGCAGTACGAACTTGTACCAATCGTACTTTACAAACTTTAATAAATATCCAACGAATACACACATTGATAAATCCACCATTACTTGCCTTACCTTTATTATGAACAATGCCCACTTAAGATGTGTGAAGTTCAGTCAAAGCATAAGCAGCGGAGAGCGATCCATTTTGCTTCAAAACTCTACATTCCAACGCCAGATTTGAGGCATAGCCGCTGTGCCAAAGTTTCTTAGTCATAACACCCAATTCTGAAGATCTGTGACCTAGCTAAGAGTACCCTACACTACGTCACATGCACAAATAATACACAATCTGGCGCTGCCGGTCGAATACGCTTAGAAGTATGATACATGAGTTAAATGCCTCGCCTACCTGTTTCCAATGTTTATGGTAGGTTATTACATATGTAAATTTCCATTGTCATCACCAGTATTTCATTGGCCAATTCTTACATCACCTGTTTCCATATATGGTAATGGTTCGTGTTGACTGTGAATCCCAATTATAAATGAAGTTGGTTACGAGGAGATAAATTATCAAAATAAACTCTTGAGCTTGCTTCCACAATACCACTGTAAAACTGATTAACAAACGAAAATGAAACAATTTCAGATGATTAAGTTATTGCAAAAGTATAAACCTATTATTTATATTCTACAATAGTTGATCCGATGTCGTGAACGGCCCCATGGTGTAACGGTTAGCACTCGAGACTCTGAATCTCGCGATCCGAGTTCAAATCTCGGTGGGACCTCATTTTTGATTTTTATTATTATAATTTATTTAAAAAAATTTTTTTTTTGGGGGGGAGGTTAAATATATTTAACAGCAATGTATTTTAACAACTGGACATACTAAACAGTATTCTACACATTTTCTTTCTTTCTCTAACTTTGGATAATGCGCATACATAGGCCCCGGGGGCCTACATGACACTTGTCAGCATTTCATCTCAGCATATAGCCACACTCTGTCCTTGCTCTACGACACAGAGAAAAAGTTCCTCCAGCCATCAGATTGAAATAAACCTCTTCATTTTAAAGAAGGATTTTTATCAGAATCACTTGTAAACATGTTCTTTGATATGGTAGAACGACTAGGATCATGTGTGGACCTAGCCTTTTGTCAAGGCCATCATGGCTTGGACAGCTTTGTAAACAGTGGAACGACTGGAACGAGAGACCACGCGCGCGAGCCGCGTGCGCGCGTGGTCTCCCATTTCAGTCACTTGGGATCGCGGCTCCAAGCCACGAAGGCCTTGACAAAAGGCTAGTGTGGACGGACCTAGGTCCTTGCCACTGATTGCTCTAGTCTACCTCCATGATTTAATTGAGCTAGATTTAGAACTTGTCTATTAATTTAGTTACTTCCTTATTTTTGCTTCGATGTATTCAATCATGTGGCGTTGTAACATTTCTTTGTATAATTTCTCCCTACTACTACATATACTAAGTTTTTAATTGTATTTTTGACGGCAAAATAAATAATAAGGATAAGGAATACAACTTGTTTAAAGTGAGAATTATAGTTGCAGTATGAACAGCGCCCTCTATTACATGTCACATGAGATTTTATGATTAGTAGAAAATACACTCGTCTGTGGCCTGTGGATGTTTACTGTCGGCCCTTGTTTGTCGTAATACTTTCTACACTCCACTTTTGATGAGGTCGCTTCTTTGATTTGTCTCTTTTATTAACTTTTTGACGCTGATGGCAACTGCAACCGGACTTTGCTGCCTAGTTTGAAATATTTAGTACGGTATGTTTTGAAGGCAAAGTAGTTACTCGCGCAAGTTTAAAACCTGCCCGCTCAAATTATCGATAATTCACATGTGGTGCGCAATTTTGAAACTTTTGTGCCCAATTTTGTAGCTTGCGCAGATTTCAAATTTTGCGCTTCTATTATAATAATATTATTAACTAGTTAAACTTAATCATTATGAGTATTATTTGTATAATATATAAACCCTTCCTGGACATGGCGTATGTAATGTAGCGAGATATTAATGCCCAACAAAAGTTTAAAAAGTGTTGTACAAGGGGTCTAATAGCAACCTAATAATATTATTATAATACTAATAAATAGGCCTACTACCTGAGAAAGGACAGAGATATATACTACCCATGCCATAGCAACCAATCAGCTTCTTGGTACCCATGAGTCCTGACCGCTTTTACTTGCAATTGTGCTTTGCCATAATATTAATAAAGTTAAAATAACGACTTCCTTAATTAATGATACGTGGTGGCAGTAATTCTGCTGGACTTCAAAGGAATGTGTTGTATTGGCAATATTAATTGGGGCTGTTTGAGACCACAAATATCACAAATAGTTGATGCAACTTAATTACATAAACCAGGTATGAGAAATTTCAGACATCTGAATTTAGACTTTTTTATGCCTACCTTGGTCGGTGCTGGTGAAAACAAAAATTTGCTGTTATTTTCTTGAGACATAAAGAAATGCTCTTTGATAATTTTCTCTAGCACTGAGTACACTGTTCCCAGATGCTCCTCTATAACTCTAGGGGTGACTAAATAAAAAGGTGGACATGCCATCATGTCAACATACCCCTAACTTCTAGTTTTTGTCGGCAATTAGCACTAGACTCTCATCCCCAAATAACCATGGAACATTATTTTGAATTATTTTCATTAACCCTCTTGCTGTCTGACCATTCAATACCATTCACTGTGGTTTTGAATGATAGATAAGCTATGCCAGCCTTGCAATATGATACCATGAGGGAATGCATGTACACAGTACACAGTTAGTTCTGTGCACAGTTGTGCCACCATACACAACTTTGGCAGTTGAATGGTTTCAAATGGTTGGTCAACTCACTTGAAAATGTTGCGAACAGTAGGAGGGTTAATATTGCTCCATAGCCTGCACCATAAATAAGATGTTAAGATACTTTTCTTCTTACAGGCTTCTCTACGAAACAATAGCAATGTACATCGAATGAGTCATTGAGTGAAATTAGCCCTTCTTCAAGTCCAGTATGGAAACGACAAAAGAGCAACACTTGCCTGTTATACAAGAAGAAACCAAGTCATTAGGCAGTGACCTTCGACCTACAACCTCTAGAAGTAACTTGGCTGCAACCTATCAGGCTACAGTAGATTTTACTGCTGGTGCTTTGGGTAAGGACTCAAAAGGACTGATTTATTTTCTCTTTTATGTGTTGGCTAATTTTATCACCATAAAAAAGCATTTTACCCGTGGGCTTCTTCAATTGTACCTCGCTTGAATCACTGGTACCGCTCCCACCACAGCCCATCTTTCCAGTGCTGCTACTTTCAGTTTGGTGGTATCCCAATCAGACCATTCAAATTCATCTCTCTTAAAAATTAGCGGGAAACCAGTCAAAAATGTTACATATGACATGGTATTTTGGCTGGTAACCTATTTCTGGTAAGCAGAATTATTTTTTGCTATTGAGGTATCTTTTGTGCTTAAGCAGCTATGTGAAATTAGATCCCTGTTTGCACATACCAAAAGTTGTTATAGAATGGATACATTACGGTCAACCGGTCAACTCTAAAAATCATGCAGGATCACACACCAGATACAAAATCCATCTGGAAAAAGTCACAGTGGAGAAAATAGTTCAAACCAGATCTTGAAAAGATCTTACCAGAAGTTGTCTGATTGTTTGGGTTTAACACACGTGACACACATCATGGGAATGGCCTGTCTCTATTGATGATAGAATGCGCCAAATGTGTAGAAATTTATCATGAATCTTACTAAAGACAGGTTAAAATGATCAAGCTTTCTCCTTGCTGAAAGGTCCCAGGAAAAGAAATGATTTGTGGTTGAACAAATAGGTCTCCCTATTTTATCAATATCTTTGATCGGGGGTGCTAGTTAGAAGCCATACAACCATTAATTGCCGTGTAGCCAGGGATCACACCCAAGTATACGATACAACCTGGGAAGCAGTTGCCAGGTGATCACCTGTAAATATAATAAGAAAGTTGCATCAGGCCCAAGAACACTAAGGGAGCACTTGGTACCCTACAGTACTATTTCATTGTAAACATTATACCCTGCTCAGTATTCAAAGACCATTAATTAGATATTTATTTTTTTGATGTAAGAACTGTTCACCATTTTAATCTCTGTCTTGTTTTGTTTGTTTAAATAATTTTATTGTGCTATTTTATGTAATTTAATGTTTTTATCCATCCTGTTATTGGCGCTTGCGCTGTTGGATGTGGCTGAAATAAAATTAAAAAAATTAAATATTATATGGTTTTTGGTTAATTCCCAGGTGGTGTAGCATGTGTTTTAGTCGGTCAGCCGTTCGACACAGTTAAAGTGAAACTCCAGACGTACCCAGAGCTTTATCCAAGCGCCATCAAATGCTGTAAACAGATCCTAAAGAATGAAGGCATACCGGGTTTATTCCGTGGAACTATGCCTGCCATGGCAGCCAACGTTGGGGAGACTTCAGTATTATTCCTATGCTATGGTCTATGTCAGAAGTTTGTCTGTCGATTGTCAGGAATGGACAGTATAGAAAAATTAAGCACTTTCCAGAATGCATCGTCCGGTTTTGTAGCAGGTTTCTTCTCATCTTTAGTCCTTTGCCCGACAGAACTCGTCAAATGCCGTCTACAGGCTATGACAGAGGTTATGCAGACATCTGAGAAGCACACACAGAGAGTGTAAGTTGCATCTGTTTTGTACTTATGAAGATCAGGTGATTTTTGTTTTAAATCTCAATTTAAACACCGTCTTGTACATGTAACTGGTACTCGTGCAGAGCTGGGCCCAATTTCATAGAGCTGCTTAACAGCCGATTTTGTGCTTACTGCGCGAGTTTCCATTTCATAGCGCTGCTAACCGTAAGCACACGAAAAGGCATACCTAACCTTCCAGTTCTTTCTGTCTGAAAATGAATAATGTATCATTGCAAATCCATGGTGAATGTGCAAGCTGGTTGCCTAATTTTCTTGCTTACTGGTGAAATTACGCTTACGCTTAGAAAATTTGTCTGCTTTAGTAAGCATGGAAATTTGCTTACCGTTAAGCAGCGCTATGAAATTGGCCCCAGGTGTAACTATACTTCTAAAAAAGCTTTTTGAGGAGCAATGATTGAGCTCATCCTGAAACATCACTAAGAAGATTTTGTGTCGTTTGTATTGTAATCTTTTGAACAGGATTGTCCATGTTCAATAACTGAACTGTAGTAGCTGAGGTAAGCAGTTCAACATTACCATGGTACCTGGGCCCAATTTCATAGAGCTGCCCAAGCGCAACATTTTGCTAAGCAAACAACTATTTTGCTTAGCCAAAAACTATTTTGCTTACTGGGAAATGGTTACCAGCCAAAATACCTAGTCATGTGCACAGTTAATGACTGATTCCCTGCTTATTATTGCTCAGTAGAAATTGCTTTTAAAGCAATATTTTCTGCTAAAGCAGGTCTATAAAACTGGGACCTGGTGGACCTCACACACAGAAAAAATATTTCTCACTTAAACAATTCCCCCAATAATGTCAACTTTACTCTCTGTTTTTTCTTCACAGAGGTCCGTGGCAAATCACCAAAAATATTATCCGAAATGATGGTTTCAGGGGAATGTTTCAAGGACTAGGCAGTACATGGCTGCGTGAGATGCCAGGATATTTCTTCTTCTTCGGGGCTTATGAGATCTCTAGAACGCTGCTAACACCGAAAGGAACTAGTAAAGATGATCTCAGTAAGTACTCTGGTTAGGCTTTGATTGTAGCGGTTAAGTATTTAAGCAGGCGTACATGGGCCCAATTTCATAGAGCTGCTTGAGCAGAAAATATTGCTTAACAATTGTCTGCTAATCAGAAATGAGCAGGATACCAGTCAACAATTGTACATGTGACATGGTAGTTTGGCTGGTAACCTTATTCTGGTAAGTGAAATGTTGTTGTGCTTAGCTACATTTTGTGCTTAAGCAGCTCTATGAAATTGGGCCCTGGACTGGTCCATTGGACTGCCGGAACTTTTCCATTGGAACATTCAAAATGCCAAGATTGACAACGCGCATATTCACTCGTGTAGGTATGCTCCCGTAGTTCGGCACAGTGTTCCGTTCCAGCAGAACGTTCTGGGCCCAATTTCATGGAGCTGCTTAAGCAGAAAATAATGCTTAAAATTTTCAGCTAAGCAAAAATAAGCAGGATACCAGTTACAAATTATACATGTTACATGGTATTTTGGCTGCTGTCCTTTTTCTGGTAAGCATAATTTTGTTGTGCTTAGCATGTTTTTGTGTTTAAGCAGCTCTATGAAATTGGGCCCAGGTGGTGTTTAAAATTGCGGGTGTATGCCTACGGAAGGTTCCTTTGCGCCTAGAACATGCCTGATGTGAGGTGCTCTCCAAATTTCTTCAGGCATTCTCACAACAACCTCCCTTCATTAATTTTTGCAAAAGGTCCATTTCGTCTGATGATCTGTGGTGGGATGGCAGGAGCCGGACTATGGACAGCAATATATCCCATTGATTTAGTCAAATCAAGGATACAAGTCAAGTCTGCAACGCAGAAAATGCCTGGCTTCTTCAGAGTGACCATGGATATTATTAGAAAAGAAGGTAAAATCAAATTGAATTGATTGTCAATCAATCACTCTTTCAGACTGTCTTGTGTTTAAGAGGTCCCCGAAAAAAAAGTGTACTTTTTATCCGAAAGCTTACTTGCTATGAAGATGGTAATGGAAGTAAGCATCCTGTGAAAAAAGTGCCCCTGTTGATTAGAAATCGATAGAAGTTTGTCAACAATTTTGAATCTCCAAAGATTGCATTCAGGTGACTTTTTGAGATTCAAATTTCTGTGGTTTATGTATGTGAGTGCTGCAGCCAGAAATGCGGTTGTACTACCCACTTTGACCACCCTTAACATGGATGGATTTGAACATCTTGATGAAAATACCTTGTGTTTTTAAGCATTTTTTTGCAACAAATAAAATAAATGATATTTTTTTAATATGTACACAGGTTTCTTCCAGATGACTTAATTGTATTAAAGACCGGTCAGTTTGCATGTTGTCACCGTTAGTGATTGTATAATAACACAGAGGTAGCTTTTTAATCACACATTCACATTTTCCCCGCGTCCAATTACCCAATTTTTTGTTTTATCAGTGTTAATTATTTTGGTACAGGTGTTATGAAACTCTACAGTGGTCTCGCTCCCTGTGTTCTACGATCGTTCCCTGCCAACGCGGCGTTGTTCTTAGTCTACGAGTGGAGCAGGAAACAAATGATGTTACATCGACCAGAATGGGCGTTATGAGAACAACATTGAGGGCGCTCTAACAGAGATATATATTGGGTTTGATGGCTGCTTATGTTTTATGAAGCACTATGGAAAAGCAAATGCTAATTACAAACAACCCCACAAGTAAGGATGTACATCTACTTCACAGTGTTAAAAGTCCAAAAGGAAGGTCAGGGCATTTAAACTTAGGTTATATGTGTCATTTTCAATTTTGCTAATACACTGAAAGACTCAAAACCTTTATAAGGCATATCTTGTATTCCTTGACCATGAAGACTAAATTCACGACAATAGAATATTGTCTCCTGTACAAATTTCAGGCATGCAACTGATTGCCCGATTTCCTTGTTTTGATTTCTTGCTGTGGCTGGCACTTTCTTCTTTCCCTTCTTTTTTGACAAACTGCAGTTGCATGTCTGAACTTTTAAACACTGGTTTCTCTAAGAGTGGGGTAGATATGGGAAATCTTTGGGGGGGAATTGTGTCTTTGATGATACAAGCATGGATTTTGGCACACAGTTAGAGTGTGTCACAAGAAAGATATTTGGCTGTAGCAGAGCTGCCAACTCTTCCTGATTCTGCAGAAGGTTCCTGAATATAAAATAATATTTCCATGTTCTGATGAACGAATTCAAAAATCTCCCTGATTATGGAAACTGTGTCTCTATTGTGTTGAACGTAATTCTAAATAATTATCTCCCTGATTGTTGTATAAAATCTCCTTGATTGCTAGATGCCAATGTCGGCAGCTCTGCTCTAGGGCCATTGCAGATTGACAAATCTGCAATGGCCTTATAACCAAATATTATTTCCAACTCCTGAAATGTTTTGGTTTAATTTTAATTTTAAGCCTTTGGTTTTAAGCATAATTGATGCTGTGACCTCTAACCTTATGAAATTTGACTACAGATTGTTGGGGGTTTGAAGACACACAACAATTGGCGGTAACCCTATTTTGTCCTTCGGGGTGCCAGTCAGAAGCCTCTGTGGTTTGTTTATGTCCTTGGGATAATTATATTTTAAAAAGTTTTTTGGGGGCCATGTTTTCAGTTGGAGTAACTGGTATATCACAATTTCATTTTGAGAGTTATTAACAAGTATTACAATTATTGTTCAGGTAATGTCCGAAGCCAAAACCAGTCTATTTCTGCCAAAATCTAAAACTGTGTTTATTTACTCATCAAATAATACACAATATTTAGGTCTGTAAGATGAACATTTCTCAACATATACAGCAATCCTTCACCGATCTTGAACTCTTGGTGGCAGCAGACATGCCTCCATTACTGCGGTGCCTAGCGACTGGTATAAGGTTTGGGCTACACAGCGATCATTTGATCAGTCGCGGGTTATTGGACTTTTACTTTGCAAATCGCTTAAACCCGTCGCTAGGCAGCGCAGTACCACCCAGGTACCACCGCAATAATGGCGGTATCTGCTGCCACCAAGAGTTCAAGATCGGTGAAGGATTGCTGTATACAATATTTAAGACACCACATTGCATTGATAGCTTGGTAGATGCTTCAGTAATTTTTTACTTTTAATGCAATCTTTTCTTGGATTTTATTGTCTATAAAAAGTAGGCTATTCCGCTTACTCTAATCTGATTTCCGTTTTGTTTTTTTTTCCCTCAGAAAAATCAGTAAAATTGCAATTTAAAGCACATGTGTCCCCTTGGTAAAAAAGAGAGAGATTGGCTGTATGCCAGCTTGGTGTTTATATCCCCTTGTGTGAGTTTGCCAAGTTCCCTTGACTGGAAGATCATCTAAACAAACAAACAAACAAACAAACAAACAAAAAAGCAAAGAGCTAAAGGCTTGACATGCATCCAATTAATTTTTGTCTTGATCATGTACTGAAGTCAGTGGTGTAATTTCTATGAAATAGGGTATTTTTAACAGAATTCATGTATTGAGTATTGATGGAAGTTTAATAATAAGAAATAAATACATACGTTTGAATTTCTATATTTTTGTTTATTCCTAGTGTTACATTTAATGACTTTTATGTGGATTGTAAAGAATGGGACAAATGTAATCACCATTTTCCCTAATTGACAGAATAAGAATGATTTGCTATGCTAAATAAATATTCTTTTCCTGCGCCATTATCCGAATAAAACAAGAGAAATATAATTTAAATTTCTACTTCTTGTTTTTGTTTTGCCGGGGTTGTAGGTGATTTTTTCCCCCTGCTTGTGTGGCCCCGTCCCCCACCCAGTAAATAACATGGGCTTCTGGAAGTGGAGTCAAAAGAGGGCGCTATCATACTAACTTTCTACACAATTCGCCGGATGGATGAAAGAATCTCCTGTCACACAGGTCCCCCCCTCCCCCCACCACATTTTCAATTTACAACGCACCTAATAAATCTTTTGTTGGTGTTATTTATGAGAACTCATAGTGTCGAGACCAAAACTAATAAGAACAATGGAAACAGGTGCATGACGTCATATTATAATAAACAATAGTGTTATTGGTGTAGGCCTATGCGTGTATGAATGCTCAAAGTCTAAATTCCAACATTATTCGCCAGTGCTTCACGAGCTTAGTTCACACAACTTGCAGATTACGATACGAGATAAGATTATTTTGTTGATGTTTGACTTATAACTTAAAGGAGGTATCTAGTCTTCAAAATAACTGACCTGTTTCAAACACAACATCAAGCTCTTTTAGGCCTTTGCGTAACAATTTAACCATTATTCAAGGATTTCGAGGGGAAAAAAAACACATTTAAAAATCTGGGTGGCCATATCAAAGCGTTTGTTGTGAACAAATTTTGACAGATGACGTTGTTTCAAAACAGAAAACATAGGCCGATAACATTTTTTGCATAATATGCCACCGACAATGAACAATACATGTAACACTCAACATTATTTGTACATGGCTACAATGGAAGTGAAATGTCGGGATCCCCACAACAATAAATTATTAGCTTCTAAATAACTACCACACTTATCATTGGTGGATTTTGTTCGTGCAATACGTTTTATAGAAGCTTACAACTTTCTCGAATCTATGAAAAAATAACTATTTATAACTTAAATAAAAGTTGTCCTGTCAAATCGGCCAAAACATCGGACCTAGCATCTTTACTAACTTCTTTCTACATTATGTTTTCCCACTCACTCATATAAGGTGGGGGAGGGATGGGATGGGGGGGGGGGGGGGGGGTCAAACTGGTGAACGAATAAAAGCAAAGAAACTTCAACCTTACAAGCGGACACTGGCAACTTTTCAAACAATGTTGTGGATAATTATGCAAAGTTCCCTGTAACCTGTAGTTGAATTTGCAATTAACCATCTTGAGATATGGTGGATATTAGTAGCACACTGCAAAAACTGGGGTGTTAAAATTGACACCATGCATGGGTATTGTCACATTAGGCCAAGTAAAAAAAAATACCAGTTGATCGGCCCGCCCGCATCCTTTTTTGAGGCCGCATCTTTTGTTTTTCTTTTTTTCTTTTTTCTCTTCGATTTTTCCTAAAAAAGAAAAAAAAAATTGTTTGTATTTTTAATCCAACCTTGACATATATATTTTAATTTTTGATGTAAACTTACCTCATGCAACAAATAAATATAAAGAAAGTTTGCGGTGATTTCAAACTGAAGAATTGGTGGCCTGTTTGAATTGAAATACTTGGCGGCCATCTTGAAAAAAAAAAATAATAATAATAAATAAAAAGGCCCTCATCCTCCTCTTTTTGGAAAAATCAGGACGATCAACTGGTAATTTTTTTATTTGTCCTTATATACCGAATAGAAAATCTAAATTAACATCATAGGGTATTAAAATAACTATAAGGCCTAACTGTTTTGGGCAGAAATTAGCCTTATTATAACACCCTATGGTGAAAATTTTGATTCAATTTTTTTGTATCTATTATGTGAATACACCCACGATGTCAAATTTAACACCCCAGTTATTGCAGTGCACTGTTTGGTTTGGGTAAATCTGTCTGTATTTACCTAAAACAAACAGAGTACTCTGGTGTTCGCCATATCTCAAAAAGGCTAACATTGAAGTTTTCCATTCATGCGTTTCTCGTTCGTGGCACACACAAACCACGCACAGACCTCTGGACTTTCCACATTCGCCCTATCTAAATTCAAAAGATAATAACATGTTTTTCCTGCCGAATGATCACCCTGGAATCCTCCAATGTCAAAGTATGCTTTAAAGCTATTTATCGTTGCGTTATCATGATGTAATCTTCTCTGTTTACAGACCAGTGATTCCTAGGACCGTTGTTGTATGTAGTACGACGGCATCCGTGACTTTTTTATTCGTTGAATTGTAAATAAATCGCAATGTACGCATTATAGAGTCAGTTACTGTAGCTGCGGTAGCCGTTCGTCTAGCTGGGCACAGACTGCAGACAGGCTGCATCCAAAATAAGTCAAGATGGAATACGAGAAACTGGGATGTCTTCACGACATCTTTAGGAGACAGGCTAAGAGCTCTCCGGATAATGTTGCTGTAGTAACCGATGATGGGAAAACTTTGACATACAAAGAGCTGGATGATATCACAGATGTCTTAGCGACCCATCTTCGTGGGAAGGGAGTTGTAGGTGATTCAATGGTTGGAATTTATCTGGAGAAATGTCTGGAGTATCCAGTTGCTTACATAGCGATACTCAAAGCAGGTAAAGTTTCCCCTCTTCATGTTTGGATAATATTGATGCAATTCTCTGTTCAATAATTGTTTATTTTCGGTTTGGGAAAAGAAGTCGGTCTATACGTCTTGACATTAACCAACAATTTTGACAAAGAAGTTGTTTGTTCATGAAGTTGAGCTGTCTGAGTTAATCTTGATCAACATCATCATCATCATCATCATCATCATCATTCTTCAGCGATACAGGCGACTAAAAGCTTCTTCTAATTACTGTGATCTTGGGCAAGTGTTTCAAGTTGGTCTGGTTGCCTTCTTTATCAATCAAAACAGGCGTTGAAATTAATATTGTCAGAAACAATGCGCTTGCCCTCCTGATCTCCTTTTCTGTTTTCTCTGTTTTCCTTTTCCCCTTAATCTATATTTGTTGATTGAATTGTTTGATTAATTGATTAATAGATTACGAATATCCAACAAGGTCAATTTCAACACAACATGTAAACAAAATGTACAATAGGACTTGTCACCAGAACTCGCACTCGGGAATCCATAACACCCATTCTAAAGGAATTACATTGGCTACCAATACGAGCTAGAATAGATTTCAAAATTTTGGTTCTGACTTATCAATGTATCCATTGCATTGCCCCTGTTTATCTTCAAAGTTTAGTTCAGGAGTATAAACCAGCTAGAAATCTGAGATCTGCACATAAGTCCCTTCTGACTCCCCCAGTTATCAAAACCAAGTCGTATGGTTCGCGCTCTTTCCAATATGCAGCAGTTCAGTTATGGAACACACTTCCAGAGGTTGTTAAACAGGCCAAGACTTCAGAACAATTCAAAACACGTGTGAAAACATATCTGTTTAATTTCTACAATTGTTAATTTCACTTTACAGCGCATAGGGACCTCACGTGCTTACATTGAAGCTTTAACGAATGAAGGACTAAGTACAATGTTTTCATCATCGAAGGTGAAACCATCCTCTTCAGAAAATGTCCACATCATTTTAGAAAAACATAACATGTATGGGCAGATCAAAATAACCAACGTTTATCCTCTGCATTATTTGATCCAACAGGTGGAGCGTACTTGCCGCTTGACATCTCATATCCTCAAGCTCTTCTTGATGACATCTTAGAAGATGCTAAACCAGTCTCTGTTATCACCTTCGAGGATCTTCAACCAAGACTTCATGGTATTAAACACATTTCTTAAATCTTTCAAAAATCTTTTGTCAATGGAAATGGTTAAGGTAGAGGTTCATTTTTTAATGGAAAAGTAAAAAAAAATTGTAATTTATTCATTTTGCTGACTACTTATAATCCCGCTCTAGTCAATTTTTCCTTGTTCAACCCAAAATTACTTATAATTACCGTACAAGAGCTAAGTTGTCATATCTTTTTAACTCATGTATGAGAGATTGACGGCTTTGATGAAATTAAAACTTTGTATTGGTTTTTTTTTCTTCTTGAAACATTGATAAAAAGAAGGTTTTTTCTATGAATTCCCAATTTTGATTCACTGAGAAAATTTCAGCACGTATTTAAACTTCATTAAGAGGATATTTGCTGACTATACTTATAAATACAGGAGCTAAAGATGTGACGATACTAGATGGGGATTGGTATGAGAGATTCAAGACTGACAATTCTACTCGAGGCCTTGATGTCTCAATGTGCGCCAAAGTCAATCTGGATAATTTAGCATTCGTAGCTTACTCCTCCGGAACCACAGGAAAACCTAAAGGTGTGTGTCGCTTTTACATTCCGTAAATCTCGGGCCAGAATTGACCCAGTTCCGGTGTGGCAGGAGATTCTGTCTCCCCCGGAGATTCTGTCCCCCCCATACGGCGAACTGTGTACCAAATTCTTCTGTTAGTAGCGCCCTCTTGTGAATCAACCTCCTTCAGCCCATGTTAACTTCCCATATGGGAGATAGAATCTCCGGGGGGACAGATTTCCCTATGACGCCGGATCTCAGGGGACCTGGTCCATTTCTGGGTCAGTGTGACCCGTAATGTGAGTCAAAATGACACAGTTTGTTGTCAACCGAGCTAAAATCCCATCTTTTATTAACTAGTTTCCGGGTCAGCCTGACCCAGAACAGGGTCAGCCCCCCTGGGACTCGGGATCTGGGTCATTATTGTTACACGGGAGGTTAAGAGTGAACTGGAAGTGATATTTGTACGACAGTGTTCTCGAAAATTGATACATTCCAAGGACAATCAAATAGCAAGACAAGTTCTCAACGAACAAAATCTACCTAGCAAGTAGATATACACATGGTGTTACCGCAAACCAATTAATATACATTGATACCTCACCATGCAATGCCTCAAATCGCATATGTTTATAGATGGGGTTACAGCAACTCATAGGAATATAGCCTCGGTGTTCATACATCATGCAAGCTCAGGTTCTTTACCCAAGTCCACCTGCTCATGCAACTGTGCGACCTTCACATAAACGTGAAAATTACACCGAGTAACGTCTTGAAGCAAGACTACCATGAAATATTTGTTATAGAACAATAGGATAATGATGTTTATGACAACCACATATCTATTATCTTTAAACAAACCGCGTTATCTGTTATTTACTGTAATTTACATGTATTGCGTTGGTTTTATGAACAGAAACAATAAGTGTTTATTGTTGTCTTTTGTCTCAGGAATAATGTGTCTTCACCGTGCAGCAGTTTTCTCTTATCACTGGCGTCACGTCAATTATCCATTTCAAGATGGAGACAGGATTGCTTGTCATGTCTTCTTCATCTGGGAGATGATGAGACCATTGCTCAAAGGTAAAGTGTATAATTCCTAGCCTATTCAGCAGGAAGGAATCATTCTTCAAACATCTCAAATGTATTTGAAATCAATCCATCTCCTCCAACCCAAGTCCAGCCTCTTCACTACTACACTGTAAAAACGGCGTTTAGAATCTAAACACATTTCTAAACGCCTCGCTTGTACCCACTTTTTTCACACGTTTAGCCCTCAACATGTTTAGATTTTGCGTTTCTGTGACATGTTTACCCCGAGACACATTTAGCCTGTGATACGTTTAGATTGAATGTGTTTAGGGTTCATAGTGAGTGCTAAACATGTTTAGAATCCAACACGTTTCAGAGAATAAGCTTAATTTTTAAACACCTGAAGAAAAGAAAAGAGAAATGTTGCAACATTCGCCTGCCTGCTTACTGAAACATAACGCTCAACCTACGCTCGGCATGAGAATCGATAAATCATCATCATCTCAACGGTCATCGAGATGATTTTCATCGAGATGATTTGAGGAGCAATGATGCCATAATTTCAGTCATGCTGAAAACGGTAATTTTGAAGTCTCAGAATCCGTTCCAATTATACATTTTGGGCTTTACTTTCTACCCATGGTGTGAATCTTTGAAGTGCTGGCCAATATGATACAACAAAAATTTGCTTCAATTGAATTACACACATTAAAGTGTAAACTACTGCGCAGGAAAGGCTATTATACCTACAATGGTTTTGAATAAACACCGAGGTCTATATTTGTGCATATTTAATGAAACCCCGCCCATTTCATTCTAAACAAACTGATGAATTTAAACACATACAAAACATGTTTACAAGCAAACATGTTTAGAAATATGTTTGTAAGCTAAATTGGTATCCCTTTAACATGTCAAAAAGCTAAACGTGTTGCGATCAATGCAGGTTTGAACTGGTTTGAACATTCAAATACACCAGAATGTGTGTTCATCATTTTAGTACGTTTGCTACCTGAGCAATTTTACTTGCCATGGGGGGCTAAACGTGTGGGACATTTTTGATACCTTTGTAAAGTTACGTATTACCAAAATGCGAATTATTTTAAACCCTTTTAAATATGTGTTTATAGCAAAAACGCTCTTCAAGGAAGGCCTATATGCCTACATGTACGTGGAAGCCTATCATGGCTAGCTGCTTAGCTTTTTCATACCAATAGCAAACGTATTCAATTGATGTAAACACATTCTGGTGTATTCAAATGTTCAAACCAGTTCAAAACACGTTTAGCTTTTGACATGTTAAAGAGGTAGCCATTTAGCTTCAAACATATTTCTAAACACGTTTGCCTGTAAACATGTTTTGTATGTGTTTAAATTCAAAACTGCATTTCAAACAAGCACAACAAATCTCAACCCGTTTAGCTTTTTGACATGTTAAAGAGGTAGCCATTTAGCTTCAAACATATTTCTAAACACGTTTGCCTGTAAACATGTTTTGTATGTGTTTAAATTCAAAACTGCATTTCAAACAAGCACAACAAATCTCAACACGTTTAGCTTTTTGACATGTTAAAGAGATACCCATTTAGCTTACAAACATATTTCTAAACATGTTTGCGTGTAAACATGTTTTGATTGTGTTTAAATTCAAAACTTCACTTAAAACAAGCACAACAAATCTCAACACGTTTAGCTTTTTGACATGTTAAGGAGATACCCATTTAGCTTACAAACATATTTCTAAACATGTTTGCGTGTAAACATGTTGTGTGTGTGTTTAAACGCTAAGCGCCGTTTTTACAGTGTAGTAGTACTACTCAAATCCCCTCCATCTCGATCCCGCCCAATATGCCCCTTGGAGTCAACCCCTCCCACGATTCTATCATCCTGTCGCTTCTTCTCTCTGTGGACTCAAACCCCCTCCACCTCGATCCCGCCCATTTTGACCCTTGGAGTCGACCCCTCCCACTCCTCTTGTTGCTTCAATCTATGAGACCAACGGCATGCTCATCTGTTGCACGCCTAAATATTTAGTTATTTCCAGCTCCAAATCTGGCGTACGTGTGTAAATTTACCAAACATCACCAATTTCATCGTTCAAAAGCATAGTTCATGAGAAGATCTCGAGAAACTTATAATTCTGAGAAGATCTTGAGTCTTTGAAGAACGAATCTAAAAGCCAAGTCCAATTATTAAACTTGTCTGACATAAATCTTTATACAAAAACCCTCTATGCAAAAAACTATAATGCAATCCCTGTTCTTCTTCTGGATCCGTAGTTGGTGCCAGTTTGTGTGAAATGGGCGCGGTTTACAGTGGAAGTACATCACACTTACGAGCAGGGCCCAATATCATAGATATGCTTGTGCAGAAAATATTGCTTAACAATATGTTTTCCTTAGCTGAAATGAGCAGGATACCAGTCACAAACAGTACATTTGACATTATATTTTAGCTGGTAATCTTATTCTGGTAAGCATAATTTGGTTGTGCTTAGCTACTTTTTGTGCTCTATGAAATTGGGCCCAGGGCACACCCGTATCGCTCCCACTCTGTGTGTGAAGTTGTAAATTATTTACTCCTTTACATCTTTCCTCATCAGGATATCCAATCTACATCATCCCTGATCACGTCATCTACGATCCCGCTCTTCTTCTCTCATTTCTGGACAGACATTCCATAACCAGAATGTTGTTCACGCCATCTCTACTGGACACCGTATTCGAGACTGAAGACGTGGACATCGCAAAAGCTCTGAAAGCCTTCCGGTATGTTACCTTGAATGGATAGAATAATGGTGCACAAATCTTTCCATTCCTTGTAATTACGTCCGATATTGCAATATTTCAGGGCAAAATTGAACTCATGTGCCACCGGTCTGATGGGAGGCGCATCCAAGCGCCGCTCTATACTGTGATCCATAAATGTCTTTAGAGTTAAACGCTATTTTGTTTACTGCCTCACTTAGAGCGAGTTGAATATTTCTAATTGAGTCTTATTATCTCCATGGAACCAATTTTTTACACCATGTGTATTTCAATTGTCTCTATAAACGCCATTTAGCTCGTAACACACGCTGAACACGCTGAATTGATTTTGCATCCTTTTTAAAACCATTGGAGGACAAGAAGCTGTAGTTTCAAGAGTTCAAGATCATCCGCTATGTTCCGACAAAGGCTGTGTCAGAATTACCGGCTGCGGCTAAAGCTGGATCACCACGTCATCGTGCGTTGGAGTAAAGCAGGTCCTTAGCAACACTCTTAGCAACAGCCCTAGCGGTAGCCGTAGCCGTCAATTCGAATACGGCCCTTTTTGGGGTTAATAATCACACACACAACCAAAGCGCAATTAGCGCCAACACAGGATGAATTGGAAACATGAAAAAAGCTGTTTTAGATGTGGGAGGGAAAACCCCAAGTGGAGAAAACCCACGCAACCAGGTATAGGGACTGAAAACCCATCTCACATGCAAGGCTCCGGTCTGAGGTTGGATTCGAACCGGGGTCCACAGAGAGGTGAAAGGCAGGGAAAGAAACCACTATAAAGCCAACCTGATTTTTCCATTGCTGGCCTCATGTATTATGTAGCACCCCAAATTGTACTACTATCTTCTGATGCACCAGTTCTTTTCATCACAACTCCATCACTGGAAACATTGCTATAGATCTCATCTTCAACTGTTTCTCTTTGCATAAAAAACACTTTATCTTATTTTAGGTTAATCATTTTGTGTGGTGAAGTAGTGACAGTCACTTTAATGGATAGAATTACCAAGACGCTACCTGAGGTAACAGTTATGAATCTATACAGCGTGTCTGAAACTCATGATGTTGCAGTCGCCAATCTTACACAAGAGGTGAAAATCACGGTATGTACATTTATAAAGCTACTTTCACACAAGCCTTCAAGTAACTTATAATTCCCCTCACAACTAAAACAAGTTTTATTTCCTGTGAGAGCAGTAAACTTTCAAATCGTAAAATCACACAACATTAAAAACAAACTTTAAAAAATTAAACTTAAAAAGTATTGTACAAAAATTGACAATGTACAAAAAGCTCGATGAAGCCATGCAGAGGAAACCACCGATAGTTACATACATTCTACAGTTCGAATTGCACTTGTTTTTTTTATCAACCAGTTTTTGCAAATACAAGTCGTGAACAATTTTGTATTGATCCCACACTGACGTCACACCACACGCAGCTATACTGTCTGCCAGTGGTCTGCCATATTGAGAGTCAAAATGAATGTAAGGGTTTAAAAGATAGGGCCTACGGGTTCTCCTAGATTTATGTATTAGCTGACGCCCAGTAGAGATACACAAGTTTGAGACAACTTGTTACAGAAGCCATGTTTAATCAAGTAGTAAACAACTCCCTCTGTTGGCGGGTATAAACACGGATATTGTTACAAGGCCTCGTCCGAATTTGCGGCTCTGGCTACAGCTAGGGATTGATCGCCGCCTCATCATGAGTTGAAAAGTACAGAACGCTATTCACAACAGTCGAAGCCGTAGCCATAACCACCAATTTTGATACCGACCTGTACTGTACAGCAACAACACCAATGGAATCTAATTCCCATAATGGCGCAAGCAACATTACCGTTTGATGAAGCAAGGTGATTTGTGTCAACTGGTAAACCCTTCCCCTTCACAAACAGTGACAAATAAAACGTGGATCCCCGTTCCGCACAAAGTCCAAAAGTCATAAAGAATTAACGTTTGGCACTCCAGAAACATCCTTGTTGTAACATTCAAAAATTGTTTTCTTCAAATTGTAGGAATCAGAGACCAAAGGAAAGACGCAGAAGTTTTGTCCCGTTGGTAAACTTCTACCTGGTATGCATGTGATCATATTAAATGATGATATGGAAGTTCAGCCAGTTGGTTCACCAGGCGAGGTATTTATTCCATGAAAAAAAAAAATCAAGTTTAGTTCGTTACAATTAGGCATAAAGTTACCTTTTCTGTAAATTTGTCTCAAAAAAATTGCTATAAATTAAACTATTCTGCCACTATGACGACGTTTTTTTCACCTTTTTTTTTCTTTCGTTTCATTATTTTTTCGACTTGCCTTTGGCGGGAATAATGCAAAATTTGCCAGAGTTTTCTCATCCGGTATAATCTCTTCTTTGGTGTTGTTTTTATTTTGGACTATTACATTGAAATTGTAAAAAAAATTCATCTCGTATTATCATTCTATAAAAAAAAAGTTTTGGGTTAAACCATGTTTAAAACAATTTATAATCTAGTGTCATAAAAAACAAAAAACTCTTGTCTTGTCTTGATGGGTAGGCGTACTGCACCAATGGCCTACTGCACCAATACCCCACCTCAGGGGTCACACATGCAACAGGCAGGGTCGGTTGTGCGCATGGAATCGCCAACTATGCCAAAACCTACGGAGCGAACTTATACATTTGTTCACATCGATAACCGACGGTAACAACTCGACATTTCATACTAGTGTATGTTCTGATTTTCTTTATAAAAACAACTTATTTAACAATCTCTCTAATTTTCTTGAGTGCAGATATTTGTTGGAGGTGCGGGTCTTGCACGTGGTTACCTGAATCGACCCGAGATGAATGCTAAGAGATTTATACCCCGCCCTGCCAATGTGCCCGAGTATGTAGGAGACAGGTTGTACAGATCAGGTGATTGGGGATATCTATTATCAGATGGGAACCTGGAGATATGTGGACGATGTGATACCATGGTGAAAATTCGAGGATACAGTATAGAGATACAGGTAGGCATACTGTTCAAATCAAAAGCTTGCGTCCATTAAGGCGCTCTTTTTCATTTTATTCAAGTTCGCCCTAAACATGGCTATAAAAGCAACTCTTAGTAAAGGGGCTACAAGAAGAAAACATTCAAGATGAAAATAACTCAGGGTAGCTGCGTGTAAGAATTTATGCTCCTCTTAAAACAGTCAAGATTGTAGGGTGGGGGAAACAATCATGCACCTCAAAAGAGGTGCATTACGTGGAATAAAGCTGTTGGAACGGCTGTTTGTTCTACATCTCAGCAAAGCGAGAATGTAAATAGCGTAAAACATTAGTAGGCCCTATTGGATAGGTAAACAAACAATATATATATTTTTTTAAGTTTGAAGATTAAATCTCTCGATCATTAAATCCATACCATTCACAATCTTCCAGAAATATTTCCGCTTGTACAAAATGTCACAAAGTTGTAAAGCCAAAAATGATTTGAAGAATCGAAATCACCGTTGGCTTTATTTCGATGAAAATAAACTCGTGAACGTTCAGAAATTTCCCGCCAAAAAACGTAACCACTTTTCGTTGTTTTCACCGAAACGGGGTTCGTTGATAAACTATTCACAGTTTGGTTGGAACTTGGTTGGATGGTTGGATGGTGTGTTCATTGAAAACTAGAAGATTGAAATGACATTACTCTTCCAAAAACAAATGATATACACATTCTAAGGGAATTTTGAATCTTATTTACCAGGCTGTAGAAGCAGCTCTTCTAGCCTTACCTCTCGTCAATGCCTGTGCAGTCTTAGTCAAAGGAGCTGAGGGTGAAGATAAATATCTCGTTGCTTACATAGTACCAGCGGAGCAAGCCACCACCAAGAAAGACGTACGTGCGGCGTTGAAGACTCGGATACCAGGATTTATGGTACCCGCTCATATGGTGTTCCTTGCAAGGTATTATACCAAGCCCGAAATGGGGCGGAGAGGGTATCCCCTATATGTCCCCATACTTTAACACAATTGTTTTCTCTTTTACAGAAGTGTACCCCCTAAAATCCTCTAAATAATTCCCGAGGTTGCAGTCACACATTGAAGACACAATAAGGGGGTGGGAGTGAAGTACACTGGCCCATATCGAGCACTAATGCAACTTTTCAGCTGACAAGCTGATTTTCATTTTTTTTCTTTAATAGTACCATAGAAAACTAAAAAAACACTGTACAAAGTTAAGTGTGGTTGATCAAATCCTCTGTTTATTAAATTACAAAGTATAGGCCTATCTGAAACGGGCAGTTGCGTCATGGGGCGAATTTGTTGCTACAGCCCGGTTTCTTCTGTCCGGTTTCTTCTGGAACGATGGTCTTTTATAGGTTAGCCCTCTCCCAACATTTTCCTATATTCCCCAATGATTGGAAATTTGTAATTGGCTGACAAAGTCTATCCCACTTCAGTATTTCTGAGTGGAAGACCAGGGAAAATGTTGTTAAACGTCGAGTACAAACTCAATTACATGGTATTACAGATAACTTTATTAATAAGTCTAAACTGTTTTCCCTATTGCAGCATGCCAATTTTAGCATCCTCCGGTAAACTAGACAAGAAAGCTCTTCCTGAGTACGATCCAAACAGTGACAATACCGGGCCGTTAAATGGCGATCAAGGCAAGCCATCAACAGAGACAGAGGTGAAGATTGCCGGAATGTGGAGAGAAATGCTAAGACTTGATTATGTGGATGCTCAAGAAAGCTTCTTCGATCTTGGAGGGTGAGTGGTATCTATGAGAAACAATGCTTTATACTCTGATACCTTTTCTGCTCTTCAGAATTCATTATTTTGTTTCCAAGAAAAATCTGTAACTTTTGAGAAAAGAAACAATGAGTTGACTGGGACAGCACCTCAACGCGCCAAATTATTTCAAACTTTCGAGACACAAGGCTTGCCTTCTCTATTCATGATGTAAATGTAATGGCTGACATTTTGAAATGACGACGTCTTCATCACGGCGGTCAAAATAACTACAAAATGCCAAGTGTTTTCTATTAAAAGTTACAATGAAAGAAATAAGGTAATCACTGTGGGGCAGGAACAGGGGAATTTTTTGGGGGGGGATTGTGCCTTTGATGATACAAGCAAGGAATTCCGCACGCAGTCGGAGTATGTAACGAGAAAGATGTTTGGCTATAGGGCCATCGCAGATTTGCCCTTTGAAATGTAGAATAACTAGCATTTTTCAATATGTTCAAAATGGCTGCCACTGCTTGTTATTCTATTTTAAAAGGGGGGCAATTCTGCGATGGCCCTATAGTCAAATATAATAATATTAATAATAATAATACTCGGTTCTTATATAGCGCTTTATCACACCCCCTAGGGGCGTATCAAAGCGCTCAGTATTTTTTCCTGCAAGGTATGTGGAGCTACGTTTTTGAAGTATGAGACCCATTCCTTTACATAGCACCATGTAATGGTTTACAAGGTGCTGTGGCGCAATATGCAGCCAATCAAACCAGGAACACCGGGGCGAACCCCTTCTCTTTTCGATAAGTGCACTGGGTTCTTTTACGTGCATTACACAACACACGGGACCAACGGCTTTACGCCCCATCCGAAGGACGAAGCAATAATGGTTAAGTGTCTTGCTTAAGGACACAGGTGTCACGACCGGGACTCGAACCCACATTCTGCTGATCTGAAACACCAGAGCTTGGGTCCGGTGCTCTTATCCACTCGGCCACGACACGCCACAATATCTTTCTCAGGACATACTCTGCCTGTGTGCCGAATTCCAAGTTTCCATCTTCAAAGGTAAACATCACCTACAAGTGGTTCAATGCCGTTCTACGACAAATTTTGCAAGAACAAGTAAACTCACTGATGACGATTTGTTCCCAACTGTTTCGTCCTCTATTCATTCTTCTCTTTATGATACTTTCTTCATATTTATTTCTCCAGTCACTCCTTAATGGCGGCTCGTCTTCTAACTCAAATTAAAGAAGGCTTTGGTGTCGAGATGACCGTCCGAGAGCTGTTCATTTACTCCACAGTAACTCAGATGTCATCTCTCATTGATTCAAAAGCCAAAGGAAACGAAACGGACAAAAGGTAGGATTGGTCCGCTGGCCAAATGACAGCTAAAACACCCAAGGACCTGTCAAATACACTCTAAGTGGTCTGGCTGGATCATAGTTCACTGTTGAAAAACCACCCGTAAACAGCTACTTGAGCGTAAACTTTATAACGGGAATGCTTTTTAAACTTGTTTATATTATTGTGTTTGTTTATTATTTAAATGTTATTTTGATATTTTTGCACTTCTGAATTTTTCGTAGTTATCGATCGAAAACTTAGGCCCCAACCCGTCAAGGTTTTGAAAAACTAGAAACACTTCGTGGCTCTTTTCGTATAATTTTTTAGGCAGCAGTAGTCAGTACTGTTGCCATAGACGACGACCTCTAATGAGTTGACTTTCTCTTACAGCTCACAAGTTGTGTTGGATCTCCATCAGGAGGTGGAGCAACACGATCAAGGTATCGTGAGCATTGATATGCAATTACGAGCCTTTTGGCGCTCCATCACTTATGGTGATCGATGGCGCGCCGGTAGGGTCCTACTAACAGGCGCGACAGGTTTCCTTGGCGTTTACATACTGAGGGATCTCTTGGCCAACACACAAGTGAGTATCAATGGAAATTTAAATTCACTATTTGTCTCTAAAATTATTATTTACTCATATAGCCTTTTATCGTCTTAATCGTGATGGGCAAAGCGTTAAAGGGGGGGGGGGGGGGGGCTGTCGCCACATGATCATGAGGGTCTAGTGGCTGATGGAATTCTAACCTGTTACTTCACGCCCACGAGCTGGCCGTCACATAACAAAGAGCGTCGCCATTATTATATCATGAAGACATTTACTTTTTAAAATAGTACAGCACATGACTTTGATTTCATTCTAGAATCACGTGTACTGTCTCGTGAAAGAAGCCCCAGATCAGAGCGGCAAAGAACGACTTCTTCAAACGATGAAACAGTACAGAATCATTGGCAGTACAGATGGTGGACCCGACGAAACCACACAGGAATGTGACTTACTTGACGAGTTTAACAAGAGAGTTACGGCAATAACAGGTAGGACCAAACACATTGTTTCAAAACTCCCGGGTCGGGTCAGAATTGAACCACACTCCGGGTCATAGGTGGCCGCGAGTGACCCATTTCTAGGTCTAATTACTCCGTGGTCTAGCTGACCCGAAAACTTGTTTTAAAAATGCGGGTTTCTACTTGAATTCTGCGTCAGTTGACACAGTTTTGCGTTAGTTTAACACAGAAACCAGGTCATACTGACCAAGAAAGAGGTCAGGCCCAGTGACCCGTAATCCGGCCGGGTCAACTCTGCGGTAGTTTTTTTTTTTTTTTAATGCACTTTAATAAACAAGCTTTTGCAAGTTATGTTCCTCTGCTATATGCCGCGAGTGTGGACCCAGGGAGTCATTTGGCAGGCATGATACTGGCCGGGTTTTATTTCTAAACGAAGTTGGTATCGTGTAAATTTAGGACACCTCAAACTACGGATGACGATATTTCTCTTCCGGTAATACAGGTGATGTTTCCCTGATCAAGCTCGGTATGATGGAAGAAGATTACACTTATCTTTCTTTTGAGGTAAATAATAAATATGGAAAGAAGTGATATAGCATGCAAGGAGCACAGAGTGCATTCTCTTATGTAGCCTTTATAATAGGAAACCTTTATTTTGCATTCTCTAATGAGCTATTCCACGTAAAAAATAAATGTCACTGAATTGAACAATGCTTTGTTATTACGCAAAATAATTATTTTGTGTCATCTCGACCAAGAAGTCCAAGTACATGAATATACTCAATGCTATGATACACATTTGCTCTCGCGTTCGAGACCTCTTTCCTTTATAGATCGATGGGTTCCCAAAACTCTCCCACTTTCCCCTACGGTTAAGTCATTTTTGTTTACTCGCAAAACCATACTTGGTGATAATAATAATAATAATATCGAAGTCTTATATAGCGCACGTATCTACCAAACAAGGTACTCAAGGCGCTGAGTATATACATACTTTCAGAAAGATAGGTTATTGCAGTGATGAAAATCTGAGACCCAATTATTTAGCACCTTATAAGGGTTTACAAGGTGCTACGGCGCATTAAGCAGCCACAACCAGGAACACCGGGGCGAACCCCTTCTCTTTTCGATAAGTGCACTGGGTTCTTTTACGTGCATTCACAACTTACTGAAGACTGTGTATCTGAACGAAACGATATCCAGTTTTCTTATTTCTGATAACCCTGTCTTACTTTAGGTTGATAGCGTGATCCACGCAGCTGCTTATGTGAATTTAGTCTACCCCTACGAGGCGCTGAGAGGAGCCAACGTGATTGGCACGCAGAATGTCGTTCTCTTCGCATGCACCAATAAAATCAAACCATTGCATTACGTCAGGTAAGACAAAGATCTAATCATATCACATAACGAGTGAACTGTCACCTTTCCCACCCATACCAAACAAGATTTATTAAAAAAGATCCCTTGCATATGACGTCACACGCCCAAACAGCGCCCTCACTGAGATCAAAGAAAGATCTGTCATTGGCTGAGAGTTATGCGAGGCGTGTACACGCGTGCAGGTTTCCATTGTTTTGACCTCATCAGTGATGGCGGCCAATGCAATTGATCTCTATATAGACGCTGTGACCTCTGACGTCTTTTGAAAATCATAACATGATGCGCGCGCATGTCGCCGGGCAAAACCTTTGTGTACTTGACAGGCAGCTAGAAAGTACACGCAATATTACCATGACTACGCGTCTTTTTGCCCGGCGGAACATGACTTGGACAACAGACTTGTCAACAGAGGGCGATTTGAATGTAAACAGAGGTCACATCGTCTATAGAGATCAATGGTTCCATTACAGAGACTCATTTTGTAGCTGCGGGGTACGGAAGCGTATTGCTGCCATATGAGTAAAAAATGTCTCTCTCTTATTGTGTACGTAAGTTATCGTGTACGTACACGATTAGTTTTTTGTTCTTCATTTAATGTGGGGGTAATATGCTTCCGTAGCGGGGACACAGCTAACAGGAATTTTAACTGTACATGGTACTACAATATGAATTGTAAGTCACAGAGGCGCAAGACGGGCAACTCTCGGGCTGATATGTGAAGTGTGCACTGGACGCTACTTTAGTGAGCAACCTAAGCAGACAATGACCATTGCTACCAATGCTGTAACAAAACAATTTATTTCCAAAATGGCGCCTTTGTCGTACTTCACGTTAACAATGGATTTGCCTGCAATTTTATGAACACATGAATGACTTTATATTGTTTTTCTTGCCCGTGTGAACAGCACAAATTCAGTCTTTCCAGTGGATGTTAAGCAATGCAACGAAGATGCTGATATGTCAACATACAGTGGTCAACTGAGTGATGGTTACAGTCAGAGTAAATGGGTCAGTGAGCAGCTGGTCCAACGAGCTAAGTCCAGGGGTTTACCAGTGGTCATATACCGCCTTGGTAAATATACATTCATTTTTACAAGATCTATTGAGATGGCCAATGAGAACTTATTAATTTGTTTCTTAAACCCCTCAAGCTAGGGCCCTGTTTGGTTGCAACGCCCCGTACGATGTCAGCACATGTTGACAAGCTTTTTCCATAGGTTAAGAGGGGTTGTTTTGCATTTTTTCAACAATTTGTTTTAATGTTAGTGTGCTGTTTACATGTCTAGGTATTGCCTGGATTAATTTAAGCTCATTTGTTTGCTTAATTAATTAAGTTTTATAACTTGGTTTCTTCTACCATTGACAACATTGGCATACCGATTTTGAACAAAATCACTATTGTACCACTTTAAATGTTATCCATGACGACTTACATTTGACCTAAAAAGGTCGTTCAGAAAAATTAAAATGAAAATCAAAAAGTGTTTCGAAATTGTATTGACCAGGCCACCGAACTTCCTGGAATTTAGATTTTTAAGTATTTAACAACTTTTCATTATACCATTTATACACTGAAGAACATCTGCCTCAAATGAAGCAGTTTATTTCAGGTCAATGCTCTTCCAGCTCAGGAGTTTTCAATGGATTTTCCTGGCTTCCAGCATACAACTTTGCAGTTAAAACAGAAGGGGGAAATTGCCAAACACACAAAGCTTTAAAAAATGTTTTCCTGTATTAATTTAATTAGCCCTTTTGAGACACGGTTAACACTATTTGGGAGTGCTCTGTTTGGTTTGCGTGTTTTACAAACCCAAACATAAAAGTATCATAGTTTTGTGTCTACCATATTTCAAAATGGACTATTGAAAACGGATTTTTGATTTTCAGCTATTTCTTTTGACCCACCCACCCAATATTCTGAACGGCCCCTTATCTTAACCCTAATTTACGGTTCTCCCCAGGTAATCTCTCTGGTGACTCCAAGACCTCCAGTTGGAATCCATCTGACTCCAATCTCCTGACCCTACAAGGGTGTTTCCGGACCCTCTCGGCACCTGATGTGAACTGGATGGTAGAGATGACACCGGTCGACTTTTCGAGTCAGATCATTGTCAAAGTTAGCCAGAATCTAATGCTTGGGGTTGGGAAGGTTTTTCACCTTGTGCATCCAAAACCTCTACACTGCAGGTGGGTCCAGTCATTCAATTACAAATTATTAATTTTGTTTACCATTATGTCTAGTGTGTTATAAGTAAAAACACTTTAAGATTTCAGGTTTTTTTATTCCACAGTAATAAACCAAAGAAAGTAAATCACAAAAAGTTACATAATGAAATCATGGAGATGATATGAAAAAAATGTGATACTGCTTGATACCATTGATCCTTTTGCATGTACTCTTTCTTTTATCTAGGACTTTGTTTCAGTGGGCGAGAGATTTAGGCTACCAATTTCGAATGATGCCCTTTTACGAATGGAGTAACGAGCTGAAGGGGCTGCAAGGTGGAACGGACGAGGGAGATTCGCTATTGGCCAGCAAACTCGAGAATATCGTCAAGTAAATAATATCCCGAGCTGAAATATTTCCAGTGTTGTGATCAAAAGTTAAACATTTAATTGTACCGAATTACCAACACAGATAAATTATCATGCTAAAAATATGCAGATCTTATAGGTTTAGTCAAAAATAGTTTTGAAGGGTTTATAATTATTTTGATCTATTTAAAAACGTTTTGGCTGTGAATATAATTATAGTTATAAAACTCACAGCCGAAGTAGAGAGTATAATGTCCATTGGTCTCGGGTTGCAGTCAAGTTATAGTTAATAATATACAATAAACTTAATGGAATAACTCTTTCACGTCGCGCATTTTAATCTTTATTTCTGTATATTTGCTTCACAGAAACGAGTCTTTTTTCTTGGACCATTCTTCCTTCAGTCAAGATAGTCTTAAGGCGTTACTTCATAGTATCAACTTGTCATATCCACCTCTTAACAAACATCTTATCAGTAGTTATTTCCTGCAACTTCTTGAGAAGAGGATCTTGAAACCGCCAAAGATTGCAGCTTCACTTGGTCAAGGTAAGATGGTCTCTGTTAATTGACATCTTTATTTGAATTAGGCGATTTTTAGAAGGCACGTTGCCTTCGGATTGGGCGCTTTTGGCTAAAAATGCGTTTTTTACGAAATGAATATGGTTGGAAAGATATTTTCAAAGTATAGAATATAATGATTCACATTAATATCCCTTAAAAATGTGTTTGTTTCTGTGGAATATCATGACAGAATACGGTCCACTATTTTGCAGAATATGTACACAGTTTTTGACTCCATAAAATGGCGTTCGTATGTTTCTCTAGTTGTATTTCAAGAGGACATTTTTTTATCACTACATACTAATTAAAAGTAAAACACATTGTAGTTTTTTGTGCATGAACAAAGCACACGTTTGAGAAACTTGAAGGCAGTGACCCTTTTTTGACTGAAAGCCAAAGGGAGATTAGACTCTCGAATCCCCGGCCGGGTCGTCCTTTCATCTCTCGTTTTTGTCATAATAAAACAAAGCGGTATAAGCCAATAGCGCATCTGGCGTAACATTCACTATTAGTATTAATCCATACACCCGGCAGAATTGTTTACAAATGTATTTAGAACAGTGGTAGGAAGACAGATAAGTTGTGATTGACCCATCGCCTAGACTTGATTTCAAATCTGAGATCGCGGTTATTTCTATGCATCGGCCACGCAAAATTCCCCGCAGATTGTCTATCACACGCTCTAAATCCAGCGGCGGCACCAGACCGGTTAATCTGGGGGGAAAGAGGGGGGAAAACTTAAATTTATAATGTAATTTTGTACTGCAGAAAAGCATTGACTTACCACTTTGACGGACTTATACCAGCGTCATTCTTGAGTGGGGGTATTTCCTGGCAAATCTATCGACGACATCGTCGAGGTTGATATCAAGCGCCCGTTGTCGATGGACACTAATCACCGTTAAACTCTTAAGTCTCTCGTCGGCCATTGTGGTTCTCAAATGTGTTTTGATAAGTTTGAGCTTGCTGAAGCTCCTCTCACAGCCAGCTGTACTTACTGGGAGGGTCATCGAGATCTTGATCGCTTTATAAAGTTCTGTGAAAGCCATATATAGAGGTTTCAGGTGTTCTGCGAATTCCTCCACTGTATGGAACTTAGCCCCTGTACGTTCATTCATTCGCTTAGCTTGTCTTAGCTCCATCTTTATGTCTTCAAGATTGAGTTTATAATGGGTCGCTAGAGGTCTAATGTCTCAAAATCGAGGAACCATTTTGACGTTGGATCTGTTGCTGACAGCGATCGGAAAATTTGGAGGTTTTCCCCACTAAATCTTTTGTTGAGTTCTCCAAGAAAACTGTCGATAGTTGGATACAATATAGCTCGTTTCATATCGGATGAATCCGTTACCGTGTCCCGCTTTCCAAGTGCACTTAGTACTACAAAATCGTCCATCTTTGAAGGGGTAGACTTTTGGCGGCTCTTTCTCGAATTGCAACACTTCAACCCAATTCTGACAGCGATATCACATGAGCACTCAACATATTCATTGGCCTTTTCATCACATCTGTTAGTTTGCAGTTCTCCAATGAGGCTTTCAATTAGACCTGCTGCTTTCATGTAGTCAAGTTTGGAACTTTGTAGCACATCAGAAGCTCCCTTGGCTTCGCGTAGAGTGTCATTCATGAGAAGCATACAGTATATGAATTTCTGGTCTAGCTGCGCTAAGATTGATCTGGCATTTAATGCACGGTCTCGATTGCTGTCGGATAAATCTACATGCTGCAGAAATTTTACAAAACAGTCAAACCTTGATAAAATTGCACTTACAGCACGCACTTGGCATGCCCATCGTGTGTCCGACATTGTCTTGAACTCGATTGGTTTTTCATTTGGAAACATGTCTTCTCTCTTTTGGAAGGCAATCCATTGGGCGTGTACATTAGAGCCGCTTAGAAAATTGTAGCAGGTTTGAAGCGTTGAAAAAAAATCAGCCACGGGAATTACAGATTTCACGCTGGCAACAATAACCAAATTGAGACGATGGGCAAAACAATGGACGTATTGCCCGAGGGACAATTCGCCGTATCCTCTCTTGAACTCCAGAACACCGTCCGCTCATGACAGAAGCGCCATCGTAACCCTGACCAACTAGGTTATTGACGTCCAGCCCATTGTCCTCTAACTCTTGTAGAATATATTGGGCCAAGGATTCTGCATCAAGTTCATCGGCTACTTTAAATCCTAAGAACTCTTCACGAATTTCAGAATCTTCAAAGTATCTAAGAACAAAGCTCATCTGTTCTTTTTTGCTGAAGTCCTTAGTTTCATCTACTACCGAAAAGTACCCAGCTTCTCGTATTTCTTCCCTGATTTCCTCCAGGATGGTTTCACTGATGATATCAAAAATAGCGTCTTGTACGCTATGGTGGGTGTACTTGGCATTTCTAGGCCCTTCACACAGTCTTTCGTTCAGAGATGGGGAATACTTCTTCAAGAAGTCCAATATTTCCAGGAGGTTTCCTTTATTTTGAGATGTCTCTCCTTCCCAGTCAGTCCGCAGTGCGTGCGTTAATGAGGTCAAATCCCGAGTTTTATCTGCACAGCCAACGTGCAGAATCGACTGCGCGATTTGCGCGATAAACTGCGAGAGTTCGACGACCCCTTTTGCACACGGCACGATGCTCACATGCTTCAGGTGGCATCCAAGATGGCGTGGTAAGTACACGTAGAACAATTTGCCGAGTCGAATGATACCAAATTTGTTAAGTTTGAAAGACTTTTATGCCTTTTTTTTTACCACCGAACATTTTGGATATTGTTGGGATTGATTTGGGATAGTTTTTGGTTTGCAGCGCCCTGACCCAGCTAAATAAAAAGAGGAAATAACACCACTAAAAATCGAAAGATTAAAGTGTAAGCTATCGTTTAGTTTATTTTTTGGCGTGTGGCGACGACAATGTAGGAACGTGATGCACTTCTGCTTTTCGCGAGATTTGTTGTTTTTTAACCGATTTTAGAGTGCACGATACGGTCACACGCATGGCTGTTGCATGCTGTCGGCTGCTCAGTGTTTTGTTTTTCTTGTTTTTCTTGGCAGGCTTTTCAATCATTCATAGACCTACTTAGTACTAGGCTACATGTTTTTTATTAATTTTTATTAATTTTAAATTAATCTTACCTAGCCCCTAGGCCTAGGCCTATTTTAATAAACAAAATACAAATAATACAAAATGGGGGTAGTGTGGATATTCGCGTTCTCAATTTTTATTATAATTTTTGTCAGGCCCTCTTCCACACAGCCAGTACATTTGATTTAGGAAGAACTCATCAACTGTCAGTGTCAAGTGTCATTGCATGCATTGTACTGTGTCATGTGCAATTTTACACAACGGAACATGTCAGCCTACATGACATGAATCCCATTAGATTAGTCTGATTTGAACAAGTACTTGCGATTATCCTGGTAGTATTGGAGGCCGACTTCAGATGGTCTCGGCCTCGCTATGTAATGATTCGATCTCGGCCTTGCCCTCTGCTGCACCTTCTGGACTCGGGAAAAATGAGCTGAGGCCACTAGTTTTTTGTGTGAATTTTCCACCATTTACTTTTCCAAAAAAATTGCAACAAAGTACCATTTATACTGAATCGGATGTAAGGTTTTCCAGACCAAAATTGGGCATACTTTACGAGTGCAAAAGACGCAACTCATGTGCACAAATTGTGCCCCCATATATAAGGTTTTGTCAAGTTGTGCCAGCTAGCTTGATAATGATTTTTTATTTTGAAATGTGAATCATCGTGGTTATTAAAAATGTGAGCCCATGTTGATTCATGTGCACAAATTGTGCCCCCATATATAAGGTTTTGTCAAGTTGTGCCAGCTAGCTTGATAATGATTTTTTATTTTGAAATGTGAATCATCGTGGTTATTAAAAATGTGAGCCCATGTTGATATTTGTTTTGGCCATTCTTCCTATCGTGGGAGTAGGCTGGTTGGGGATGGGGGTAGTCGTTTCTCTTTTTAAAATTTATGGATTGCTGGTGTGACTAAACTCTGCAACGTGCACTTGGTTAGATTTTGTTACCTTTTTCACAACTCCCTTTTCCAAATGTACTTTTGTTGACAAATTTTTTTCTCATTTTGATTTTTCCAGGTTAGACCGACGGCTTAAATGGCCAGACCCACAGCCGCCATCCCAACAGCCTGTGTGTGGAGGGAAGAGTGCAAGCAAACCATGAGATGAGACTTTGTGTGACCACAAAAAACATTTTGATGGTATTCGATATATGCACCATAATTAAACAATTTTAAGAGAACTCACAAAGAAAATAGTAGAACCGGAACGCACGCAAAGTGTTAAAAAGCTGAAGGTTTTTTCATTTATTAATATTCTCCCCCTGTTGATGAAGAATCGTGTATGGAAACTAAAGCTTAAAAAATCGTATGAGTCGTCATGTGGATAGTTCTTTAAAAAGGGGGGGGGGGGGGGGGGGGTGGGGGGTTGGAAATGGTTAGAAGGCAAAGCCACAAGGGGAACAGGTTTTGGTTTGTGGGAAGGGGGACGGATAGGATGGAGGGTGTGGGGAAGAAGAAAACTGGCGAAATAGAGCTGTGTTTATGGTGCTGCGGGAAATTTGAAGCTAATTGAGATTGCGATTGTTTACTTTCTTGTTTAAAATTAAGTTGAGCTAGCTTGCCATTGAACAGTTTGTCTTCTAAAAGTCTGCGAGTATGAAGTTTACTCAAACTGGTTTTTGGTAGCTATTTTATTAATGAACAAGTGAACTAGTTCAGTTACATGTACCAAACATGAATACATGTACAATTTTTTCATTTTAATTGAAGCAACTGTTATTAAACTTTCCACTCAGCAATAAACTGTCTCATAAAAAGTCCATTTAAACATTTCCAACCTACCGGTCACAACTTACCAAAAATCTTTTTTATTACATCTGTGCTTGTACTCTCTTGTTGGATTAAAAAAAATCTACCAATTGAGTACATGTAGTTTTTTAATTTGATAATTTTAATTTGTTTCATTTAAATGGAAGCAGCTGAACTTTTTGGAACTGTGCCTTATCTTTGATAATTATATGTTGGTGCAGTGTATGTGACTTAAAATAAAGGAATTGATGGTGTAATATTAAACATCTTGCTCACTTGAGTTTTTGTTGTATGAAGAATTTAATTATTTTTGTTTAATAAAGGACCCAAACAATAGGACTTTGACCCTTCAACCATCCAACTACCCAAGTCATTCCTGACCATGATTTTATTAAAAAGTCTTCTCGAATAAAAATATATCATTTTCTGAATAAACCAGTAGTAAAACTTCAACTTGAAATTTGCATCTGACCATCCAAATTTAACTTTTTGTTCCCCAATTTAATAATTTAATAATTATTCAGACCATCAACCCCCTTTCAAATTATATCCTTTGTTCTCAAAGTACGCAAAATCGTCTATAAAACATTTGCTTAGGCCACCAACGCCACCAACAATTTGAATATTTCCCCAAAACCCCAACAAACAATCGGTAACAGCGCCCACGCACTTGTTTACAAGTACATCCGGGTATGTACAGTGGAGGAGTGTGACGTTTCGCGGTTGACCAATCAGCGATCAGGAAATCCGTAAACGATCATGGCGGCATATTCACGAACAGACGTTAACGTTAAATTGTGAGAAGTGTTAGCAAAACGAGCGCCCTGACTCAGCTAAATAAAATCGAATGTAAAAAGTACAGCATTTGGATAGAATATAACCTTATCTATTCGGTAAGCCCCAAAATACGTTGTGGTAACATTGAAAATTAATAGTTAGTACCATGTTTTACGAAGCAAAATGTTTCGTTTTGAAACAAAATGTTTGGGTCCATTTTAGCACTAATAATTTACAACGAAATCATTAAATTGTACAACTGGATTAAAGGTCGTTTATTCATCTTTACGAATCTGTAAATATTTTGACAGAAAATTACTTTGATCACAAGAAATTGGTGAAATTCCTGAGACTACACCACGCTCATTACATATTCATGGAGAGGTCAAGCTTCCGAAACTCGTGCATACGCTGCAGATAAAAGGAACGGATATTGTGTGCAGTGCGGACTGACTGTTCCCGATGACCCCTTTGTGCAATGTTTTGAACGGCTGTTAATCTCAAAGTATCAATAAGAGTTTTCATATATTCTCTGTTTTTCTCTACAACCAGACGATGACCTTCACTGAGGTGGTCCAATACTGTCTTTTTAGACAGTTTGGACTCTAAGTAAGCCTTGTATTTACAAGCGTTGTTTACATGTGCATCAGATTCTTTGTGTTTGATAAGTTTATTGTTTTTCGAAGATTCTCCAGTGCACTTTTTCCATGTATTGAATCCTTCCGAAACAAATGTTTGTTGCTCATTTGGGTGCAAGCCTGACGAAAAGTGACGAAAGACAAAACAGTAAACTTTGTCTGCAGTTGCTGAATATTCAAGCCATGGGTATTCTTTATACCAATCAGTGTTAAATTTTCGTCCATGTGTCTTTGGAAAGCGGATAGGCTGATTAACACCAAGATGAACTGGTCCATTATCTGGTGATTGGGATATGTCAGAAGGGCCACAGACTTTAGCAGAAGACCCACTTCTATTTGGTGTCCCGGTACTAGTACTCACACTACTGCTGGGTAAGGATTGCTCTTCAACGGTAGCTGGTTCGCCCAATAAACTCACTGATCATGTTGTGTCATGTTGTTGATCATCGGCACTCGAATCCTCAAATTGATCATCTGGGGCATTTACGTCAATACTCACTTCAATCCTGGGGTGTTTCTGTTTGGGTTCAGGATTTTCATCGCTAGATTCAGAATCTGATCTATGCCTATCATCATGGGATTTCTTGCAAAACTTTCTAATATCCATTTTAACTAAAAACTGTTTTACCAAAGTGTTTAAGCGCAACAACTAGCAGTAGGCAAAACACAGCACTCTTCAATCCACGTGAATATCAAGTTTATGTCGTGTGTACTGTATAAGCCTACAATTCACTCAAGAAATAAATAAGATTTTGCACTGTGTGAATTTGACACGTTGTGCAAGCTGCGTGTACGATGGCTGCTTGCGGTTTTGGGCAGACAATGCATTTCTATTTATAGCAAGTTTCTATTTATAGCAAGTTTCCAAGCTAGAACCAGGCTGCCGGAGATGGAAAGTGTATTGGGCCTTTTTGATGGTGCCAGCTAATATTATGATGGATGAAATTGAGTTTATTATTTACAGCGCAAACAACAATGTAACAAATTGGGTGCTGATGGTTTGGGATAAAACTCATTTTCCGCCATCGGGGAAAAAACGGGGGGGGGGGGGGGCAAACTGGGGGGGCAAAAAAAATAACTGGGGGAATTCCACCCCCCCCCCCCCCTTTCCCCCCCCGTAGCGCCGCCGCTGTCTAAATCGCGATCGTAGGTTAAAGACGGAGGTTAATCGACAAGAGGGCGCTATTTCAGACAATAATGTATTTGCTATCGGGTAGGCTAAAAACCATGCGATCACAGACTTGGTATACCAAGTCTACCCATCGCAACCACTGATGCGTGTAATGCACTCAATAGATCGAAGTCCGGTGTGGGTCCATTTACCCCGTAGAAACCTATTTATAGTGGTAAGGCTGTCTGCTGATGGTACATCAACACTAATTGAATGTACACAATAGTGTAATAAAACCAAGAGAGCTAAATCTACAACTCAACAATGGGTGAGTAAAACATTCAGGTGTATGGTTTGTGCGTTATTGTTTCTAGTCATATTTATAGTGACGGTAGGCATTGGTAGTACCATATACTATTACTAAAATATAATTTACCGGGACTATCTGAACAACACCTCTTTTTGCACCGGCCAGGTTAGACTTGGTTCCAAGTCTGTGCTCGTGGTTTTTAGTCTACCTGATAGCCAATACATAATTGCCTGAAATAGCGCCCTCTTGTCTTTAGCTTGGTTCCAAGTCTGTGCTCGTGGTTTTTAGTCTACCTGATAGCCAATACATAATTGCCTGAAATAGCGCCCTCTTGTCTTTAGCTTGGTTCCAAGTCTGTGCTCGTGGTTTTTAGTCTACCTGATAGCCAATACATAATTGCCTGAAATAGCGCCCTCTTGTCTTTAGCCTACGATCACAGACTTGGGAACATTGTTTTTCGGTTTGTACACACCCTATGGCGAATTAGTCCAAAAGTGGACGGAACACTCTGATTGGTCAGAATCTCGGAAGCCGTCAATAAAATGCACATTCAAACTTGACCGTTTATACCACGGGATATAGTACAGAAATACAACATTGAATCACATGTAACTAATCTGCCTCTGCTCAGTGATTCAACTTACAGTTTGGAAACAAAAAACCCAAAGTGATTCTAGTTTTTAAATTCAAAATAAATAAAAACGTTGGGAAAATCATTAGACGATTCCATTCAAATAAAGGGAACACAGTTTTTCGTCTAGTAGGGATCATGTTATTTGTTATGTTTATTTTTCAATATTTTAAGAATACATCTAGTATTATTTTATGTATAAATTAGAAATAGCATACGTACAAAGCACTAAAAAAAAAAAAAAAAATGACTCAATCGATTTTACATAAAATGCTGAAGTGATTATAACCTATTGGGAATAGACGCAACCAACAGGAGTTTTGTGGCCTCCTGATTGGCCATCTCTCTGGCATAGTGTTGTTATGTAAATGTCAGTTGTGAATAAATGAATATCCCGTATACACAAGGGGTCAAGTCTGAGATTGCGAGCTGAGACCGCGTGATAGCCATTCTGCGGGGGAAATTTTGTGTGGCTGACGCAGAGAAATAACCGCGATCTCAGACTTGAAATCAAGTCTACGGCCAGGTGTAATTACCGTACGATCTGACCGTAGACTACAGAAGCGTATAATGACCATCTTGTTATGCAGTAGTACAGTACATGTGAACTTGATGTAATGGTAAACTTTACAGGATCGGAGACTCCTGTAGTACCGTACATCATTACCAGAAATTTGTGAACTGTACCTCTGCGCATGCGCCGACTTCGCTCAAACAACCCCATTGGGTTAACACAACGTGTGTATATAAAACGGCCGTATGATTGCTTTAGCCGCTGAAAGTACAAAGTGCAGCTAGCCTAGATGTGAAAGACAGATGTTTCATGAAGTTCTTTGAAATTTTTGGAAAAATCGGAGGAAAAAACTAATTGTAAATCACATGTTTGAAATTTTACGAGCGAGTTTCAATGTAACCGCAGTAAAACCAGGCCTAGAACAAAGTAAAACACGAAATTACACTTTTTAAAGTCAATAAAGCCACATAACAACCGTTCGGATTGTTGTTGCAATTAGCGTAAGTAGAGGCCAATATTGTAAATTGTATTCACAGGATATTTTTTTTCGATTTAAAGAAACTTCATCATTGTACATCGGGGTGTTGAAAACTGGGTTATATACTCAAAGGTGAAGTACTAGAGCTCTTCTTTTTTAGTCTCAAAGCGCATCAGTCGCCCTGTTAACCGTTCGGCAGCAACAACCCTCAGGGTTTACACATGCTAGTGGAGTACACCAAACAGCCGTATATAGAACGCAATCTGAACCTAACGTTGGTCTAAAAAATATCATGGTCACCATTGAAAAGAAATCGACTTACAAAGGTTCAAAGGTTATATATTATGGTTTATTAAAAACATTCAATTTGGTTGCCAGAGGCAAAATTACATTGAATTTACACTTTAAATAAAATATAAAAAAAAACCATCAAAATCATTAGGTAAGATTAAGAGAAGGTGGGACATAAACAATAAATAAATAAGTAAATTATTCAGCAAATTTACACTAAATTATGAGTAGATATAAACAATTATGCGAGAAATATTTTTTAAATGTTTACAAAAAACTAAATAGAAGCACAGCAAAACAAAGATGGACATTTAGATTAAAAATGCAACATATGAAATGTGGTTGTACCAAGTGTAGGCTAAGCCCACAAACAAAGAATTCACATTTATATACAGCAAATAAAAAGCAATGAACAAACAGCAACAAAAAATATGCCACATGTACATGTATCAAAGGAGAGCGGTTTAACAGTTTTCATTGAGTAGTTTGACCATGTAAGGAATAGCACTATTAGCATGCCTCTTAGTAAGAACATTAGGAGTTGTCAACAAATGAGAGTTACGTAAAACAGGTCCATTGCAATCTCCTCTAGTTTTAGGAAGCCATTCACGGAATTCTTTACTGTACATCAGAGACTTGGCAAATTTTAGGCAAATGTCTTGACGGCGTTGCTTAAGGTTTTTTATGTTACATAACTGTAGTGCATAATTGTACGACTCATAATCGTTAGCTAAAATAATCCTACAGGCTCTTTTTTGTATGCGTTCCAGTGCGTTGTGTTGTTTTACAGTAAGACCTGGGTGCCAGACTGGGACAGCATATTCTAATAGTGGTCGAATGAAACCAACATAAATAGTGACCAGGTCTCTGATTGCTAGTCCAAATCTTCTAAGGGTAGTTAACATAAATAACCGTCCACTGGCTTTACTGACAATGTCGTTGATATGTATATCCCATTTAAGATGTTTTGTCACTGTAATGCCAAGTATTTTGAGGACTTCCCTTGATTGGAGTTCTTGACCAGCCAGTCGAAGTGAATTTAGTGGAGCAGGGTTCTTAACAAAGGTGGTGTCCATAGAAAAACACTTTGCTGGATTTAGCAACATGTTATTTTCAGATGCCCATAAATCAAAACGATCAAGAATTGATTGCATGTTGCTAGTACTTTTAATTGTCATGTTCTCAATCAAGGTTAAATCATCAACATACTTGAGGGTGAGATTATGATTCTCAGTAACCACTGCTGCATCATTTATCATACTAAGGAAAATTGCAGGACCTGTTAGAGTTCCTTGTGGGACGCCAGCTTGGAGTACTGACCAGCTTGAAAAAGAGTTATGATATCTAACACACTGATACCTGTCGGAGAGAAAATTGGCAATCCAAGGAATTAAACATGGTCTAGCGCCCATATTGAGTAGTTTATTGATGGCTATATTATGGTCCACTCGATCAAAGGCTTTGCTAAAGTCAGTGACAATTATCCGTGTGAGGCTTTTAGGTTTATCAGCATGTTTAAATATATTGTTAAGGAGCTTGACCAAGTAGTGTGTAGTGGAGTGGCCCTTACGAGCTCCAAACTGGTGGGGGTCAATGAGTGGTTCAATGTCTTCCATGAGCCAACTAATGATAAAAGACTCAGCGACTTTAGCAAAGTGATCAGTTAAAGATATAGGTCTTAGTTGATTCCATGTTGGGGGGTTACTTTTTGGTACTGGGACAACGATAGCTTTCTTCCACTGAGGAGGAACTATTGATTGCCTGAAAGATGCGTTGAGGATGTCTGTCAGGGGTGAACTCAATTCACAGGCGAATTCACGTATTATCTTAGTTGGAATGCCATCAGGGCCACCAGCCTTGGTACAGCTGATTTTAGAGAGCTTTGAGAACACTTGCCATGGGTAGATGTATGGAGTTTGAGTGGGGGCAGGTAAATATGCAGGTAATTTTGAGACAGAGAGTGGGTTGATGTCATTGCCAATAGAGGAGAAATGTGTGTTGATACATTCAGCTATTGCAACATGATTTTCAGGGTCGATGTCCTGTGGTGGTGATATGCTGGGTTGTTGTTTATTTTTAGTTGTCATGATGCGGATATGACGGTACCATTGTGCAGGGTTAGATTTCTTAAGTCGCTGAATTCTATTGTGATAGTACTCATGCTTATTTGATTTGATGGCTCGTTTAACTTTATTGCGATAGAATCGCCACAGAGGGGGTCTTGAGTGGCTAAATACTGCCTGACGTCTACGAATAAGAGCCTTTGTTTTCGGAGTCATCCAGGGTTTATCAGATGTATGAAGCTTGATCTCATGCATAGGGAAATGGTAGTCAATACGTTGGTGAAGAGTATCATAAAAGGCATTGGTTTTGTCGATCACCGAGTCTAATTGGATGACTTCGTCCCAATTATGATGAGTAATCCAGAGGCCGAATTCTTGAACGTCTGAGTTTCTGATGGGTCGCAATTTTCTCAAGGTGGTAGAGTTGTTAACAGATTCAAACTCCTGTTTTGGGATCCAAAAGACTGACGAGTGGTCGCTCAAGCCGATTGGTGAGGCAATATTAGGAGAGTTGTAGAAACTGAACAAATTGGTAATAATTTGATCTAATGTAGCCGATCCTCTTGTAGGTTGCTTAACCACTTGTTGAAGTTTGTTATTCTTACAAAGAGGTTTAACATCAAGGTGATTGAGGTCACCCAGTATGCAGATGCCAGCATCAGGATGATTAATTCTTACAAGGTCCAATACGTCTTGAATGTGATTTGTCATGTTGTCTTCCATAGTACTGTCAGGAAAATAAACAACTGCAAAGACCAAGGTGGAGATTGTACGTGGAAGTCTTTTTTGATGAATTTTGATCCACATAATTTCTAGTTCAGGCGGGCTTGCAATATTTAATAGTAGTGAGGCTTGCAGAGACTCTTTCACATACAGGGCAACTCCTCCACCAATACGGGATGAGCGAGGTTTAGAGAATATATTGTAGCCCTCTATATTGTAGTAGTCTATATCTCTGTCAGACTTGAACCACGATTCAGATATGGCACAAATATCAAAGGCATTGTCGAGAACAACTGAGCGATACTCATCCATTTTGTTATTTAGGGAGCGTGGGTTGCATAAAAAAATTGAAGGAAAGTGGTATTGCTGCTTGGGGAGATGCAGTTCTACGGTTTTCTGCAGGTATATAAGATTTGCAGTTTTGGCACGTCCACCAGGTTCAGGAATGCTGCAACGAGCATTTCTAGTTTCTGCCGGGGTGATTACTACTGGAATGTTACTTATCTTATTCTTATGATGACCACCTCTACCGCCACGACGACGCTTAAATATACCAAATAACTTCAGTAAGACAACAGTATCTTTGGATAGTTTGTATCTCCTAAGGTGAGCAATATTGAAAAGTTTCTTGCGAGAATATACGATGGGTGTAATTGTAGGATCTAATGGCCGAGTCTTTCGAGTACATGTACATCCAGAGTCATTTACATGTAACATGCGTATACCAAAGGATAGTCCGGACTTGTGGCCATGTAGACTTGTGGCCATGTATACCAGGGTCAAAGTGCATAATGGCGGTGGGCTCACAATACTCACGGGCACAGTTATCATAAGATCGTCTAGCCACTTGATATACCGGGTTTTGATGATCAAAGCATTCACTTCTAGGATCTTCGTCGGTCACTCCTTGCTTACTGATACATTGGTGCAAAACTAAATTTGCAATGACAGTTAAAAACGATAAAAAACGAACGTAGAATGAGAGACACAACATTTTTGCAGGCAGCAGGTAAACAGCGCCCTCTGTTAGACATCATATCACACATTCACTTGCAACGCGCTAATCCCGACACGTCTCTGTGGTGTTGTGGACGTATGTGCGACCCCTAAAGGTAGCTCTAGCCATTAAAGTTGTAAAACTGCACTTTCCTTATTTAAATATTCTTCAGATATCAAATAACAAACCACAAGGGAAACTGACTGGGTAAATTTGAATGATTATGGGTTGAACAAGGAAAAATTGACTAAAGCGGGATTTGAACCAACGACCTCCGGATTGACGTGCCGGCGCTCTACCAACTGAGCTATCTAGCCCTATGTTGGCGGTCTCCCTATTTTGTCAATATCCTTGTTCGGGGGGTGCCAGTCAGAAGCCATAGACTGTGCAAGTCTCGCGCGCATTCGAACTTCCGGGATCATAGTGGTCCCAACCATATGGAGTTTTACGTGGGCGAGATTTTGTTTCGTCAATTATTTTAGTTTAACGTAGTTTATGACCTAGAAAATTATACATGTTGTTGGGAATGTAATACTAAGGAATAACAAAATATGAAAATAAAACCAATTCAACAATATAACGAAGAAAACCCGAGAATTAAACTTGACCTCAGCTTCCGGTTATTGCACAAAATTAAGAAATTTGTGCTCACCTCCGATCATAAAACTTATGTAAAAGCTTGTTTTGGATGCGGTATTATAATCGCCAGATGCTGTAATTGCAAAGCAAACCCTTTTCATTGCAGTCTATGGTGTTGAGGCGTCGGCATTCCTCTTTAAACTGCGATACGGGCCACTTTAAAAGCATCCTTGTCCCAGAGTTTTAATTTGTTTTTAATAATAATTAACACACTTTGGCGTATTTTTTTAAAAAGCTAAAACTAATTTCATAAAATTGTAATAATTTATTTTTGTTGTTCAGATTTTGTCATGAGATATAATTTAAAACAAAAATTTGATTTCAGAAATAAAAATGTTCTTCGTTTGACGTGTTTTCTCGTTCGGATACGCGCGAGGCGTGCACAGTCTATTCAACCGTAAACTGCCGTGTAGCCAAGGATCACACACCCGAGTTTAAGATACAACCTGGGAAACGGCAGCCAGGGGATCACCATAAGGGGATGCGACTTTTTAAAAATATTCTTCCTAACATGATCATCATTAAATATTATAGGCCGTGTGCTCGCTACCCACCTGCATTATTCATCTCTGAAATTATGGTAGTCTGTACATTAGTTACTTGGTGAATACGATTTACGAACTAATTAGGCTTACAAAAAAAAATCTTTTAAGGTATATGTTTGAGTGAGTGACATTTCAATCAGCATGCATGGTAAACACCGAATTAGTCGTCCCTTAAGAAAGACAAGTACTATATTGAGCAGGTTCATTGCCAACAACATGAAACCTAGGAAAACACGGTCACTCAGACAAAATTAAGTATTTACAAACGGTACGAATGAGTGAGGCCTAGGGCTTTAAACATGGCATCAAGAAATAATGCTGTAGTACGTGCTTACCCCCCAAAAACTGATTGAAATGTCAAAATACTTTAAGCCTTTACTAATTAGTTCGTAAATCGTAGTCATCAGGTAATAATTATACAGATCACCATAAATTTTAGAGATGAATAGTGCACGTGGCTGTAGGCCGTACGGTGTAAACGAAAAGATGCCTGAAAAATGATTTTCGTTCCGACCCCCATGGGTCTACTTTTTTAAGGTATATTTTGTGAGTTGTAGACATATTAAACACTATACTAAAAGTTCTCCAAAAAATATCCAGTCAAATTTGCAAAAACATGCAAAGTTTGCTAAAAACGTTGTTGGGCGCAATCTGTGAAAATGCGCGCGCGCAATGTGCGAACTGAAGTCTGCCGACACACACAAATCAATTTGCGCGGCTGAGACACGGAATTGACCATGGACAGCGTGCAGTATCGATTCCTCTCGTTGGTGTGTGCGCCGTAAAACATTTATAATATGTATTAAAACAAAAAATCAAAGATTGCGTCGCGTCCAACAACGTCAATTGTGTGGTTTAGGCCATGTTTAAAACTGTAGGCCTACTTCTCAAAAACTAGACTATAGCCTAGCCATCAAAGTTTTGTGCCAAGAATAAAGAGCTTAGTTTAAAAAATTGTATCGTCATTGAACAACAAGGATGGAATGATGAGTCGCTCCAATTATTGTCAACAAAATTAAGGAACTGACATATTTTTTGTCTTATTCTTTTGACCTTTGATTTCTAATTAATAGGATACTTTTCCCCTAAAACACCTATCACTGTTAATTGCAAAAAAAAATATCATAAGGCATAAGGTAAAAAAAATTTTTTTTAAAGGGGGGAAAAAGGGGGAAATGTTTGTTTTATTAAGTTAAAACATTCCCCTTTATACCCCTTATAACCCCCTTTTCTGTGAGGATGCATGCAAATATCAAAGAAAAAGTATGTTTAACCATCGCCTTTTGACTTTTCGGAGGAGACCATTGTCTTCCACAGAAAACAACAATAGGATGGTTTTCAACGCTTTTCTGAACATTTTTCTTTCGATGTCTCTCGCCGGAACACTCGCTAATAAAGAACACTCACAGGAAAGTGCCTAGGCACACTGTCTCCTTTTTTCTTATATCCTCCCTCCTCCCCCCCTCCCACACACCCACACACACCCTTACAGATCCGGTTTGTGGGGTACTGCTATTGTTGTTCTATTATTCCCTTTTCTGAAGAATTCCCTTGTGGGGTCCAATTGTTCCTATTGAAATGACCTTGTGGGGTCCATTGTTCCATTGTTGTCAGGACCCCACAAGTGCCAATCCGTGCGAACACCCTTTCTTGTGGATTTTCCCTTACCAGGCCCGTAACTTGGGGGTGAGGGCCACTCGTAGTATAATTTTCTTTGTTCAACCCAAATCATTTAAAATTTACCCAGACAAATTCCCTTGTGGTGAATTCAATACCTGGCTGCGGCTTCCCAGGTTGTATCGTACTTGGATGTGACCCCTGGCTACACGGCAGTTTACGGTTGAATAGCTTCTGACTGGCAACCCCCGAACAAGGATATTTACAAAATAGGGAGACCGCCAACATAGGTACGTTAATCCAGAGGTCGTTGGTTCAAATTCCGCTCTAGATTAGTACATTTTTCTTGGTTCAACCCAAACTCGTTTAAACTTTACCCAATCAGTTTCCTTTGTGGTTTATCATTTGATTAAAAATTAAATAAATAAATAAAAAGGCATAAATAAATAATAAAAAAACCCATCAAAATCAAAAAAGGAAGAAACCACCCAAAATGTAACAAAAAATGGCGCCCCCAAAAACCCCCAAACAAAAACTAAAAAATTGACCAAAATGGCTGGAATTGAGCCTTCATTGTCAAAAAAAAGAAGTACAAATCCAGCGCCCCCACCCCCTCCCGCGTCATTGGGCGACGGGCGGCGCTAACGTGCCGATGTCCTTTTCTTTCATATTCGCCCCCCCCCCCCCCGAACAATATTAATAATAAATAAAGATGACAATAAAATAAAATAGATAAATAAAATAAATAAAAAAATCGCCCCCCCCAAAAAAAAAAATCAAAAAAAAAAATCCAAAAGGGTTAGAAGAATAATTCTTTTTACAGGCCTGCCCCTAACAATTTGTTTTGGTCTCCCCCACCCCTCTTTAGGTTATATAATATGATGACGCCTCAAATTTCTTCAAGCTTGCCTTTCAAAACATGATTCTCACTCGACACGGGGAGAAGCTACATTTAATAATTTACAAACTATAAGAACATTTATGAACATTTTAAGTGCGTTTAATTACGATCCTATTTTCTTTGCATGTCCTTGAAAGAATGTTCTCTAATAAAAATTAGCGCATGAGGTCCTTAATGCACTGTATGCTGCATAGGCGCCTTATATCGAGTAGGGGCCTACTTTCAAAAGATGCTGTGTTTTTCGTGATCTCACACACATGATCTCATCATGACGACGAGGCGCTTGAACACGGCCTCATGCATGATTTTTATACTCTTCCCTAAAAATGTTGTGCTTTCTCAGCTTTGACATAATTATTCTAAGTGATTAAGTGAACAAAACACTTCGGTCTTATCACGGAGTCTTTCTCACTCGACCGAGGCATGGGCGCCGCCATGTTTGTTTTAGGGTGTCACATGACGTATGGCCTAGGATGTGATTGGCGAATTTGGATCACATGGTGTCTGTGCGCAGGTATTTCAAATAAAATGTAACGAGCCGACGTGTCACAACCGTAAACAGTGTTCGATCGCTGTCGATTATCTAGTGCAATGTTTGGTCGGTAATTTCTCAAATTTGACTGGCGTTTTTGTGGAGAACTTTTCGGAATCGTAATCTCCAGCAATTACTCTGTTAAAAACTGCAGACTTCTCTTAGACCCACAGGGATCGGAACGGGACGACAAGATACAGTTTACCCCGTATGGCCTACTGTTGAATGATATTTTTTGACACCAGCCCTAATCCCCTACTCCATCTTTACAGTTACAAAAACGTAAAAACGTCGTTAAAAGTGTTCGTGGTATTCGGGGGTGGGGGGGGGGGGGGGGTCCGGTGGGGGTCCGGTATAATACGATGGAAACAACGCGATCGGTTTGTAATTTTGGACGGAACATTCATCAGACTTTTTTGATAAATACCTAATAAAAAAACTAAACAAACAATGTAAGCTTTTACGGCCCGTTTTCCCGAGAAGAAATTTCCATCCTACCTTTTAAAACAATTAAAAGAACAAAACAAACATGGTCAGCAATTTGAAAGATTGTCAATTGCTAACCTTAAAAAAGGCGCAGGCTATACATTAATACATAGGTAAAAGCTTGGAGCTTCAATTACGTCAGGGCTAAAGTTAGGTACAAGTTTGGGGCTACATTAAGGTCGGGGATACTTTAAGGGCTCTGGCTACATTTAGGGGCCGAACAGACGTATCTAATGTACAATGTATTTCACGTGCCAGGTACACACAACATTGGCGACGACGAATGTCCTAGTTTTTCGCAACATTACCGGTGTTTTTACACATGGAATAACATGAATTGAAAGGATATGAGATTGAGTTATGTGTTAAGAAGATATTCATTGGCATTGGGTTCATTTCAAAGGTACAGTTTGAAAGATTTCAATCACTTTTTGAACATTATTATATGGGAATGAGGGTGGATAAAAATTCCACGAACCACTTGTATGGCGTGTCAAACGTTGCAATATTCGATAATGTACAATGTATGTGCGATGTTTGTCATATATATGCGATGATTGTCACACATGTGCGATATTCGTTTTATGTATGCAATATATGTAATATATATGCAATAATTTGTAATATATATGCGATAATTTGCAATATATACGTGATAATTTGTAATATATATGCGATCATTGTTTATATATATTTGATAATTTGTTATATATATTTGACCATTTTTTAATATATATTAAATGCGATCATGCGATAATTGTTTAATATATGCGAAAATTTGTTATATATATTTGATAATTTTTTAATATATATGATATGCGATCATTTGTATGCGATGTTTTGTAATATACATATGCGATAATTTAATATACATGTGCGATGTTACACCAATGTATATTTGATGTTCGTTCTTATATATGTGCGAAAACGGAATTGTGGGATATAGTATGGCTTCCTGTTCACTTGATCCCCGTATCCTTGATGTTTTAGATCGGGCCAGACTATGGATGGTATAGTATGGTTCACTGAGGTGGGCGTACGGGTTTAACTCACTGATCTCTATTATACTGACTGGATAGCGGGTTGAGTGCGTTCATTGAAGCCACCGCAGCTCAGTGGACGCCATTTTGAAACACCAAAAACAACCACACAAACAGCGTGGAACATGCACCTGTGCATACAATCCTGTGTTTTAGCCGACATTTTGGGGATTTGATTTTTTTTTCTTTGGGGGGGGGGGGGGGGGGGTGCATGTTATGTATTTTTTATTGGTTGACTTATCTATTTATTTATTTATTGAGTCTTTTTTCATTCATTCATTTATTGGTTTGTCTGTTTATTGGTTTATTAATTATATTGTTTTTTACATATATTTATTGATATAAACAAATTTGATTTTTGTTAATTTTATTTATTACATTTTCTTGATTTTATGTGAAATATTAGTTTATTAATTTATAGTGTGCAGATGTGAAAATGACCATGTTGACGTCGGGCCAGGCCGTTCACTAGCAGCAGTAATTGCAACTTCAGAGAAAATATCATCATTGTTGAGAGTAATGCAGGAAATCAAGACCTTGTGGAATGAGAGACTCATGGAACACACAACACTCTGCACATTAATGAGAAATGCTGGCATGGTTGAAGTTTCTGCCGTTCTGATAATTCCCGTAGGTTGTCCTGGATGATTACTAAAGCACGCACGTACCGCTCGAGTCTCAGCACAATATCTTCTGCATCAGAAAATTCGTTGGAAGAGTACTTCACTTCACAAAAATTGATGACATCACGTAAAGAAATAAAAAACTGTCCAGGGTCTCTCTTGCTTCCGCAGCCATTCCCTTGTATACGCGAATCAAGTCTCATTCCCTGACCATCAGTCTAGTTAAACCCGTACGCCCACCTCAGTGAACCATACTATACCATCCATAGTCTGGCCCGATCTAAAACATCAAGGATACGGGGATCAAGTGAACAGGAAGCCATACTATATCCCACAATTCCGTTTTCGCACATATAAAGAACGAACATCAAATATACATTGGTGTAACATCGCACATGTATATTAAATTATCGCATATGTATATCACAAAACATCGCATACAAATGATCGCATATCATATATATTAAAAAATTATCAAATATATATAACAAATTTTCGCATATATTAAACAATTATCGCATGATCGCATTTAATATATATTTAAAAATTATCAAATATATATATAAAATTATTCAATATTTATATAAAAAATTATCGCATATATATTACAAATTATCACATATATATTGCAAATTATCGCACATATATTACAAATTATTGCATATATATTACATATATTGCATACATAAAACGAATATCGCACATGTGTGACAATCATCGCATATATATGACAAACATCGCACATACATTGTACATTATCGAATATTGCAACGTTTGACACGCCATACACTTGTGTAGGGTTTTGTACGTATGGACAAGCATCTTCAGTGCGTGCTGCTGTGGGTGCCGCCATTTCCTCTCATTGATTGGCTAAGCCCTGCACGTGACCAAATACGCAGCGCCCTCATCGGATGGTCCAGTTCACAAATTTCTGGTAATGACGTGAACTTTACATGATTGGAATTGAATGATAAGTTATGTTGTGGTCTGACTCTGGTCTGAACGATCGTGGAGGGAACATTAAGTAGTAGTGCAGTTTAGAATAGGCCGGTATGATGCCTGGGACATTTCGCCCTGAAGTTGTTCAGTTAATTACTTTAACTTCCCTCCTGTTGGCCTGCACATTTTGTGAGCCCATTACAAGAATATTCCATACAATGTAATTAAAACATCATCAGAAACATTGTATAGCTATACACGCATAATCAGTCACTTCTGCCCAGTGAGCGTTAGATTGCTATAATAATAATATAAATGTATGTTTTTCTGGGGGGGGGGGGGGGGGGTGAATGTATCAAGCCGTGTGTGCAGTTGTTCGATCTCATTTGGGGGCGCAAGAAGGGGGAGGGGAGACCAAGGCCTTGCAAGGGTTCTCAGTGGGGAGGGGGGTCCTGCCCCGCCACCCTTTGCAAGACACACAGTATCAACCAGATGCGGTCCCTGCCGGTAACTTGTCAAACAATCGTGTAAAATGTCAAACAATAATTGTTCAAAAGTTGTATATACTTCAAACGCAGGCCATGTCTGCTCCCACATCGAATCGCACATGAACGATGTTATAATCCAAGATTCAAAACAGTTTCTTTAAATTATAATTTGATTGATCTATTTAATCGAGTTCCGCCATATGATTACGATATATTTAACATCTGAAAGCTATTCTATGGATGACACTTCTCGTTTGGGCCTTTGCAGGCAATCCTATTTTGTTTAATTTATCGAGTAATAAACCACAGGGGAAATTGATTGGTAAATTTTAATCAGTTGGAAGGAGATTCTGGCCCTCGGAGATTTAGTGTACCCCATACGGCAAACTGTTAAATAACTTTTTCTGATAGCGCCCTCTTTTGAATCATCCTCCTTCAGCCCATGTTAATGGGACAGAATATCCGGGGGACAGATTTCCAAAGGACACCGGCACGGTGATCCGGAGGTTGTAGGTCAAAATCCTGTTCTAGCCAAGTTCTCTTTGTTCACTCAAAACTTTTGATTGAATTATCTCCATGATTACAGACAAACCTTTACAAGGCAAAGTGGCGATTATTACCGGTGGATCCAATGGCATCGGACTCGGTATCGCCAAGTGTCTGGTACAAGCAGGAGCATCGGTTGCCTTGGCTGCAAGAAGTCAAGATAAACTTGAAGAAGCAAAACAGACGATCGAAGAGATTGGTGGCACTGTGATAACCGTTAAAACAGATGTGTGTGTTCGGCAACAGGTAAAGTCAACACCTGTCCACTAAAACGTTTGTAACCATTATTACAAGAAGTATTTTGTGTAAAGGCAAAGAACACCACTTGTTTTTAAACCGTTAAATATAGATTATATACGATAAAACTAACCTGTGAAAATTTCATTTCAAAAGGTGATCGGGTTTTTATGATATCGCCGAAAATCAGGAGTGAATATGTCCACGCAGGAAGAATAGCACATAACAGGAATACACAATATGAGAAACGTTTCTGACAGTGACGCTTCTGAGATTCAAATTGTGGGGCATAGGGCCTAACAACTGATATCTTTTTTCATAACCACATTACTTCGAAGTGAAATGTTTCTAAAAAGGCCTTTTACTAACAAAAGCTGCTGTACTTCTATGTTCTAACCAATAAGTTTTTATTGCCATTAATTTTAAGAGTGATTACCAAACGTATACCTTCAAGGTATATCTTCGGTAACATGACATCAAAGTGTTGTCATTTTGACGTACGCCGTCAACGGCAGAAGTATTTTTATTTTTCCAAAACCTTGGGGTTGGGGCCAAATTATTGATCGATAATTTTGAAAAATTCATAAATTTACATGATAAATTACATTTATATGTTAAACAAACATATGATAAACAAGTTTAGATAACGTTCCAGGTAAAACAAAAATAACTCAAGTAGCTGTTTAAGCGTGTTTAACAGTCAGGAGACTTTTGCTTTATTTTCTTGACAGAGAAGTTTTTTTTGTAGCAATCTGCAACTTTCATTTGAAGTACTTGCTTGCAATTTGACAAGTATGGATTGGTTTTGGGGAAAGAACGTTGCATAATCTTGGGGAATATTTAAAACTAATTTCTTTTATTTTGTTTTCATTAACCATTTGTTGTGATAGGTGAAAGATCTTGTGGCGAAGACCGAGGCAGAGTTGGGACCAGTGGACATACTGGTGAACAATGCAGGCGTGATGTATTTCACAGCAATGACAAGCTTATTGGAAGATGAATGGGAGAGAACAGTTGATGTCAACTGCAAGGTACACACAACATTTTACAAAACGATTAACTGTACAACAATTTTTGCAAATCAGCTAAACTCTGAAGAAAATAGTTTGGTCCATTTTAGGATGGTGTGTCATTTCTGAGTAGATTTGGGGCACTCTTTATGTTTAGTGTTAATTTAAAAGAATGCACACTTTAAGCTTTATTCGTCTACATTCGTCTTAAGTCAAATATGAAGCCTTGGTGGAATGTTGTTTATTATCTCTATAGACCTTATGCATTGACGTCACCAAGCCGCCATCTTAGAGGTAAACTGATGATGAAACAATGGAAACGCGCTGATTTGTACGCGCGGCGCACAGGACTGACCAATGAACATCTTCCTTTTGACCTCTAGGTGAGGGCGCCCTACACAAATGACGTCATATGCATAAGGTCTATTATTAATTATTGTATCTTTCTGGTGAAGAAACCAAGAAACCCTCAAAGTGTCTTGTACTTTAACACGTAGGCCTGAAGATAAATGTAAAGAGGAGATTTTTAAAGATGTGGAGGTAAATCCCAACGGGGGAAACCCCCACGATCGGTCTTGACAACCTCGGTCTCGAAGGTATCCTTTTCCCCGACTTCCCGAACTATTTCAAATCTTCTTATTTCTATCTCCTCTATGGTTTAAAGATAGAATCATATATTGTTTGTTGTCAACATAATACTGATTTATATGCACAAATATCAAGAAAGATGCAATCAAAATCACATTTGAAAGTTTTAGCTGAATACAGTGCCTTACTGTTGAGAAAACAACAGAAAACGCATCTCTGACCGAAGCATTCACGAACGAACACCAACCCTCAGAAATCTGAGAAGCGATTCACGAATTAATCGTTTCTCAGATTCTTCGAGGGGAATCTTTTCAAAATAGTTTTAATATCAACAGTTGCAGTGCTTATCACAAAGTAAGTTGTTATGGTCACTAAAGAGTATTTTTCTGTAGGGCCCCTTCTTTAAAGACCTATAGACGATGTGACCTCTGTTTACATCTTAACCGCCCTCTGTTGACAAGTCTGTTGTCCAAGTCATGTTCCGCCGGGCAAAAAGACGCGTAGTCATGGTAATATTGCGTGTACTTTCTAGCTGGATGTCAAGTACACAAAGGTTTTGCCCGGCGACATGCGCGCGCATCATGTTATGATTTTCAAATGACGTCAGAGGTCACATCGTCTATAGGCCTACTTGAACAAAAACGGCAACAAATTGCTGAAATTAATTCAAAATGTTTCAAATCAATAAGGAAATTAAGTTCATATGAGAATAAACAGTTTTTGATTGTGTAAAAACAAAAATTTCAGAAAGATTTGCAAAAAGCCCTGTTACGTCATATGTGGGAGCTGTTTTGTACGGCCGCTTTGTTGCAGCATGGAGGTATAACAAAGCAAACTCCCACAAATGACGTCAAAGTATTGTCATTTTGACGCACGCCGTCAACGGCAGAAGTGTTTCTAGTTTTTCAAAACCTTGAGGTTGGGGCCTAATTTGTTGATCGATAATAACGAACAATTCAAAAGTGTAAAAATCTAAATTACATTTAAATGATAAACAAACACATACACAAGTTGTAAGGGCATTCCCTTTACAAAAAATTTCGCTCAAGTACTTGTCTAAGGGTGTCCATTGTTAAAATTATTTGTTTGATTTCATTTCTTAGGGAGTTCTCAACGGTATTGGTGCCGTTCTGAAAGGAATGGTGGCAAGGGGCAAAGGTCACATTGTCAATACATCATCTGATGCCGGTCGAGCTGTAAGTTATGACGTAACAAAATTTCTTATTCATTTTTCATCCATGAATGTAAAGTACGGTTGAGTTTATGGTCCATGTGAGAGTTCACGAGTGTATAAGATCATGTGACCTGTGACATCACATGTTTAAAAGAGTCACAGAGCCTGGACTTCCTGCATGCACGATCTGTACACAGCCCAATGGAAGAGAACATAAACTCTGATATTTTAAGGACATTGCACTGTCTGATTTCATGATCTTTTGATATGAAGAAATGGGACAAATCTCAAAACATGTTTCAGCTGGTATTTTCTGATAATTCTTGCATTTACGTGTAATATCTTGCCTGCCAGGAGAAGCCCATGGAATGTCCAAGGTCACTCTTTTTGTATTAAAACAAGGTTATATGGTTTATAGAGTGCCTGTTAGAAGATTTTATCACCGCCGTGTGTAAAATATTGGTAGTAATGGAAGCTGTAACTAGACTATTTAATGGGACTATTCTAGCTCTGGGCCCAATTTCATAGAGCTGCTTAAGCACAACAACATTTCGCTTACCAGAATAAGGTTACCAGCCAAACTACCATGTCACATGTACAATTGTTGACTGGTATCCTGCTCATTTCTGCTTAACAGACAATTGTTAAGCAACATTTTCTGCTTAAGCAGCTCTATGAAATCGGGCCCTGATCAGTTACCCTCTAAAAGCTCCCAGGTCAAAATTGACTCGGATTCTTGGTCCCGAGCGGCCCCGATCCATTTCCGGGTAAGGCTGACCCGGAAAGTGGTTCATATGGGATTTTAGTCCGGATTCTGCGCCACTCTGACCCTTTTCTGAATCATTTTGACACAGATTCCGGGTTATAGTGACCCAGAAATGGGATCCGGCCATACGGAACCCAGATCCAGGTCAGTGATCCGGTACAATTAACGTTCCTCATTTCTTCCAGGGGTTGAAGGTGACATAGTTTATTTTACAGAGCTAAAAAAACGTTGATCTTTATATTTTTTTTCAAGGCCTTTGCAGGAATTGCCGTGTACAGTGGCACTAAATTCTTTGTTGAAGGTATGACGTCCGCTCTAAGAAAGGAGATCGTTGGAACAGGCGTAAGAGTGACTAACGTACAACCGGGAGATGTGAAGTCACTTATTGGGCTCGTTGACGTTGATCCGGAGGTAAGGGAACGGAGGACACTATTGCGTAAACCTCGAACAGTGTTTTGTCGAATTTGTTTCCGGGGTTGCAATTTACTGGCAACCAGTTCCAAGCAATCACTAGGAGCAAAACACATTCAAGTTTGATTTTGTACACAATTTTCTGGGGGATGAATGCAGTAAGACACTGTCAGAAAAATATGTTTTGTGCTACTGAAGTACTAATTTCGTTCTACTTGCAGTGCTGTTGGTTGCCTTGCAGTAGGGCGTAAACATTGCTTTGGGTGACAAAACTCTAAAAGTCACGATATTTTCCTCCGTTTGTTTGCTGTTTGCCTGTCAGGGCTGTCTTCTGCAAGCTTTTGATTTTTTTTAAATACCAGCCTCATACTCTCTTCAAATCTGCTGTATATAGATACACAATTTCCCTCCTTCATTTTTGCCTAACTTATTATTTCATCTTTTTTGTGTGTTTTGTTATTTTGCATATTTCGAAAATAGAAGATAAAGAATAGATGTTGTTTGAATTTTGATTTAAGATTTCATATGCGCATGAATTCCATCTACTGATCCTGTGGCCGATTTTACAAAGAGCTAAAAGATTGCTCTTAAAAATATGTACCAATCTTAATTGCTAAGCAAAGTGTGATGTCACAATACAAATGACTATGGTGATATTAACAACTCATCTTAAGATGAATCTGTCTGCTTTGTGAAATCGAGCACTGGTGATAGTATAGTATAGATTGTTGTTTTTATTGTCACATATACACATAATTATATAGGCCTATACAGCAATCCTTCACCGATCTTGAACTCTTGGTGGCAGCAGATACGCCTCCATTATTGCGGTGGTACCTGGGTGGTACTGCGTTGCCTAGCGACGGGTTTAAGCGATTTGCAAAGTAAAAGTCCAATAACCCGTGACTGATCAGATGATTGCCGTGCAGCCCAACCCTTAAACCCGTCGCTAGGCAGCGCAGTACCACCCAGGTACCACCGCAATAATGGAGGCTTATCTGCTGCCACCAAGAGTTCAAGATCGGTGAAGGATTGCTGTATACAGTGAAATGCATGTTGGTCTTGCATATCTAAAAACATTAAAATACACACTAATCTTAGTTACCCACTCAAAGCCACATGTACACACAAAAACCCATAATGTTTCGATATTTTTCTGATTTTTTTAAACAGGCGACGAAAAAATTTAAGAACCATGAGATGGAGAAGTACATGTCACCAGATGACATTGGCAGGGCAGTAGTCTACGCAGTAACTCAACCTGTTGGTGTATCAGTCAATGAGATTCTAGTTCAACCAACAGACTTTCCGTTATGAACCAAACATCAGTTCTACCTGAGTCCTGTCTCACTTGTATTTCTATTTTTGGGAACCTTGTAAGCGAGTTTTTTACTTGTGAGTCGAAAACTCCCGTGAGACTCCGCCAGTCTCTTTCTCAGTCCATCTGGACCTTGGTTTCTATAGTATTTGTTTTTTACGGTTATGAATTATATGCATGTCTTATTTGACTGCAATTTAGCCTTTGGCTGCGATGGTACCTTTTCCCCCACAATAAACCATTTCAAATCAAAATCAAATTAACTCTAATCCCAAATCCTTCAAAATCCACTGCAGCATGATGGACAGAGAACTGCACTAGTAAACTGATTATGCTTTTGTAATACATGGGATCAGGCATACCGCAAAAAGTCCCAAAGTTTGGGTTTTCAGTTGACATTGTGCTTAAAAAATAAAATAAAAATTACATAATTTGGGTTAAAGTCAGCTTTAACTTAATTGAGAGCCTCTGTCAGCACTTGCTGGCATAATTTTAATAATTCCATTGTCTTATTCACATCGTTACACACCGGCCAGCTCGTATGCGATGATATCCTAAGCTGGACCATGCCACACATCCTAGAGGTGGGTGTCAATACATACATACATACATACAGTATAGGCATTTTTATAGCGCCCCACAAAGATCGGAGCGCTTTACAAAAGCTGACAAAATTTTACGATACAAACAAACAATGCAATGATACAGATACACAAACTATACAAGCAAAATAACATTATGGCCTGATTAAACAAATAAATGGGTTTTGAGTCTATTTTTGAAAAGCTGAAGTGTGTTAGCTTCCTGGATGTTACGGGGAAGGGAATTCCACAGCCGGGGAGCAGCGGCTTGAAAGGCACAATCTCCGGTACGAGACTTAGTTTTGGGGTTATGTAGACGTGTTTTGTCAAATGATGAGCGAGTGGCATAGACAGATGTGTTGAAAGAGATGAGTTCCTGGAGATATGAAGGTGCCATAGAGTTGATACACTTGTAAACAATGACAAGAAGTTTGAATTGTATGCGTGCTCGAATTGGTAGCCAATGAAGGCGACGTGACAATGGTGCGCTCGGATGGTCACGAGCAACAAGAAAAATTAGTCTGGCAGCCCTGTTTTGTAGCCTTTGCAGACGAGTTAAGTCACCTTCATTGGCACCGTAAAGCAATGCATTTCCATAGTCAATCCGGGAGAAAATTAGCGACTGAACATCCATTTTACATGTCTCTTGGTTCATGAAACGACGAATGCGTGATAAGTTCCTGTCAATCAACAGGAGTCGGTGATTAGGAGGGGGCAGGACAAAAATCTGCCAGCTTGTGTTCAAAACCGTTACGTCAATTATCAATGGTAGATGTAATCCAATTATAAAACTTAAAGGGTGAGTACAACATTGGTAAGATTGAAATATAAATGTTCACAGATTTACACATAACTTACATGGTATATAGATGGTCATGGTGGAAAACTTCCCTTTTAATAGTTTTGCTTGAAATGCTATAGTTTGTAGTAAATGAGTACAACAATAGTCTTTGTCACTGGTGATAAAATCCGATGTTTGAAAACAGTGAAAACATGTACTGTTTTTTTCCTCTGTTTTCTCATGACTCCGAAGACCGATTTCATGTATATGTTGGGTCACATCAAGTGTGTATACTGGTCTTTGACAATTACCAATGTTTACACACCTTTTAATCAGGTATGCAAACAAACAGCTGAAGTTAACCCAGGCAATACCCAGACATGTAAATAGCACCTTTATGTCATAAAGGCATATTTGAAAAAGAGCCAAACAAACTCTCTTTATTAAAATGGAAACGCTTGAAAGCATGTGCTGACAACTTGATCTATTTGGACCAAAGGGTGCCATGTTCAATGGTTGTTAAACTATTTTTTTTCTCTCTTGAAGCATAATTTTGTTTTAGTTTTTTTTCTTTTTAATGAGTCTGCCACCATCTTTCTATTTCAAAAAGCTACAACTTGAACTCCTAATAAATGCTTTATGAGACATTTCGTAATTTTGATAATAGTTACGACGTTAACACATTCCTGTGACTGATTGTGAGCTTAGATTCATTTCGGATCTTCGAAGTTTCGTCCACCATCATTTTTCAGTTTATTGTGTGTAAACATTAAAAATACTCATACAACTCAAACCAGTATTATATACTCTTTGCATATTATTTGTCTGCAGTTCATAATTGAGATAAATTACAGGTATAAATCTACCCCACCTTTATTCGGCGAAAGTTACTATAGTTCCCGGTTTTGATTTAACAACGAGTCAGGGTGGATTAGCCAAGCAAAGCGTAATGTTACACTACAAATCACTTTGGCAATGTTGACAATTTATTCTTTTGTGAAATCAAGCCCAGTTGGCAAACGAACAACTAAATCATCTGAAGGGTGCATTTTGAAGGAAATATGGCTTTTCAATTTCACTTGGCTTCGCCTTGTGAAGTGGAACAGTCCAGATTTCACCGAGTGATTATATTTTGTGAAAACGCACTCAAATGCATCGAATATTTGAAAAATATAACTTACATAAAACAAATTATAGATCGATGTAATTTGAAATCATTTTTGAGAATAAACACAAACAGACACGGTAAGTCGTCCACCCCATACTCTGAAAATTCAAAAAACTTAAACACATGGACCACTCCATGTAGACCGTCAACCTTGTCCACCGTGACAAGACCTTGCTTTGTTGGCACGAACGTGCGGGAGCGATCTTTTCGGAAACGACGCCAACTATCTATTTATTGGACTCAATTGTTAAATTTTGGAGAGTCGCGGTAGTATACTGGGCAAAATAAAAAATACCACGTGATGCGTATTCCACCAATCAAATTACAAGAATCTGTGTATGTGGTATATTATAGGCTACAACATTCCATATGCGTGAAAGACTAGCCCCTTAAATAAAAATCGGCAATAAAATAAAAATGTCAAATAGTCAATTAACAAAACAAACTGATGGAATTACTTTCAATTTAATAAAACAATACCCATACATAGTACAATGGCTGGATAAAAAGTCTATTGAATAAAAGTACAAATGTAATTTACAATTCAAAAGAGTATCAAAAATATTGTTACTTTATGTTTTAACTATAGTAATCAATTTTCATAAAATGGGGTAAAACACCAACACCACCAAAAAGACAATCTAATATTGAGTTTACATTCAGAGGAACAACTTTTACCGGCAATAAACAGTTTCCAAAAACAAGGCTAATATAGCCGCTCTAGGTATACGAGAAGAAAACATTTGAGATAAAAACAGCTCGGGGAAGCTGAAGGTAGGAATTAATATTCCTCTTAAATAGTCTAGATTGTAGGACGGAGGGAAACATGCACCAGGCAAGGTGTTCCAAAGAGATGCAGTACGTGGAATAAAGTCGTTGGAATGGCTCTTTGTTCTACATCTCGGTAAAGCAGTAGTGTTTAGGTGAGAACAAGCAGAAAGCCTGGTTTCACGCTCAAACGCCCTGCTGCTGTTATTATATTCAAGTACCACCAATAAGTTCAGAGTTCACATTGTTTTGAGGTTTTATCTGTTGTGTTTCAGTACGCTTCGCACCCTTTTCGAAACCAATGATTTGGCTAAGGCTCCGAAAGGGTACACTTTCGGTACAAGACTTCGAACAGGCGGATGACCCTATGCTGGAGCCCATAGCCCAAGCCCTGGTTTCGAAATGGCCTTCAGTTATAAACATACTGTTTATAGGCCTTAGTACGGATGACGTCAACATTGTTTACCACTTTGTAGAAGAATGGGAAATCATATTGCGCCTCTGCAGAACTGTCGGAAATGCACTAACCAGTTACACCGCTTAAGCAATGCATTAAACAAACATCAGTACAGAAGTCTAGTTCGATTTTAATATCATTTTCGCAAAATTTATTTAAATAATTGGCAAAACAAATCAATGACAGTTAAATTTCCTATCCCTTACCAAGATTCTTGTTCCAATAGGAATTCTTGAAATACTGTCTAATAACAAAGCAACACAAAATATATATTTAAATGGACGTTTCGTGGTATATAAATCCGTCTTGTATAGTTGGGAACGAATAGGCATAGGACGGTGGCTGGTCGTGCGCTGTGAAATTACCTGGTACTTGGTGTACGACTCCCAACTGATTACTTACACCTAGAGGTGGGTAACCAGCTAACTTACGATGCCTGTTTGAAGCAGGGCCCCATTTGGGACTTGGCCGAGCCGAAAACACCACACGCTGTTTAATAGTGAGAGTGAAACAATACAGAATTATTGAATTTTTTATATGAAAAGCGCGTTAGAGTCATCGGTATTTCCAAAATAACTGCTTTTTAAAAATATTAAAATATCCGCTTTTAAAAATAAAAATAACTGCTTAAATAAAAAAATGAATAACTGCCTTTTAATAAAAAAATAATTGCTTTTGATAATAAAAATAACTGCTTTTGAAAATAAAAATTACCGCTTTTCAAAATAAAAAACCAATGCTTTTCAAAATAAAATAGCAATGTCACTAATGGGCTTGTCACAAAATTGCCATTATTCGATTAACGCGAATTAGTTCTAAGTTGAAACAAACATTTGATTTTGGACTTTAAGATCTGCAATGTTAACACTAGAATTTGCGTAGTACGTGAAAACTCACCTCCCACAAAGTTGCCCCTTGCCCTTTGGTGATGACGTAAAAGACGGCATAGGCGGGTACCGCTAGAATCGCGAACAGCACCATCAGCCAACCCAGGGCTTCTCCTGACGCTGTATACGTGTACTCGTTATACTCTAGCTTGGTGTACGTTATGCAAAAGAAGATGAAGATGAACTGGAGAAAACAGAAAGTAGAAGAAGAAACATTTCTTACAACTTGACCTATCTTATGTCTTCCTTTTAAGTGCGACAGAAAAGTGAAAATTATTTTGAGTGTAGTGGACAGTTTTCTCTTTTGTGTTGCAGTTACCAAGTTGCATAACTATTATACTGAAAAACACACGGTAAGCATTTTCTTGGCTTGACGGGAACATTTTCTGGGGACCGGTTTGGTAGTGGTTAATGCAGTGGACACAATTATTCAAAAACTTAATCGGATCTTTAGATCAACTCTCGAAAAAACCCAAAACAAAAACAAACTGCAATTGAATACTGTTAGAACATTAATGAATTTGGGACTAAAATTGCTTAATAGTATAAAAATTATTTCAACATAGATATGTAGATTCAATCTATGGGGTGTACGATTCGGGTTTGTAAGATGGGTTGAAGGTTTCTGTGTGCCCACTGTATCGGCTCCGGCTCTGGCTCAGACCCATAGCCGTAGCCATTGTGAATACAGACTTATGATAAAGATTAAAAATGGCGGTATAGATATATTTGGAGTCAGTGTCATGGAAGTATGTATTATTTTTTGACCAGTCTGGACGCTTACCAGCAGAACAAGAGGAGAGAGGAAGGAGAGGCAAATCTTCCAGTACAGTCCCATGCCTGTTGGAACCATCACTTCCATGTCAGCCATGAACTTGTTTATACCTGAAATATCAAATGACAATTAAAATATTCAGCAAAATTTAAAACAATGATTAATTTTGAAGATATTTACACGCAGGTAACAATAAGACGTTTATTTTTCACTCTACAGCATCGTTAAGATTCGAAAATATGCTCAACAGAGGGAAAGGGTTTCTTGAGGCACACTTTATACTTTATTTTCGAAGACGCGTGATTTTAAATCACATGTGAGTTTGAATCAGGTGTGAGATTGACTCACGTATGATTTCAAATTAAACCAGTTTGTTTTAACACGCAGGATAGGTGATTTTTCCCTTGGGCTTAAATCGCGAATGTTATTTTCAGTGAAGAGATTTTTGTATATACAAATATCAATTATTATAGACCAAGATGAACCTTTTTAAGAATGAGAATTTGTTGTGAAGTGTTGTATGAAAATCGGTCTGCCCCCGACATTGAGGTATCCCCCTCACTTCCACGCCCCCCCCCCCCCCCCCACGAAGGAAGGTCTTGGTCTCTGTTTTGGACTTAGTGGTCTATACTACAGCACTGCTTAACAAACAGTTCATCAAAGTTAAAAATGATATGACATTTTGATGGAGCTATATACAACTTGATATATATATATCGCATATGCTTACCATAGACGTAGGAGATGACTAAGCACTCTGTTAATGCGACAAACAAGAGGGAGAACCCAGCGGAGTAGTTATCCATCAACGTCAACAGGTAGATACCACCCTGAATAGAGAAGTAGCGAGAGTATCATATCAAGATATAACAAAACAAAATAACTATTTATCAGATCTATAGTCAACTTATAAAAACTTAACTGTCAGCTTACAAAAAACTTGAGTTAACTTAAAACAAAAAATGTATAAGTCAATTCTAAAAACTCAATAAGGCATTTATATGGCGCCTTATGTAGTGTACCCCAAAATGCCTCACGTTAAAAACTATAAAATATGTGTAATAAAAGTACTTAGCATGTTTCTTAAAGTATACAAATAGCAGCCAAGTGGAAGCAAACTAACTAAGAGCAATTTCAAATGCATCAAGAAAGTAAAGTACTTAAAGAGGTACAACAAGTAAAATTATAACAACATAATAAAATAAACAAAGCATTGAAAATGGTAAAACTACAAGGGGTTAGTGCTATAATAAAATACAATATCGAACAACTTAATGATTGTTCAAATACCTGCAAACCATAACGAAAGGATGAAAACATACAACTGTATAAAACAGTTATAATAACCGTTTCAATGTGTCAACTGATAAAAACACCTGTTCAGGACACAAGTGGGACATTTATAAATCACCGTTCAAAGAAAAACATTGTTGAAACTATAACCAAAAATATCTTTAAATATATCAACTTATAAAAACAACTGCGGCAATAACAACGATGATAATAACAAAAGATTTATTCACAGATAATAGCCATATCACCCAGACATTATGTTCAATGAGAGACCATTTAAAAATATAAATTCACCAGACACACAAGGAAAAGGAAATATAAAGCACTGTTCACATAAAACACACTTTGGATATTACTACAAAACAACATAACTTTAATAGTCAAATAGTATCTAGTAACTAATAGTCAACTTATAGAAAACACGTGTCCAATTATGTCAGTGTGAATAATCACAATATTATTGATGATGCCGCTCCTTAATTGTCTAGAAAATAGTTATAGAATTACATCATTGTTCTCATGATATAAAGAATATTGGAATGCATTTTATACTTATAATACAAAAAAATATAGTTATATATAATATACATGTAGGCCCTAATCATGATAATAACATGGAAACTACAATATAAGTGGATGAACTATTATGACTAGTCTAATAAGTATCAACTCAAGTAGTGCTACTTCACTAAAGATTTTTTGTAAGTGATAAGATACTCTGGGCTTTTTGCTAGTGAACTTAAAATAGGAGCGCACATTTTAGAATAGTCGTTTACACTTAAACATATCTAAGATATACATAATGGAATATCTCAAACTTACATTTGTAGTCATGGGTAGACCCAGAAGGAAGAACACGAAACAAACGATGAAAGTCACCAGTGCTTTGTGTTTACGGACGTTCTTAAAATACTCTAAATCACTCAGTTCATCACATAGTGCCGTGATGAGGGTTTCCATGGTGACGAACTAAATTGAAATAAGAAATTTATATTTTAGCTATCTGCCCTGTTTCGAAAGGTTGTGATTGTAATTACTGAAATGAAACACGTCACAAATCAAGGATTGATGGGTTTTGTACACAAATCAAACCAAGTACATCCCCGTGTGTTTAATTAAACAGTCAACAATCAATTTATTAGTAGGATTTGAAGCTTTGCATGGTGGGAGTATAACTGAGAGAGGTTTGCGGTAACACCATGTTCAAATCCCTTTTGAGTACTGTTGGTTCTGAAAAGAACCAGTGGTTAACGACTCAACGTTTCGATCAGTATGCTCTGATCGTCTTCTCTGATCGTCTTCTCTGGACGATCAGAGCATACTGATAGAAACGTTGAGTCGTTAACCACCGGTTCTTTTCAGAACCAACAGTACTCAAAAGAGATTTTAACATGGTGTTACCGCAAACCTCTCTCAATCAATTTATTCTCAAAGTCATCCAGAGTATTGTAGTCCCTGGTTCGACTCCTCCTTTGCATACAGTGCAGTGCAACGGAGACTGGCATGCAAAGGGTTAGCTCACCGCTAACAAAACACTGGCTGTGTTTACCTTTAGGAAGAAATCATTCGCATGGTTTTGGGGTTGCCTTAACCAACTCTAAAATGAGATTTTTCAAAACTCACCCTTCTGCTGATTGACCGTTTGAAACTATTCAATAATCCATTCCTCCAACTTGCCTCTAGCTTTGCACACACTAAAGCATTATCATTTGAGGTCAAAGTGTACAAAACCGTGCACGATGAACGAATCGACTATAATGTTTGAGAATGCTGAGACTGTGTGCGAGTACAATGCGTACTCCAACACTTTGTTTCACGTTGATTGCTTTGCTATACATGAGAGAAAATTGCACTCTTCGAACAAGCCAAGCTCATGATTGGAACAAGCACCAAACTTTACACCGTCTTAACAACACAAGATAACTGTTTACCTCACTGTCAAGGCCCAGGGTGAACAACATGAAGAAAAACAAGATGGACCACAGTGGAGCAACAGGCATTCTCGCTAAAGCTTCTGGGTAAGCAACGAAAGCAAGTCCTGGACCTGTGTATCGGGTAAATAAAGTAAAATAGCCATCGGAATACTAACCAATTTCGAGCTTATTGAAGTCTAGTTTTTATTTATTTATCTAATTTTTTTAATTTTATTCAGGCTTTGAAAAACACATTGCAGTACATTATACTGAAAGAATAACAATCAGACAAAGAATTATGAAAAAGGAAAAACACACAGGCAAACCGCTTAAAAAAGAAGAACAGTAAAATGAAATAAATATCAAAAACACAATCAGAGCGTTAGGCCTATAGGCAAATTTAAACTCTAATAAAAAACACTAGAAAATGTATAAGAATAAGGCCAAGGACTCAACTGGTTAATGTTCACGTCTAAAAGAACATGTGATTGAAAATGGGAGTTCTATACCCACATGGGAGTTCTATACCCACATGGGAGTTCTATACCCACATGGGAGTTCTGTACCCACATGGGAGTTCTGTACCCACATGGGAGTTCTGTACCCACATGGGAGTTCTGTACCCACATGGGAGTTCTGTACCCACATGGGAGTTCTGTACCCACATGGGAGTTCTATACCCACATGGGAGTTCTATACCCACATGGGAGTTCTATACCCACATGGGAGTTCTATACCCACATGGGAGTTCTATACCCACATGGGAGTTCTATACCCACATGGGAGTTCTGTACCCACATGGGAGTTCTGTACCCACATGGGAGTTCTGTACCCACATGGGAGTTCTGTACCCACATGGGAGTTCTGTACCCACATGGGAGTTCTGTACCCACATGGGAGTTCTGTACCCACATGGGAGTTCTGTACCCACATGGGAGTTCTATACCCACATGGGAGTTCTATACCCACATGGGAGTTCTATACCCACATGGGAGTTCTATACCCACATGGGAGTTCTATACCCACATGGGAGTTCTATACCCACATGGGAGTTCTGTACCCACATGGGAGTTCTGTACCCACATGGGAGTTCTGTACCCACATGGGAGTTCTGTACCCACATGGGAGTTCTCTACCCACATGGGAGTTCTGTACCCACATGGGAGTTCTCTACCCACATGGGAGTTCTCTACCCACATGGGAGTTCTATACCCACATTGGAGTTCTATACCCACATGGGAGTTCTATACCCACATGGGAGTTCTATACCCACATGGGAGTTCTATACCCACATGGGATGGTAAAACATTCCAAATATAAGGACAATTTTCGAAAAAGGTAAAATTTTAAAGAGTTTATGAGGGCAAATCCAATTTTTGAAAGTTGAATTGTCAACATGGCGGCCGGGTATCAATAATAAGAAGCAGTTTTGGGCAAAATTCTTCATAATTTGTTTTTCAGAAAACTGCATCAGTTAACATGTCAGTCACATAAACCTTATGTCAAATTTACTCAATGCATTCATTGCCCCACGATCATTTCAGATACCTTATTATCTTTCGAAATCGAAATTATAACTTTTAATTAGCTCTAGACCAGCAAGTATAAAACTCCCGCCCTTGTATTTAATCAGCTCGTAATCTATCATGAAGTTTACTTGCCTCCGAGCATTCTACTGAACTACAATTACCAGAGGATTCCAACAAACTTATCAAACATTTCGCATAAATTTAACAAACCTGTATCAGCAACTTTTTCGATTGACAATCCGGAATCATGGGCCATGAAACCAATGACGGAAAAGATGACAAAACCGGCAAAAACGCTGGTGCAACAGTTGGTGAACGCGATGATCATGCCATCCCTGGAATATATAAACACAATTGGGCATTTTTAGTGGGAAGTGTACACATTTTAATAGCAGATATTTAAATTTCTCTTCCTGAAGACGACCAGGGCTAAAAACTGATCTTAAGATGTTATCAAACTTAATTGCTAAGCAAGTACCCCCTTTACACGAGAGCAATTTAGCAAGGGTCCCTTGCTAAATTGTAGCATGGTTGTACAATTTTACAAATGCATGTACCTCGTGTGTGAAATGAGAACAGTTTTTGTACTGTCCAAGGTCCCTTGCAAAATCTTGTCAAACATTTTGCTACTACTGTGGCGATACTGACAACTCATCTTAAGATGAATCAAAGTGTTTTGTGAAATCGAACACGGAGCACACTGATTGAAACGTCGAGTAACTTGATTCAAGGTCAAAGAAAAGGTCACAAGGTCATTATACCTCAACATGTTCCTACATAAACAATATGGACAGATTTGGATTGCTTATGCAATTCCCTTTCCAAAAACACCAATATCAACCAATTTGACCCAGTTATAGTTACCGATGTATGGTCGTTTATACAATGACAGTTGCGCCCCTCATCGGAGTCATCATTACGTAACAGAGATGTTTCCACTTAAAAGTAACTATTTGCAATGACGCCATGGTGTCATCCCAAATACTTGTGTAAGTTTTGATTTCCAATTTCTGATTGCAGCCGCAGCTGCCTGCTTGCAAAAAATAAACTAGTTTTCAAAGACTAAACTTTCAATTATTCTAAGTTAGATTTAAAACTGTTCATGGTGAGAATACAATCACTTGTGAGGTTTGCTGAGACACCATGTATGAATAATATTCTCTATTTGCTGTGGGGGTTCGGACAACAAATCAAGAGAAACTGTTACTCTGAATCACCACAGCTCATTTTGAGAAGAACCAGTGGGTAACAACTCTAGAGAAACTCTTAACCACCAGTTCTTTTCGAAACAACCAAAGCTAATAAAGATATATTATTTGCATATAGTGTCTCCGTAAACCTCACTTTAAATATTATTTTGCAAGGACACTAGTCTCACATACCTTTTAAAGTTGTTATTGAATTTATTGTAGCTGGCCAGGGTATGAAGACTACCCCAAGCTGCACCGAGAGAGTAGAAAATCTGCACAGCAGCATCTTTCCAGACCTAAGCAAAGAAAACAAGAAACTCTTAGAGTGAGCTTTCAATAAGGCAGAAGGAAGTGAACATTATTTGCTATATTTGCTGATTTGCAAGTTTTTGCTGATTTGAAAGTACAGATTTTCGCAGCAACGCCGGGGGGAGTTGAAATTTTTTGAAAATGAAGGCCCAATTCAAGCCATTTGGTAAATTTTTGCGCTTATTGTTGTGTGTGTGCACCATTTTATAAAGTTTTGGTGGACCTTTTTTCAAAAACACTTCAGTACAACACCTACACTAGCCATTTCAATTTCGTTTGAAAAATGAATGCTCCGTCCCACTAGCATTCAACAGTCAAAAAGTAATTTGATTTAAACAGTTTAGCATTCTCTGCATTAAAACAAAATAAATGGAAGTTGATAAAATAATTATTGTTTTCATCAATGCACCTACCTTCGCGCCAAGGAGTTTATTAAACTCAGGTTTGATATAAAAGATGACCCCTTGTAAAAAGTAATTTAATTTCAACTTTTGCATTAAAACAAATAATTTGACGTTGATACAATATTGTTTTCATTAATGTACCTACCTTCGCGTCAAGGAGTTTGTTAAACTCAGGTGTGATGTAAAATTTGACCCCTTGTAATGACCCCGGAAGTGTAGCTCCTCGTATGAGCAGGATGAAGAGGACAACATAAGGGAATGTAGCAGTGAAATATACCACCTGAGAAGCGATCAAAAAAGAAAGACAAACTTCGAATAAATTAAGATCTTCATTAATGCGATTGCAACCCTATAAAGTGCCTTTCCCCGGCTTTGGTTTACGGTAAGATGTTGGCTTCAACCTTCCTAGAAAGAAAATGGTGTCGCCTAAACCGGCTTCTCACGGGCCACGGGCGCACTGGACATGAGCTACACAATTGAAGCCAACACCAGAGTGTGACTGTGGGGCTGCTGATCAGACTGCAAGGCACATTTTCAACGAGTGCTCCATTAGAAAACTGCACGGTGGCATCGCTTGTCTGGCAAGTTGAGACCCTATTGGACATGGACCTCTTAATTTAACATCTGATTCGTTGTTGCGTACGAGAGAATAATATGCTTATTTGTTTAAATGTTACAGCGAGTGACATACAAGACAGCTACAAAGGTGGTTGGGACAACAACCACATTTGAAACTATTGGCAGTGCACTGTACATTACAAATAATATATAAAACATATTTAATTAAAACAATAATAATAAATTGCAGTTTTTATATCTTTAAAAGAACAACATGACAAGAAGCAACTTAAACATTATATACACAATATAATAAATTATGGCATACATAAGCAAAACTATTATGAATATTCATTGGAATAAGAAAGTCTTTAGTTGCCTTTTAAAAACATAACTTGTTGTGAAGATCTGACATTCGTTGGGAGATTTTCTATTATAGGTACATAGGTACATGTCGCAAGCTGATGTGCATGTACGAGGAATGGGAAGTAAAGTGGAGTCTTCAGACTGGCAAAACGATGCATAATAATAATGTTGAGTTTGTTTTTTTAACCTTTACACCAATGTGTACTAAGCACTGTATACTCAGTACTTACCCGAGGTCTGTAAAAAAAAAATCCACAGACAAATCACTTGGGTGGGATTCGAATCCACGACCTTTGCATTGCTAGAGCAGATGTCTTACCACTAATAATGTTCTTCCTCAGAGCCATATACCTTATTAAAAAAGAGTTTCTTTTCACATCGCTGTGTGTGCCAGAAGAAGGACATAATTAATGTGCAAAAATGTGTTTAAAAAAAACCAAGTGTGAAAGCTTGATTGTTTTTTGCCAGTAATAAGCTATTACTGGAATGTTAAATTCTGCATGGGAATGGGAAAACATGTCTTTGTGTAGCAACATGAATGTAACAGTAATGCCATGTTTTTGTCAGGAGCCGTTTTATTGACAACGGCCTTTTGTTACTGAGAGAAAAAAGTACTTTGTCTGCCTGTAAGGGTGTAGAGCCTTATACGCCATTCTTCAGGGTACACCACGACATGGTGTCATTCTTGTTCCAAAGAGAGTGACTTTTCGTAGATTTAAACCAATCATTTGAAATAGTTTTGGTGAATACATCATAAGACTATACCTTTCCAGACGACTGGACACCGCGTACAATGCACAGGAAGACAACGGTCCATGCGAAGAAGAGGCACAGGGCAAGCTGCCAGCGTATAGGACCCATGTCCTCCAGACCCGTAGATCGACCAAGTACGTGTCGACTGGGAATTCCACAAGAAATAAAACATATAATTAGCAAGTGAGCTCTCAACAGTTATTGAAGGTATTAGGCAATCCTTACCAGATCGGACTTTCCTCCAAAACCGATGATCTAAATATTATTGTATCCAACTATGGTAGGCATTGCCAGTGGCATATAACCAGAGGGAGCGGGGTGGGGCAGGTGCCAACCCCGCCCCCTGAAAGTGATATTGCAAAAAATGCAGAAATCGTAGTCCCCAAAACTATGTATTTGTCCCCCCATGCCCCATTCCCAATGAAATTGTCTGGTGACGCAACTGGGCTACAGGTTAGAGCTGCAGTGTTGAGAGATTCTGAATTCCTTGATATTGTAGATAAGAATGAATATATAGGTTTACGTTTCATTTAAAAGGAAAGTTTTGTACAGAATGAAGACCCACTTTGGCGCCAACTTTCTCGAGGTTTTATGAATTTCTTTCTTAAAGGAATTGTGACTTACTCCCAGTACTCCAGAGACGGTCTGGTCGATGTATTGAGGTATTCTGTCAAGAAGGTCGAGTTGGTCCCATTTAATTTCCTGACCGTACAGTTTGCAGTGTTCCACGAATGATTGCAATCACTCCACGGCAACTCGGTCGTGAACGAAGCAAAGAAGTAGAATACCGTGTAAGTGATGACGACATTGTAGTAAATAGCAACCAAGCCTGAGAGTATACACATGGCATACCCCAAACCTGTCAACGCAACAACAAACCGGGATCAACAATCAATTTTATAGTAGACCTGCGGTCTAACGCAACGGGATGAAGTTCTGGTGACAGAGTCATCACAATTTGATGTTAGGCCTAAATTAGCCAAGGTGTCCTTGAGGAAGAAGTTCAGGCCTACCACTAATTGCCTCTTTCCACCTCGGAGTATAAGTTGATACCTGAGAGGCGAGACTGTTAATAATGACTTGTGATTGAGGAGAACCATGGAGGCGCAGCCGAGCAAGTCTTTAAAACGGCAAAGTACCCGATCAGTATTACCGAAAAAATTGATTAGTTTTAATCTGAAAGCTCAGTACCAATCCTCAACAGAAAACGCCGTCTGAAACACTGATGAAGTCCGGCCGGGGAATAGCATTTGAAAACCCCTCAATCTACTTTTTGGCACAATCAATAACCCAGATGTGAATGTGCTCGAAATGAATGACCAAACATACATAGTTTTTCGTTGTTTTTCTCCAAATTGTTATCACTGAATTGGAAGAAATTATCACATGCTGGTTGTGTGCTGTCTTTGATGAAGGCTAGAGAATGAAAATCGATATACTCTTCTTTAAAAACCATTGATATATTTTCCCTTTTACTATTTTTTCGAACCGATATAACATCTCTAATTAGATGCCATTTCGGGCATTCGACATACCCTTAAAGAGTGGAGAAACAGACCAGACGGAGACGCAACCCCGGCTGGCAAACTGTCCAAAACCCATCTCGATCACGAATATTGGCAGACCAGCAATAAGCAACATGATGACGTATGGAATCAGGAAAGCACCTGTAGAGAGAGGGAAAAGGCAAACCAAACAATGACACAAAAAACCACTTCTATCTAATGCATTCGTGGATAAAAGGCAAAGTATACCTTGGTTTTTGGAACCGTGCGATTGTTTTAATCCAATGTTATTGTAGGTATATATAATAAGATAACCTGTGAAAATGTCATTTTTTAAATATCGCCGAAAATCTGGAGCGAGTATTTATGTCTACGCAGAAAGAATAATCTCTAATATGAATACACCATATGAGAAACGTATCTGACAGTATAACGTTTCTGATCTGATTCAAATGTTGGGGCTTAGTAAAACCAGATATCTTTTTACATAACCACATTACTTCGTAGTGAAATGTTTCTCAACATGATTCATCAAAAGCCGCTGTACTGCTAACCAATAAGTATATAGATAGGTTGCAGTATGACGTAAATCGGCCATCTTTACGGGCAATTTGGAACACACAGTCGTGCGTTTCGCGTGAGAACGGCGTGCAGCACGCGCACATTTCACAAAACTCATTGCATGATTGGTCAGTGAACAACGCGGCTGCGTTAATAATTTGAGCGCTTGACGCGCCTGCAAGCCAAAATGCGATTTGCGCGTAAAGATGGCGTCTACTGGGAACTATCTATACCTTCACTTTAACAGCTCATGTAAGATTGATTTAAATATTACATTTGTGAAAACGACTGGTTCATTGGAAACCGGTCTTCAAACTGATACTTGAAGTAAGACAAAAACTTCGGCAAAGTGTATAAGAAGATTGATTTCAATAAATTTTGTGAAGTTACAATGAATTTTGTTATTTCCCGGACATTCGTAAGAATATATAATGTGATTTCTTTTGGAAGATGTACTGTGCAAAAATTTAATTTGTTCTGAACGGACAGAAATGAACAGATAAATCCATTACATTGAGTGAAATGCAGCCCTTTTTTACAATGATTCTGTTTTTCTAAAAATTACAAAAAACCCCAGTAATCCTCAGCTCACCTCCTCCATTGCTGTAACAGAGATAAGGGAATCGCCACACGTTCCCCAAACCAACTGCGTATCCAATGGATGATAACATGAAGTCCATCTTATGACCCCAGTTGCCTCTTGGCTCTCCTTCAACATCACCTGCATCATTTACTGGCTCTGCTAACTCTTGATTGGAACTTGTAGTTGATGATGATTTGAGTACCTTTGGTAACTTGGGAAACTTCACTGTACGGCCGTTAATCTGTTATAAATTGAAATATCAGATTTATCGACTTCATGTATTTAGGAAATTGGTTCAAAGTAGATAATAGCGGTTAAGACATCTGTTCTGTGGGTCTTGGGTTCGATTCTTACCTGACCGGTGAGTATCGAATTATTTCTGGTTTAATCAGAAATACCAAGTGAACAAGGGAAAAAACCCTTTTCTGCTATGAACTGGATGATAGGTTTGACCAACCTGTATTTCGGTTCAGTCAAATTGTTTATCCCTGCAAATAAATATTTTGTTGGTTCTTAGTAATTTTTGTTGTATACTATTGTTTTGTGTAGCTGCTGGGCACGTATGAAAGTGTTTCACTGAGAGGTCTCCCCAGGGTTAAAAAGAAAGAAAATAAATAAATAAATTTACGTATTAACTGAAGTGAGGCCAGGAGCACTATAGTCTTGCCCTTTTTTGTATATTTAATAAGAACCATGCAGTATTTATATTGTTATACAGGGACCACGACGAAATAAAGCCAAAAGCATCAAAACTTGTTTAAAAATTCTCTTAAAAGGTGAAAAAAAGAAGGAAATAGTTGATGAAGAAAATCTTGAATTTATGGAGTTTCATTACTGTACTTACGGTGAATGGCTTTTTAGTGTAGCCGTTTGCTTTGACGTCACCATTAGTCGCCATATTGCTGCTTTAAGATCTGGTATAAAGGAATGAGTTAATGTCAATGACTGAATCCTTGAACGACGTGTCTAACAATCGCATAAAGGATTTCAACACAGAATAAGTTCAATGAGGGTCAGAGATGTGTGACATTGACTGCGTTTAGTTATTCTATACAATACAATTAAATTAAATTTCAGTCAAACGAGTTAAGGTCAATTCAATGTCACACTAACTTTTATATCAAATATATCAGTACAACGTGTAAATTACATATTATTTTGTGTGTGGATGAACAGTTTCGATGAGTCAAAAACTCGTATACCGAGTACACACGTAAAGAAAAACCAAATTAAATAGGAAAAATTTACTAACAAATTAAAAAACGAATAAGTAAAAAAACCACAAGGGAAACTGACTGGTTAACATTAATCAAGTCAATTTGTGGGGGTGAACAGAGAGACATTGACACGAACGGGATTTGAACCTGTACTTGACGAATATAGGGAGATCGCCATTAATATGGCTAGTTCAGTTCAGTTTAGTTCAGTTCATTTCATTTAATTCCAGTGTCACAAATATATTAGAATTATAATTATGTAATGGGTGAAACAGTAGAGGAACCCACAAGAACCACAAAACTTGTGGCAGAGTACATTACGTTAATCCGGGGGTTGAAGGTTCACATTCCGTAGTTAGTTTATTTTTTGTTTCGTTCATCCCACATCCTCTCATGTCCGTTTTTGTTTCGTTATGTGTATTTGCTTTATATATATATTTTGTGTATGTGTAGGGATGTTCCCCACAAGCCTTGGCTTATTTGAACAGCCTCCTTACTTACTGCTTAGATGTTTTTGTTCAGTATCATTATCATTGGTCATGTGTAATCTTCACTTGTATTGCACTACTATATATTTGTCCAAATGATTCTGTCTTTTCTCATTGGCATGAGTACGGAAATAAATGTTACATTATATTGAATTGAATTTAAATGTTAAGGTTTAATTGGAAAGTTTGGTAGCGTGCGGGTAGCGACTGGCCAAGGTTGTCTGTGACTTGTAACACACTATACATCCATCCATTCACGAGGTACTGTTAAATTGGGAGAAAATACAGTTTCACGTATTGTATAAGCCGGTACTAAAAACGGCATCAAAGTATTTCTCTAAACCTCGGTTTTGTCTTGTATAGTTTTAATACATTTCGTTTACACTTTAAATAACGTTCTTCGTTTTTGAATCATTGAAAGAGACTAAGTGTAAAAGCCCCATCAGACCGAACTCGTTCTCACTACGTTCTGAAAAATGTAGCCGAACGGGCTTAAACTGTGTGCAAACGGAGTGGACGTAGTAGAAACTGTTTAGGGTCTGTTTACGAACTTCATGGACGGGTTCGGACGGGTTTGATCGGGAATGGTGCTGCACAATTTGGGCGACCATCCCGTCCTGCAATTAGACGGAGTGGCAACGTACTTAAAACGAGATGGACGTACTACGAACGGAATTGCCGTACTGTGAACGAGGTGATCGAGTTACGAACTAGTTACGAACCGGTTTAAACTGACTACAGACGGGCTTGGACTGCTTGGAATAAAGACGTATCGAGAACTGTTTATATAAACTATGGTCACATTATATTGTCCGGCCAAAGCTATACATTCTAGCCAGACCACAACTCGTTTTACGATTTTTGGGGGACGGGTTCGGACGTTTTGAGAACTAGTTTGGTGTGAATGAAGCTTTAACAAGAAACAACAGAGCTATACATAAGTTGACTAAGAAACATAAAATACATGCCAACAAAGAACTAAAAACCTTGATTGCAGAAACTTACCCGTCCAATTTGAATAACAACCCTCGATGGAGATGTGCAGTAGACTACAACAGCTGTGATAGAACCCTTCAGTGGCATGAAGGTAGACTGCATAGTTGGGTTCTGACATGTTCATCCGTGCGTGGATGATTTCAACCCAGTTCATAGAGTGTAGGCATAGATCAACTACTGTATGTATGCACTACCACTCAACAAAGAGACCTGGATGAATACATTTGGGGGAGGATATTACCATTTCAATAGCACTTTCAATTCAACCCTCATAGAAAACTGAAATCGGGTAAACATAGTTGGGTCAATCGTGGGTCAATGCAGCAGTGGTCGAGTAAAGAATGTTGATTGCTTAACTGAATAAAAAAACCCAACCCAAACCCCCAAACCTAAGTCTGAGGGGGGATGAGACCGAGACCTCCCCTTCCTAGACCAACAAGGGGCAGACCAAGGGCAGACCAAGGGCAGACCAAGGGGAGACCAAGGGGAGACCAAGGGGAGACCAAGGGGAGACCAAGGGGAGACCAAGGGGAGACCAAGGGGAGACCAAGGGGAGACCAAGGGGAGACCAAGGGGAGACCAAGGGGAGACCAAGGGGAGACCAAGGGGAGACCAAGGGGAGACCAAGGGGAGACCAAGGGGAGACCAAGGGGAGACCAAGGGGAGACCAAGGGGAGACCAAGGGGAGACCAAGGGGAGACCAAGGGGAGACCAAGGGGGTGTGATGACCTCAACATGTTGGATACCTTTAAATCGCCGAGATCTGAACAATGGTCTCGAGGGGACACAGAGACCTCAAACTCTGCAATGCAGTCGTTTTTTATTTGAACATTTTTACTTTTCAGACAAACTTTTCAGAGTTTGGGTTAACTATAATTAATTTGCAATAACAAATAGGCCCAATGTTTACCATAAAAGACAAATACTAACTGTAATCCCCCCAGCTGAAACTTCAAACTTTTTTCAGTCAAGACCCTCATGGCTTTCCCGTACAGTTTACCCCAAGCACGGCACGAATACCAACGGCATGGTAGCGACATTTGCTCGTTAGCTTAGCCGACCGTTGGTCTTATTTCGAACGTGATCGATGTGAATACAACTTGGTTTTTACCCTTACACCGATGTGAGTTAAGCACTGTATACTCAGTACTTTCCCCGAGTTCTGTGAAAAAAAATCCACAGGCGAATGTGGATCGATGTGTTTATAACTCTTGAGGACCACATGCTCCGAGACAGCCTTCAAGTAATAATTTGTTTATTCCATTGCAAGAGTGTCAGGATTCAAAGCTTTCAAAAGAAACAACATCAGCATAGGATGCAGATTGTTTCAGGAGCTACTGATCGTCTATGAAATCTGCAATTTAGTTTCATTTAAAAGCTTAATATACCATGCCAGATACTACCGTACCTTACTTGAACACACTCTTTCCCTCGTGTACTGAAGTACCTCCCCCTAAAATCCTCTAAAGAATTCCGGAGATTACCAAAACACAATGAAGACACAATAGACCTTATGCATATGACGTCATTTGAGTAGGGCGCCCTCACCTAGAGGTCAAAAGGAAGATGCTCATTGGCCAGTCTTGTGCGCCGCGCGTACAAATCAGCGCGTTTCCATTGTTTCATCATCAGTTTACCTCTAAGATGGCGGCTTGGTGACGTCAATGCATAAGGTCTATACTGGGGGGGGGGGGGGGGGGGGGCAATACGGTAGCTCACAATCGCCAACTCATTTTTTTTTTTACGTCGTTGAATAGTACCGGCGATACTTTACGCAATACAATACGGACGAGGATACGCTATAAAATACGGCGATATAACGCAATATATTACGGCGATAATTATAACGTAACAGTACACAGCGATGTAACGCTAAGGCGAACGTCGTTAAAACATTGAGTTCTCTAGGAATTGGCAAGTATGAGCCACCGTAGCATACCCCAATGCCACACCACGAACCAAATATAGCTGTAAACCGCGAGCAGCAACCTTGAAACACAACAATAGTCTATCGTACGATCGATACTTTCTAGGTCACAACAGTCACATTTTCTTATATAGAAAAGGCCAACAAAAACACATTTAAAAATGCTTTATACGGAAAGAACCAGCCAAACATGCTGAAAGAAAAAGATAGACACAGGTTGTTGGCTATTCATTTTCTGAGTACCTGAGTTTTGGGGCTCATTGTCGTATGTGATCAGACAGGCTGGGATAAGAACAATGCTAGTGCTATATTAGTCGTATTGATGGATATTAATTCTAGATAATTGTTTATTTATTTAACTATTTAGACACGGCAGCCTTATCATTATTACAACTGCTAACCCTGAGGGCGCTGTATACAAACAGAGGTAAACTAGTAGAATATATAGAGCAATAAGAAAAGCCATATCATCTCAAGTTCTTTGGAGTATGCAGCACCGGTAGCCAATAGACATGTTGCAAACCTTCACAATTTCCACCCTCGTTGGGACCCATTTACTTCCGGGTGATGAAAGTCACTGTCATGACCAGGATTCGAACCCACTTTCCGACAGCTTTCACTCTAAAACCTCACGGGCCAGATCCGGGTCCCGTGTGAGGCCTGACCCATTTCTGGGCTAGTATGACCCAGAATCTGTGTTAAAATGACCCAGACACTGGAAAAACTATATAGCGCGAGTTATCACTAGAGCAAGCTAGTCGAAACATGAGACCAATTAAGAACTCACTCCAAGAAGTCCCCTCGATCCACTAAGCGAAACTTGTAGTAGTCCCGGTCGATTTCCTACCTCCCGACCAGGTAGTAGTTAATAAGCAGGACAGTTCTTTTTACAACTGAGAAGTCTCCCGAATTCCGAATATTCTACTCAGCGGCAGTAGAATGAAAAGCAAGACAAGTTCTCAAAGAACAAAATCTACCTAGCAAGTAGATATAATATACACATGGTGTTACCGCAAACCAAATATATATTGATACCTCACCATGCAATGCCTCAAATCCCATATACAAATACAATGTTAAAACTTGGGACCCACTGAAAGATATGAAAATAGTTTGGAATCGTGCTTTGAAATGGAGGTAAATATTTCTGTGGTCATATGATTCTGTATAGACTATAATTTCACAAAAGAAACGCGACACAGTTAATTATTTTTTTATATAATATTTAATTTATTTTAACAAAAATCTGTCTTTTAAAATCAGAATACAAATACGTACAAAACAGTAAACTTTAGTTTACTCTTCACCAGCACAATATTTTAACATCTTTAAAAAGAAAAATAATTACTACATCTGGTTAAATAATTATTATAACAAACAAACATTTATAGAGACCACAATTTATGATTTACTTTGATGTATTGCTAGAAAATAATATTCACAACGAAATTGTATATCCACGAACCACACTTTAAAATCCAACTACATAAAAAGGGAATAAGAATTAAACTCGGATCTGATATAGCATATTTTAACACCCGAAGGGTGTCTCAAAGCGCTCACTGATGTTTTTTGTTTTTGTTTTCTTTCTCCTTTTTACAGGTAAACAGCTTGGTAAAAAGCTTTATCTTTTCAAGATTGCCATCTTGGTGAGAAGTGCCACGTGTTGTACCGAACGCTACAGGAAAGGAGCTCACGCTCATGGTATTTTATAGGCCTACTGTTTTTGCCCAGTTTCCGAAAGGTTGTTATTTATTTATGGTTTACAACAACTCTCCTCCCGGATTTTGTACTATTACAATTATCGTGAAGGTTTCGATACCTTGTGTAGGCATTGCTAAAGAAACCTTTTAAAGACAATTTCTTTCCAGCTGGTATCTAACAATCTGAAATCATGTGTTTAAAAAAACATCAGAAAATAGATCACAGCACGATCATGCTGGTGGACGTCTTAATTTCATAAAATATTGCCATTGATAGTACATGACAGCAGTTAGTTTATACCAACAATTGTCTCATTTATAGTATCTGGATATATAATATACATATGGAATGAAATGGTTTTCTAAAGTTTCAGCCTTTATGAAAAGTATATAACTTTACCCAAACGTTTTACAGTCGAGATGGAAGGAGAGTTCAATTCAGAATTCTCTATACAGGATAGTTTCACAAACACCACAAATATTAGTTACAGTCCCATTGCGGCAGAAAACAATATAGTTTTAAACATATTTTAAGAAACCACCGAACTTATTTTCTATATCATACTCTCTGGAACCAAACTACTAATAAAACTATTGTAAAACCTCAATATAGATACTGATGAACTTAATATTCTACACAAATTAGAGAAGTTTATGTACAACGTTTAAATGTCGTTACCACCAAGTTATTAATAAAAAAAATGCCGCGTCTGTGGGGAGTGAAACATCACCAGTTTCAGCAGCTACACCGCAGCCATAATCTCTTATTCTCCAGGAAACCATCATAAAGACTTTGGAGAGTTTTGCAAAAGGTTTATTATTCCTTGAGAGATATTGATCCAACTTCCAGTGGGCCATCGTAAATGCTCGTATACTTTGGTGGAGGAGTCTCGAGCCCCATCTCCATCTTTCCAATACCGCTGGTACCCGACAGGAGTGGTTTGTATCCTGCCTTTAGACGGTTTTCATTCAAAGCTGGTCCCCACTCACCAGCTGGTTCGATAGAAGACTTCAAACGCTAAGGAGGGCAACCATAACGAGGCATACATTGTTAAGTAGATGTTGAATGAATTCAAAACAAACAAATTGTAAGGAAGATGGAATGAGCCACGAAGAAATCTAGTAAACAATTCTTAGAAGAAAAAAATTGACAAAAATAAAAAGTCGCATCCTCTTAAGGTGATCCCCTGGCTGCCGCTTCCCTAGTCTTGGCCCAAGACGTCAGTGATCGATAATGGATAGTGTACTGCGCTCCGTTACAACTCGTTACAGCGCGCCCTCTTGTGGCTTGAATTACCCAACTTGACTAGCTCGAGCGCAGTACACTATCCATTATCGATCACTGACGTCTTGGGCCAAGACTACCGCTTCCCAGGTTATATCGTAAACTTTGGTGTGATCCTTGGTTACACGGCAGCTAACGGTTTTATGGCTTCTGACTGGCACCCCAGAACCAAATTATATTGACAAAATAGGGAGACCGACAGCGTAGGGCTAGATAGCTCAGTTGGTAGAGCGCCGTAACGTTAAAAATTCTCTTACAGTAAATTTGTCTGTGTTCAATCCCAAAATTATTTAAAATAAAAAATGTATCTGTTCCATTGAGAATTGTGTATTACTTCATTTTCATTTGTGTGTAATTTAAGTGACATTGAACTCGGGAGTGATCCTGCAGCTGGCGCTCACCATAAGATGTTTCCCATCCAAATAAACCTATTGACAAAATGGGTGCCCAGAGAGACACAAAGAAAATATCACCAAATTACGAGGGTTTGTTAATTTTGTATCTCAGTCTCTTCTGAAAACTTTTCAATGTATAATCAACCTTACCTTGAGAATAGTGCTGCCATGGGCGCGTTTGATGAAAAAGAAGATCGCATAGACCGGGATTGGCACTACTGCTGCAAGGACCATCAGCCAGCCCAGTGCCTCTCCAAACGCAGGGTATACGTACGCACCATAGGTCAGATTGGTATACGTCAAACAAAAGAAGACGAAGATGAACTGAAAACAAAAACAAAAAACAAATACATTATTTGACAATCATAACGTGTAGGTAGTCAGAAATCGGTAAAAGAAAGATGACGGACAGAGGCTGTCAATAAGTCGTGGTACTCGTTTGAAACCCCCCCCCCCCAAAAAAAAAAACCAAAACAAGTAAAGAAATAGACACTAGTATAGTTTGAAATTGATGGAAATAAAATTAAACAAATTTCGCGCGAAGGGTCAAATTGTAAACCTCGGGTTCCAACGTACACACGCTTGAAAGAAACGAGATCTCATTAAACGGGTCTCAACCTTCGATACTTTCACTTTCTGCTTTTAAAGTAAAAAAAAAGACACAATACTGTGTGTCAATAACAAAAAGTTATATACATTATTTAAAAACTGTCTACAGTAAAGACCGCAGGACGGAGGGAAACACGCACCGGGCAATGAGTCCCAAAGAGATGCAGCACGTGGAACAAAACTGCCGGAATGCCCCCCCCCCCGTTCCGCCTCCCAGCAGAGCAAGGGTGCATTGGGTGAGAACAAACAGAAAGCCCGGCCCCCACGCCCAAACATCCTGATTGGAAGAACCAGGTCGGATAAACTGGGGGCATGAGGCTACAATGAAGACGATCTTTTACTTACTCCGAGTACCAGTGGAGCCAAAAACATGAGACAGAACTTCCAGTACCATCCAAGTCCTGAAGGTACCATTACCTTCATATCCTTTCCAAACCTGTTGATACCTAAACCATGGTAGAAAGAAAAATCCTAATTGGTAAATGGTTACTGCTTAGAGTTCTTTGAATACAATTATGTAACATTTTCTTGATTAAGACAAAGTAGAATCCAATGCAACAGAAGCTGTGCTCGAAAAACTGTTGACATCCTGTACTAGGGTCATACGTGAAAGATTAAAGCTACGCTATGAAAAGCAAGTTTAAGCGTCATATCCTTTAAAACTCTGAAGTGAGCGATGGTAACATTAAGTCATGTCTCGGTTTATTTATTTCATTGTACTGTTTTCTCTACAGTGCAATGCCCGGGGCAGTCAAGGTTCCTTGATATCCTAGAATGGACTATTCCACATTATGTAGGAGGGAAATCAGGTTCCAGAGCTGTGTAGTTTTTGAGGGGCTGAACAATATTTTCACTTACTTCGTGCACAAAATTGTACAGACCTACCTACAGATCTAACCCTCTGATACGTTTCTGAGGTTTCCAACACCATTTCCTCTGCCAATCAAACCTTTCGGCTTACTGGGAGACAGTAAATAGTGGAACCTTGCTGCATTTGTGTAATTACTGGGGTTACTCCCGTACTAATTAATAGATAATACTTACCATAAGCGTACGATATGACCAGACACTCCAACATGGCGATCAAGAGCAGAGAAAACCCGGCTGAATAGTTATCCATCAAAGTCAGCAAGTATATCCCGCCCTATTAAGATAACAAAAACATGAAGATAATTATAACATAACAAAAGTAGAATACGATGAATCACATTTAGTAGGCTACGATTTAAATAAGTATACCAAGTCAAGTTGCTGGTCAGAATTGGGACACAACCTCCGTTTGGGGTCAGAATGATCCAGAATCTGTGTCAAAACTACCCAGAACACAGTGGTTTGGGACCCAGACATTTCTTCAAATTTTTTTTTCTCCAGTTTTTGTTATAGCTTTTACCAGACATATCTAATTATATAGTTCAAGTGAAAAAAATAATATTTTGAGGCCTTTTTCCCATCGAAATTGACATTTCATTACCAAGCCTCTTTAATCATTGTGGCAAATCTTAATTTGATCGACTTGATATAAAATTAGTCGCTTTGTCTAAAGCTTTGTTTAATTTTTTTAATAATCTGTTTTCCTTGAAGCCACTTCAATACTCTTTCATTTGATGTATAATTTATTTTGAAACCTTTGGCGAAATGTCAGTTAAAGAACCGTAAAAAGAAATTTTGTACATCGCAAATTAAAGAAAAATAAACAAAATCAAAACGTTGGACATTTTGTCAATCGGCCACCAACGGCCAAAATATTTTGTGTATTTTTCTTCATAAATTGATAGAGTGACTACTTGGCAATAAAATAAAAATAGCGGACAAATCCCGCAAGATCGCCTTAATTCTGAAAAATCGATCACTTCTAGCGTCGTAGCCATCGGAAAACATCAAAAACCAGAGAGAAAAGGAGCGCCCTCTGTTGAAAACCCATAAATAGCGGAATGAATAGCGGATCGGAATGAAAAGTGTCGTCGCCGGAAAAAAGAATAATGCGGATTTTTATCCATAACCACTTTACTTTTTACTTGACTTGCGCCCTCTTTAGAGAAAGGGAGCTTATTAAAAAAAAAATTCTCGGAAAATTCATTTATGTTGACGATAAAATGTTTCCTTTTAGTCTAGAAGAGGTATGTTATCGTGTTTGATAATTTTTATAAACATTCAGACAATTTTTTTAACTGAAGTGTGCCGATGTCCGGGTCATGTTTGGTTTTAAACCACTGTGCAGAAGTGGGTTAAACTGACGCAGGATCACAGTCAAATCACATTTTTGACCATTACACGGGTTAACCTGGCCCAGAAGAACCCAGAATCAAGTAGCTCGTTTGTTTGTCCTGTTCTTTATACACCCTCTGTTCATTAAACATATTATAAGTTGTTTTGAAATATTAAAATACATGTCGAGTTGAATCGATTTGAATCTAGTCAGGATGTTAAATTAATAAAACACCTGAAACCTTCAGCCTAACAAGAAGTAAATATTGTGAAAACATAAATAAACAAGAGTCACTGTAGTCACCAAAAACTGTATTGTATTATTTTACCCTACATCACAGATGATTGATAAGTACTGTATATATACTCCGTGCGTTTAGAGTCCTTGTGGAAAACAATCCACACGCTTTTAGGTTGGGTTATTTGAACACACGACACACAAGGTGTCTTATCACTCGACACCTTGTACCCGGTGACAAGAAGACAGTTCGAATCCTGGTCGTTAATTTCTCTTAAATCAAAGACAAGATTTGAATGATTTACCCGTGTTGTCATTGGTAGACCAAGAAGGAAGAATATAACACACACGATGAGAGTGATCAAGGTCTTCCACTTGACGACGTTCTTGAAGTTACCTTTCAGCTCGTCAGTCACGGCCGTGATCAGAGTTTCTGTCATCACAAACTGCAATCAAAACAAAAAACAGCTTAGAAATCAAAGCTTTGGATTTAAATTTGATATAACGTGGAATAGGAAGAAGTATCGGTATGTTACTACGTGACTTCGTTCACTGTCCAATGCTTGTCCATTTTACTGTTATTCTGTGTTGACATTTCATTTTAACTGAAATCATCAAACGATTTAATTGTTGCAAAATCTCTCGGGAGATATTTGCTTGGAAGCGTTTCGCTCGTCACCAAGGAGGGTATACACTAGAGGGCGACAAACTCACCTGACTGTCCAGACCAAGCGTGAAGAGCATGAAGAAGAACAAGATGGACCAAAGGGGAGCAATGGGCATCCGGGCTAAGGCTTCTGGGTAAGCCACAAACGCAAGACCAGGACCTGTCACGTAAAATAAAACATCAACATTTAGTAAAACAAAGTATCGTTTTGAAGATCGTGCCAGGATTATTGGAAGCAACATCTAAAAATGAATGGCAAAAAGCAGTTGTGAGGTATGGTTTAAAATTATAAAAGATAGAAGAATAACCCAAGTGGAAACCAGCTGACCCAGCTGGCATCCAGCTGACCCAGCTGGCATCAAGCTGACCCAACCTGACCTGATAGTTGACATTACCTGAATCAGCAACTGTTTCAATCGGCAATCCAGAATCATGGGCCATGAAACCAATGACGGAAAAGATGGCAAATCCGGCAAACACGCTGGTGCCACAATTGGTGAACGCAATGATGATACCATCACTGTAAACAAATAATAATCAAATTTGGGTAAGAAGGAAAACGATGATGTCGACAAAAGAGGAAATTAAAATACTTGAGTTTCATGACAATCACAAAATGTATGATATTGTACCACATCTCGCTTTGATGAAACAGCAAACTCGATCGAGAATACTTAACAAAAAATATAATAAATATAGTCCTATAAAGAACACAAATCTTGACGAATTACCGTTTAAAGTTGTTGTCGAATTTGTTGTAGCTGGCCAAGGTGTGAAGACCACCCCAGGCTGGGCCAAGTGAGTAGAAGATCTGTACAGCAGCATCCTTCCAAACCTGCCAGAAAAGTAAAAAAAAAACATTGACAGTACCAAACGTGAAATGAACATGTAGAAACTTATTGGTATCTGGATAAAATTCAAACTAAGTTGTTATTATTTAACAGTGTTAAATGATCACTTAAAAGAAAAGGAGAGAATTTTACGGAAATAATGGTCAGAGAAAACATAAAAAGATCAACTCCACAAGCAAACACTAAACTCTGGCAGTCAAAATAGTAAGTTAGTGGTTTGTTAAATTTGAGAATTGTTGATCTCACCTTAGCATTGAGGAGTTGGTCAAATTCAGGCTTGATGTAGAAGATGACCCCTTGTAATGACCCCGGAAGTGTAGCTCCACGAATCAGCAAAATCAATAGAATAATGTAAGGGAAGGTCGCTGTGAAGTACACCACCTATATCAGTAGAAATATAAACAAATATGTAAACAAATGTTGTCACAAAACAAACAATTGGTGGCCCGAGGGTTCAAATAACATGCGGATGGGATGTATACTCGCTAACTCATGTTTAGTTAGTGTGTATATACTTTGACCGATTTATTTCAGAGTGAGGCGAGATTTCCGAATGATACCCATTTATTCAAAAATAGGTTTTGTGAAATAAATGGGGCATAATGCGTTTTGATAAAAAAACTCGCATCGAATGCCACCAGTGTGTCCGATCTGGTACCTCCTATATCAGGAAGTTTCGCATCGAATGCCACCAGTGTGTCCGATCTGGTCCCTCCTATATCAGGAAGTTTGAGCTCGAATGCCACCAGTGTGTCCGATCTGGTCCCTCCTATATCAGGAAGTTTGAGCTCGAATGCCACCAGTGTGTCCGATCTGGTACCTCCTATATCAGGAAGTTTGAGCTCGAATGCCACCAGTGTGTCCGATCTGGTACCTCCTATATCAGGAAGTTTGAGCTCGAATGCCACCAGTGTGTCCGATCTGGTCCCTCCTATATCAGGAAGTTTGAGCTCGAATGCCACCAGTGTGTCCGATCTGGTCCCTCCTATATCAGGAAGTTTGAGCTCGAATGCCACCAGTGTGTCCGATCTGGTCCCTCCTATATCAGGAAGTTTGAGCTCGAATGCCACCAGTGTGTCCGATCTGGTCCCTCCTATATCAGGAAGTTTGAGCTCGAATGCCACCAGTGTGTCCGATCTGGTCCCTCCTATATCAGGAAGTTTGAGCTCGAATGCCACCAGTGTGTCCGATCTGGTCCCTCCTATATCAGGAAGTTTGAGCTCGAATGCCACCAGTGTGTCCGATCTGGTCCCTCCTATATCAGGAAGTTTGAGCTCGAATGCCACCAGTGTGTCCGATCTGGTCCCTCCTATATCAGGAAGTTTGAGCTCGAATGCCACCAGTGTGTCCGATCTGGTCCCTCCTATATCAGGAAGTTTGAGCTCGAATGCCACCAGTGTGTCCGATCTGGTCCCTCCTATATCAGGAAGTTTGAGCTCGAATGCCACCAGTGTGTCCGATCTGGTCCCTCCTATATCAGGAAGTTTGAGCTCGAATGCCACCAGTGTGTCCGATCTGGTCCCTCCTATATCAGGAAGTTTGAGCTCGAATGCCACCAGTGTGTCCGATCTGGTCCCTCCTATATCAGGAAGTTTGAGCTCGAATGCCACCAGTGTGTCCGATCTGGTCCCTCCTATATCAGGAAGTTTGAGCTCGAATGCCACCAGTGTGTCCGATCTGGTCCCTCCTATATCAGGAAGTTTGAGCTCGAATGCCACCAGTGTGTCCGATCTGGTCCCTCCTATATCAGGAAGTTTGAGCTCGAATGCCACCAGTGTGTCCGATCTGGTCCCTCCTATATCAGGAAGTTTGAGCTTGAAACCATGCACAGGCTTTCTGCTTCTCACCCATACACTCTTGCTTTGCTGAGATGTAGAGCAAATAGCCATTCGTACTGCATCTCTTTGGAGCTCCATGCCTGGTGCATGTTTCCCTCCATCCTACAATACTTTAAGAGGAATATCAATTCCTATATTCAGCTCCCTTGAGTTTTTTCATCTTGTATACTTTCTTCTTTCAGCCCCTTTCAAGATTGGCTTTTTCAGCCTTGTTCGGGGTGAAATTGCGTAAAAAGTCTCATAATGCTAATTGAGGGGTGTGTGTGTTTGTTATTTCCTACAGGGGCCGATCCAACTAGATGGGGGTTGGCGGTTATATTACTGTCTTAGGTGCCTATGGTGGCTGCGTGGAGGCAGGGTGTTGTGGGAGAGGGGGTGGGGCTTTGGGGGGTGTTTCTGTACCTTTCCCGATGATTTGACTCCCTTGACAATGCAAAGGAACACTACAACCCAAGCAAGTAACAGGCACAGGGCCATCTGCCAACGGATGGGACCCATGTTCTCAAGACCATCGCTTCGATCCAACACATACTTACTGCAAATAAAAGCACACAACTGCCAGTTTATTGTCAGTTCATCAAGTTTGTATATTAAAAAAAGCATAAAGTCGAATGGTTCAACGGAAAAAAGAACTAAAAGAAGCCAGAAACAAAAGTACAAACACTTCCCCACCCAAATTTTGTTTAACGGTTTTGACTTTGCTGCCCTTATGATCCGCGTTTCCTTCGAAAGAAAGAAAAATATAAAAAAATAAAAAAGTTTATATAATAACACCCCCTCCCCACCCCACTAAAAAACAACAAGCAAACCAAACCCAACGCAGCCAAACACACGGAACAACTTATTTCAAACAGTTGAGTATATCCGGAATGGGATTGGTCTTTGAGAAAGTAGAATTATCTGTTGAAAACTGCTTACCAACCAAACAGACCAATGGACAGGTATAAATGGGGGGGGGGGGGGGGGGGAAGGAAAAAAAACAGTCTTTCTCGAAGGCTAAATGTCAACACAACACATAAACAGGTATACAAGTGTAACAGAAGCAACCAAGAGGAAATACATAAATAGAAAGAAACCGCATAGATTGGTCTTTGTCATAATATTGAAATAGGAGAGCCCAGTAAAACAGTATTCTACAGAGGTACGGAATCACTTAGCAAATGAACTACGTTGGTAACCAAGACAGGATGGTGTTCGTGAATGAACAAATCACATTGGATTATATATCTCCTTGACATAAGACATGACTCAAACACGTATCACTGTTACTTGGCATCAAGATCCCGTCAAACTCCTAAAACATTGCTCGGGCATTTCATTTGGTGCTCGACATGGGGCATAGTGTACCCTCAACTGTGTCTTTATCGTTGTTTGCTTGGAATCCCAAGAATTGTTTAAAGGATTTAAAGGGTGAGTACTTTTTGTAAAAGAGGACAAAAGTGCATTGAAGTATGATATTTGGTTCTCTGTTTTAATTGATTTTTTCAATTTTTATATTGTTTAAAAAAAAAATTGAGGGGGGGGGGGGAGTTGGGAACACCCTGGCCATATCAGGCATGGTATAGGAAATTCACTTACTCCCAAAACTCCAACGCAGGTCTGGTGGACGTGTTAAGATACGCACTCATTGTGCCGTTGGTAACATTTGATTGACCACTGACGACAACACAATTATCAGTATTCCATGATCTGTTGCAATCACTCCACGGCAGTACAGTGGTGAAGGATGCAAATAGGTAGAATAGTGTGTAGGAGATGACCACGTTGTAGTAAATGGCAACCAGGGCTGTCACAACGCACATGCCATACCCTAAACCTAATAATAAAATGGATAACAATATTGAAAAGGATGTGGGAAAACAATCCTCTAAAATAAAAGTATAAATTACATTTAACTTTTTTAAGTGCGGGGGTTGCCCCATGAATTACACAAACTGCAGGAAAGGTTCTTATACACTGTCTCCCCAGTAAGCAAACAAAGTTGGATTGGCAGAGCGGAGGGGGGTTGGAAACCCACCACACAGGCTGTCAGCAATGTTTAAATGATTTTGGGTTGAGCAAAGACAAATTGACTAGAGCGAGATTTGAAACGACCTCCGGTTTAACGTGCCGGCGCTCTACCAACTGAGCTATCTAGCCCTATGTTGGCGGTCTCCCTATTTTGTCAGGTTGTATCGTATACTTGGGTGTGATCCCTGGCTACACGGCAGTTTGCGGTTGAAAGGCTTCTGACTGGCACCCCCCGAACAAAGATATTGACAAAATAGGGAGACCGCCAACATAGGGCTAGATAGCTCAGTTGGTAGAGCGCCGGCACGTTAAACCGGAGGTCGTTGGTTCAAATCCCGCTCTAGTCAATTTTTCTTTGTTCAACCCAAAATCAGGTCTATATATCTGTACAATTTTGTGCAAGAAGTAAATGAGTGCAAATATTTGTCAGCCCCTCAAAAAAACCAGATGATACATCACCCTCTTAGATATGTGGAATGCCCCAGTCTAGGATATCAATGACTTTTGACTCCTCTAGGTTATTGCACTTTGGAGAAAAAAAAAAAAAAATAAAACGAGCCATGATTTAATGTTACCATTGCTCACTTGGTGTTAATAATGAAAAATAGGCCCTATTGTTTATTTTCATTCCCTCACTTTTCCAATAGTCGATAAAATACATTTTCACATTTCATGTTCATTAACAATGGCATAAAGAACTAACTAGGTGACTCAAATCCAAAATGATCCCATTGCTTTCGCTCAAAAGCTATCCTACCATTGCTCACTTGGTGTTAATAATGAAAAATAGGCCCTATTGTTTATTTTCATTCCCTCACTTTTCCAATAGTCGATAAAATACATTTTCACATTTCATGTTCATTAACAATGGCATAAAGAACTAACTAGGTGACTCAAATCCAAAATGATCCCATTGCTTTCGCTCAAAAGCTATCCTACCATTGCTCACTTGGTGTTAATAATGAAAAATAGGCCCTATTGTTTATTTTCATTCCCTCACTTTTCCAATAGTCGATAAAATACATTTTCACATTTCATGTTCATTAACAATGGCATAAAGAACTAACTAGGTGACTCAAATCCAAAATGATCCCATTGCTTTCGCTCAAAAGCTAATCCCGAATGGCTCAGAATGCAATAGAGTGTAACGTCATTTCAAAAGTGTTTTTCCCGCTTCCCTGGAGCGGGCTGAGCGTCGCGTGATTATCCGCCCCTTTACATCACCCTGAATCTGCCTTGACAATAAACAACCCGTAAACATTATTTCCCTCTCACAATTTTTGTCAACACAAAAAATCCACGCCACGGCAGACACGATGTGTTTCATAACACACGAAGAAAAGCCAGTGGCACATTGTCTTCAGATTTGGCACTTGGGGAAATAACAAGCATTTGTTATAAATCGAACATGGTCGGAAAGATTATTTCAAAAGTAAAATACAATGATTCACAAACAAAATCCCTTGAAACCGTGTTTTTTGTGTGTAATTTAATGAGAGAACACGGGTTGTATGGGTGTATTTCCAGATGCAAATTTACCCCTTTTTATCAAAAATCACTAATTACAACACACATTTTGTGCATGAACAACTCTTTCAAAGGATCAGAAGTAATTCCAAACATCAAAATTCTGAGAGGTTTGAAGGCAATATGCCCCTCTATTGTCAACTGTACAATTATTTGAAGAACAGAATACCTCATGTTCTACCCTTGGGCTGAAAGTCTACATTAATTTCAATTACGTCATAATTGTTGGTGACTGTTTTATACCTTTGAAGACAGGCGAGATGGTCCAAATAGTAATGCAGCCCCTGCTTGCGAACTGACCAAAGCCCAACTCCATCACGAACATCGGGAGACCAGCAATCAGCAACATGATGCAGTACGGTATCAGGAATGCACCTGGCGAGAAAGTTCGGGGAAAAAACCAACCTGTTTTACAACTTTTGCTCGAACAATCGCGTTTTGAAGTGAGTGAATCTCCGAGGGGAAATTGCCAGTGTCAAAAGAAATGTTGTCCCCCGGTGTTTGCATGTAACAAATACGATAAATTAACATGGGCTGAAGAAATTTGAGGGCGCTATCAGACGAAATTTCTACACAACTCGCCATAAAAAGCCACACCTGTGTCATGGGAGATTTTGTCCTCCGGCGTACAATACGATAAATTAAAATGGGCTGGAGGAGGTTTGTTCAAAAGAGGGCGTAATCAGTAGTTGTCTATACAATTCGCCATGTTGGGCAGGGACAGAATCTCCTTCCCTCCCTATACACAATAGTACACTCTAAACACTTCATGGTCAGAAGTTTAACCCGGGTTCCGTGTCCTGTTGGCCTGAACCAGTTCTGGATCTTTTCTTTTTACATAGAACCTGTGTCAACATGATCCACAGACCTGGTTCAAAAGGATTGAGCCAAACTTGCAATGATTTGCATTTGTATGTAAATATGGATAGAGTATTATACCAACCTATGTTTACAAAGAGTGACCTTGTACATTCCCGGGCATTTTCTGGCAGGCAAGATACTACACCGGTCATGACAGGAAATTTTACAAAGCGTTAGTGAAATCGGCCCAGGCTCTCTGTTTCTGTTGTTAACAAGTCACAGGTTACATGGCCTATATAATATGTTTACTGCATTTGCATTGATACGGGTCGTCTTGAATTAAGGGTTCGTTACTAAACAAGTTTGTATCGAGGAAAAGAAGGTAAATTTTCCCGTTTCTATTCTTTAACTTCCAAATGTTCTCACACTTTACACATACTGGTTAAATGAACTGAGTTTGTACATTATTTGAATAATATGAACATTCTGAATTTACCTCCACCGTTGATGTAGCATAGGTACGGAAATCGCCACACATTGCCGAGGCCGACAGCGAACCCGATGCAGGATAACATGAAGTCAAACTTATTACCCCAGTTGCCTCTGGCAAGCTCCTCCTCCTCCTCTTCTACCTTTGTAAGGTTAACCTTGGATGACATCTGAGAGGACAGTTCAGAATGGCCTGAAGTCACCTGTATTTAGAGTTTAATTAAAGAGAACAAGAATGGGTAAAAAAAAAAGCAATGCAAAAATAAAAAACCCAACCCAACAACAAGAGAGAGAGAGAGAGAGAGAGAGAGAGAGAGAGAGAGAGAGAGAGAGAGAGAGAGAGGGGGAGAGAGAGAGAGAGAGAGAGGGAGAGAGAAACCCCCCCAAACCCCCCCCCCCAAAAAAAAAACACACCGAACACAAAGAATTTTAAAATGGCTTAAAAACGGTCTTGTATGCCGCTCTTTTACAGCGCGTTATCACACCCGATGGGCTTATCACTAAGCATTCGATAATTTACAAGTGTACCGAGCTAGGTCTATTATGTTTGAATTTTAGGAGGTGTTTATCACATAGCATTTTTTTATTGGTTAACGAAGTGATGCAGCGCAATCTACTGAAATTTACCAGAAATCCACTTCTCGTAGCATTAACACACGCGAGACCTTCGGAAAGACGTCACAGAAAGACGAGTCATTGTAAGTGTCTTGCTCAATGTCACAAGAGCCTTGACCTGGACCCGAACCCAGACTCTGACAACGCAAGAACTTGAGCCCAGTTTCAGACCAATCCGAATTGGTGCAATAATAACAAAATACAAAAACAAACTGTACTATAAATTTTCTCTTTTGTTATACTGTAACCCCCAATATTTTAAATTGAATACAGACAAAACAATTCTGTTCAACTCAATGGATAAAGCAGTGTTTGCAATAATTATTACAACAAGCCCTCATCGGTGAATTAAACGAATTGCCACGTAAAGATTTGAGAAAGATTGTAGGCGTTTGTTAGTCAAGAAACTTAAAGTAACTTTACCACTTCAATGTCTTTGTCTCCTCCGTCAGGCATCTTTAAATCCCGCTTCTAATAAAAAATGAAATTATAGGAGTTAAAATGAGGAAATACATTTCACATAATTTTACATTTATATTGCTTCATTCACATGTGTTTCCGTTGTCAAGTGCGCGAATTTTCATGTCATCAAAGATTTGACTGAACAAGTATTGCATGGCCATAGTCTTCTGTATACATGTACCACCAGTGGGATTTATAGCGATATGCCTATACCAAACAATAGACTCTATTTGCCTATATACAGTGTATGTTTTGTTATATAAACGCAGATTTTACAAACTATCATAACAAAAAGTGTCTACTGATGATCTGAATGAATAACACTGAAGCACACCAATCAATTTACTATCTCAAGTCCAAGTTCCATTACCGTGAAAATCAAACAAGTACGCACAGGTCTATTTACAGAACTTTAATTTTCAACACCTGTTTCGCCTAGCTCCCATAAATTGCATATCATGCCCGATATGGGGTAGAGGGTATCTCCCCATTGTCTCCCCCATTGTCCCATACTTTAACCCCCCCCCCTAAAATCCTCTAAAGAATTCCTAGGTTCCAGGAATACAATGACGACACAATGGGGTGGGAGGGGGTCGGAGGGGGTGGGAGGGGGTGGAGGGGGGGGGGGGGGGTGGTAGGGGGGGTGGGGGTGGTAGGGGGGTGGGGGTGGTAGGGGGGTGGGGGTGGGGGGGGGGGTAGCCCCATATCAAGCACCAAATATATAAGTATTTTGTTCGGCTCAGATACTTGCTTCTGGTCAAAGTCGGATTTTTTAAAATCAAAACAAGCCAAAGGCAACACCCCCCGGGTAGGTAATCGTTACGCAAATTAGATCTCTGATGTTCGAGCGCCGTGTTTAGTAGGCAAGTTTTACCTTTGGGTTTTGGAACCGTTTGATTGTTTTAAAGGGTGTGTACAACATTGGTTATTGCCAAAGACTTGTATCCAAACTTGATGTGACCCAACATATACATGAAATAACAAACCTGTGATTTATTATTATTTTTTTTTTTTTTTCAAACATCAGATTTCATCCTGCAGGATATAAAAGACTATACTGTTTTACTCATTTCCTAAAAGCTATGGCATTTCAATTAAGGGAAGTTTTATACCATGCAAGTCATGTGAAAATCTGTTAACATTTATATATATTCAATCTTACCAATGTTGTACACACCCTTTAAACCCATATAAATGAAGATGTTTTCAAGGTGGGGGAATTTCTGCGATATTGCCGAAAATCCGAAGCGGTTATGTCCGCACAGGTAGAGTAATCCGTAATTGAAACACACAATCTGAGAAACGTTCAGCATGAAACGTTTCTCTGATTGCACATTTTCTTAAATCCCTTTCTCTAAAACTCCGTTCCTTAGAAGGGAATCGTTTCTTATTTGCAGCTGCAGTGCTTCTTACAGAGTAAGATTTCATGGTTATTTTCGGGGCGAATAATTACCAACGTCAACCCTCCCTTTAAAGGTTCTATTATTATGGAAAATGTCACAGAATTCGTGTCGTGACCCAATCTCAGCAACACAAAGAACACTGTCCCCTTTCAGCTAAGTAATAGACTTCTTTTCTTTAACCGGTGCTTGAGAGAGGTCAACAATTTTAAATCTCGCTTCAATGATTTTAAAGCTTATGTCAACAAGTCGACATACCTTTCCTGAATAAATCAAATCCTGTAAAACATGATTTGTAGAATATCAATCAAAGTAACTTTTTGTGTACACCTGAAGCCGTTGCTGAGCTGAGAATTAGTTCCCATGACGCTCGTGCGCAAAGGGACTTCACCCTCTCCCAAACCAGGTTAAAAGGGTCTATGTTTTATTACATGGGGGCTGACGTTAACGTTACGTCCAAAAGTAGCCCATGCATGTTAATTCAAAGGCCCGTATGTTAAAGGACCTTGCTAGTCTGTTATAGCAAAACTAAAGAAGAAACATTCACATATTAATCAGAGTCCTTCAGTTGGCTCAAAATGAAAACTTAGCAATTTCAAATATCGCAACAGAAAGAGTTAACTTGAGAGAATTGTTAAAATGATAAAACTTCTTTTGCCAACGAAAGAGGGGACACTAGATTTAAAGTTCTGTATCCAACTGCTACTTTTTCTCCTTAATTTGTTTGTCAGGAAAGGTTGACGGAATGAGAAACGGGCAGTTTGAACAATTCTAAAAGCTTATATAAAAGGTGTAAAAAAGCTACGGGCATTTTTCCGAAACTTAAAACTGAAATAGAATTGTCGACATTTACTTACAAACCTGCTGTACATTATAACCAACTTAAGTATATGACATTAAATTAAACCCCCCAAAGTAAGAAGAAACTTTGACACAAAAGACACTAAGAAAAACGCAGATTTCCGAATAGTTGATGGATGAGTACAAGGCAAGAATAGTGATGGAGAAATAGTGAAGGTTCGGTAAAGCTTCTTGCCTTCGTTTTCCCAGACATCACTAGAAAGTTAACCCAAACGTGCGATACAAGAACACCCCGAATTCAACTAGAACAAAATTATCAGATTTGTGAATAATTATGCCCATACAGGCCTGCAACATACAGTAAGAATAAAGTCCAACTTACTCAGATGTGGAACGAAAATCCAAAAACCCAGCCGTTACTGTCGAGGCAAAGTAGAGAGCGATGAGCAAACACGGGTGTTTTATGTAGTGTATCCAAGCCGTTACTGTTGAAAGAGTGCGCCCGGGAGAGAAAAACACCTCTTTATCAGTTACTTACTTATTCAAATGATCTATTTCACGCTGAACGAACATAATGGGAAAAGGTTTAGGCAAATGAGTTAACAGTTGTTAGTCAAAAATTTGGCAAACCTTTGAGCAGTTTTTAAACGTGAGGGGAGCTTGAACAAAAGTACACAGACCAAAGCAATTTACATATTCCAACCCGGCCACCATGTATTTATTCTTCCATGTAACTCCAAACAAGCCAACAGTTGTTAACAATAAAGTAAATTAGCATATTCATGAAGGACACTCCACATTCCTGATTTGTAACCCTCGTCAGGATTTAGACAAAAATACCTTTTGAAGTTAGGCCTACTCTGCAGATTAATACAGACGAATTATAAATGGTCACTTTCCTTCAGCTTCAGGCAAGTACGCAGGTAAACGATTCATTCACAACATGGTCATAACAACGTACCTGTAGTAACGTGGGAGAAAAACGCTTTGTGTGAAACGGAACTTCTCAAGCCTCTTTTATTTGCTCGTAATCCCACCCCTTTACACTTTGCTCAATATTAAAATGAGCATTGACAGGCCGGCTACGTCACAAGCGCACCCGGAGCCGGAGGAGCCAAGGTTGATCGAGGCCGAGGGGGCCGGGCGGGCTTTGGGAGAACTTAACCGATTACGAAGTTTCAAAGGAAAGCGGATATTGTACACTAGGCCTATAATTTATATTAACTTGAGATAGTGAACTTCAACCCCCTCGAATGAGCTTCAAATAAATCACGTGTTAAGTGCGTGGAAGATACCGGATTTTACTACGAGACCCGTTTCATTTATTCATCTAGTAGTAATCGTTATGGGTAAACGGTGGCGTATAAGCCTTTTCGCAATCTCAGCGCGAAATGCATTGTGTTACTTTGGTTATAGGTCATTGGAGATAAACAAACAGTGTTGCCCCTAGCTACTCGTACTAGCGTGCACATTGTGAATAGCCAAATCGCGTAATATTGACCTGATAGTATCGCTGAAAATGAAGTTTTTTCGCCGTTTTTTCACTGAATGATGGATGGAAATGCATCTGAACTTACTTTCGAAGAGATTAGACTTAGGAATGAGGATGCTTTGAAGGATTTTCTTGGCAAACTGGAAATTACTGTTGGGCCCCAAATACACAAAAAAACCATGACAATTTTTGGGGGGTACATTTAGTTGGCCCTTGAAAAAGTAAATGTTTGCATGAATGAAATTTTGATGGCCCAAAGTGGTGGCATTGGGCAAGCGAGCTTATTCTAAACATATTAAAAACGAGTGTGCTAATAGACTTGAAATGTTGCTTATCATGTTTAACTATATTTGCAGTATTACGTTGTTTTTAAACATTTTTACTCATGGTAAACACTTGGTAAATACATTTCAAATTTTCAGAAATTCATATCATTTATTGTAACATTTTCACAACTATGTTCCTTTTGTGCCAAACATACATCGTATAAAGCATTATGTACATGTAGTGCAATATTTGGTAAAATTTACTGTTTGCATATATGTTTAGATACGGTTAACTTGCAGCTGTTTGAAATAGTGCAGACCATATATTTTGAAATATTTCTTGTTTTTTGCAATAGTAAATTGGTGACATTGTGATGTCAAGTGCTATTATTTTAGAACTAGGTAAGTAGCTGTCTCTCCGACATGAGCAAACCGATATCTTGATTTCATACACATGATTAAGTCTTATTTGTTCTTAGTTATTTATATTTACTTTCTTCACAAACAATATCACTCATTACTAGCCGTCGTTACGCGATGCCGCCGCGTATTGTTTATCTCCAGAAACTCGTCGGCAGGCAATTCCCGCGCATGCGCACTGAGATTGCGAAAAGGCTTATTTAGCAGCGGGGGGGGGGGGGGGGGGGGGGGTGTTGATGGGGGATCTCCCCGCTCAGATCCCTTTCCCCATCCTGGTTCCCACAGATGCGAGGATATTAGCGAGATAACAAAAATTCACAACTAATAAATTTTTAAAAACATCGGAAGCCCCGCCCCCCAAATATATATATAAATAAATACAAATAAATAAATAATTATAATAATAATAAATACAAATAAATAAATAAATAAATACTAATAATAGTTATGATTATTTTAATAATAGTAATAAAACAATAATAATAAATAAATAAAACATAAATCTAAAAATAATTATCTAAATGCAATAAAACAAATAAATAACATAACATAGGCCCTAAATAAATGGTAAAAGACTAGCAACAAATAAATAAATAAGACCCCCCGACCCATAAAATTAAATATAAAACAAATCCGAAAACAAAGCATGCTAGCACTGGTAGTAACTTTAATGTCTGTGAGGTTCCCTCAAAAAAACCCTCAAAATAACCAAAACGAAGAAAAAAAAACCCAAAACGTGACATCTCCTGCAAGAATGTGGTCCCGAGTACTGGAATTGAACGGGAGTCACAGAGGTGAAAGGCATGAAAAACAAATGAAAAGGGGCACAAAATGTTCACAAAATAACGAAACGTCAATGGGAGATTTTGAGAAGATATAGCGGGTGTCCCACTCATCAATCATTTTCCATTGTTCTCGATCAAGAAAAACAATAAAAAGGACAGCACCGTCTGAAACAGTGGAAACACCATTTGCACATTGTTTTGAGCAAAGTGACATTTTAAGAGGATCTGCCTTTCAAACATCGCAGGAGTTACAAACAACATTCTTTGGATGACATTTTGACCTTTTCGGTTGAAGACTCTCTGAGCGGTTCACAAACATTTCGTGGAATCAAAAAGGTGCGATGACGCAGTGCAAGATTAGTAAGAAGGCGTGGGGTTCAGAGTGTTTTTGTTTTTACAAATTTATCTACGTTTGGTGGTCTTAAAGGTTCTATGAAGTGGAATGTTTCACATTACATTATGGTTTGATATATAATAACACTTATTAACAATTTGGAAGAGTTTCTTATGGTTTTGAACTTTTTATTTTTTCCTCAAATAAAGTTGCATTTTGTATCACATATCCAGACGTAGATCGCTATGCACTTACAGACGGCATGTTCCTGCAAGGGCGCGGGATTCACCCCTAACTTTAGTTTTCATTTATTGTTTTGCAATTTTTTTATAATCCTCCTATATACTTGAACGAAACTGCATTAAACTGGAAAAACCCACTTCAATTGGACCTTTATTTAAGTCAAGACATCCGCGTTGTATCAAAGTCATTCCCGTACACTCAATCCCTCCCGGAACGTCAAGATCCGAGTCTGAAACGTGATATAAGGTGCTCAAGGTGCCGGGCCAGATTTCACAGAACTGCTTGAGCAAAGAAAAAAGAAAAACAAAAAACACCCCAAACCTCCCCCAAAACAGCAACAACAAAAACACTGCTCACCAATTTTCTGCTAAGTTAAGATGATCAAGCTGCCCGTTACATTATATATAGATATGACGCCGGTAACGTTACTCTTGGAGGAATATCCGGTAAATTTGCTGTGCTTAGCTACTTTTTGTGCTTAAGCAGTTCTATAAAAACTTGGCTCTACCAAGACTAGTCTTTAAATGTCTGTCACGGTGATAGCGATACGGCTCAATATCCCGCGAGAATGCTGCTCTAGTGCGCGAAACTATTGCTCTCACAACTGGTCATATTTTAATGGCGAAGAGTCGGCAGCCAGCAACTTCGCGCGAGAGCTGTGATCTTGCGAGAGCAGTCTGTATTACTATTACGCTACCACAGTGACGACTCGACAATCACCCGGCGCGACAAACATCAACGACTTGTTCACAAGTCTAGGCCCGACCATGGTGACACTCTTCAGGCTTACAACTCATAAACCATATTTTGTGAACTGACGTTTTTGACCCATTGCAGAGTCTTTCTAAAGGCTAAAATATCATCACAACACACATACACATGTAAGCAAGTGTAACAAGAGCAGTCAAGTGGAAATACACACATTCAATAATATTACACACAAAAGAGAAACACAAAACGTAAAATAGATATGAGAAGAATAGACTGCGGAGGAAAATGAAAAATGTTCCTTTACTAAACATTTCAGTCTGCAAATACTAACAAGGTTTAGAAAGGCACTAGTTTAGTAAACTACAAAGACATTAGACTATATGAACAACTTTGAGTTGTACGGGTTGTACCAAGGAGAAAACTGTTGACCGCTGCTGCAATGAGTTCCATGAGGCAGTCAGACTATGAACCGCCCCCCCCCCCCCCCCCCAATAAAAAAACCCCCAAAAACTCTGTTTGGTTTCTATTTACCTTTTTGGGTCATTGTATTCGATGCATTCTTTTTTAATCATTTGTCCGAACTAACTGAGTTTGACAGGTCAATACAACTGATACACTGTACTTTGTGTAGTTCTGGTTGACCTCACTATAAACAATGTCCACGATTTGTGTGAATTAACAAGAGCAGCGACATCTAGTTCTTTATGTCAGGAATGACATTTATTTATTTATCTATTTCAACTTGTTTGAACACAGCATAGCCCCCGTTCAACGTTTTTATAAGGGGGCTTCTGTTGCATAAAAACACCTCAAAATTTGAAAAATTCACAAAATAAAATAAGAGTTACAGTCAAAAGATAAAACTGAAATTGTTCATATGATGCGTGAACGTGACCGCATCCACAAAATAGCGAGACGGTCTGGTTCACCCGATGACTGGGATAATTACAAGAAGCTACGTAACATGGTGACTTCCAAAATCCGTTCTGAGAAAAGTAACTATTATATTTCTGCAATTGAGTCGAACAAAGGCAATTCCTCTGCTTTTTGGAGAACAATTAAGGGAATCCTTCCCAACAAAAAAAAGCCAGTTCCCAACTCTATTGTAATAGATGGTGAGCATCTGGAAGGTCCCATTGACATTGCTAAGGCATTCAATGAACACTTCTCAACCATTGCTGAGCGTATGGCTGGTAGCAGTAGTTCTGCCCAGCCAGTTCCCAACTCTATTGTAATAGATGGTGAGCATCTGGAAGGTCCCATTGACATTGCTAAGGCATTCAATGTACACTTCTCAACCATTGCTGAGCGTATGGCTGGTAGCAGTAGTTCTGCCCAGCCAGTTCCCAACTCTATTGTAATAGATGGTGAGCATCTGGAAGGTCCCATTGACATTGCTAAGGCATTCAATGTACACTTCTCAACCATTGCTGAGCGTATGGCTGGTAGCAGTAGTTCTGCCCAGCCAGTTCCCAACTCTATTGTAATAGATGGTGAGCATCTGGAAGGTCCCATTGACATTGCTAAGGCATTCAATGTACACTTCTCAACCATTGCTGAGCGTATGGCTGGTAGCAGTAGTTCAACCATTGCTGAGCGTATGGCTGGTAGCAGTAGTTCTGCCCAGAATAGAAATAGCAATAGTGCCACGTCTGACGTGAGCGATTTCTATACTCCAGCTACAGACTATCGTCACGAACACAAGTTTCTATTGTCGGAAGTCACTGAAGCTTTCGTTAAAAAACAGATTGACTCAATGCCAGTCAAAAAAGCTACAGGACTAGACGGCTTAAGTGTAAAGCTCTTGAAACTTGCTTGTCCATATGTAGTCAGTACGTTAACGTACATTATTAATTTATCTATAAGAAGTGGTCAATACCCTGATGCTTGGAAACATGCTTCAGTAATTCCAATACATAAAGGTGGAGATAAAGGTTGCGTTGGTAACTATCGGCCGATTTCCATTCTTCCGATTGTCTCCAAGATTATGGAGAGGGCAGTGCACAATGATCTGTATTCCTACCTTGATGAAAACAATATGATTTCTCCTTGCCAATCAGGTTTCAGACCTCAGCATTCAACAGAGACCACACTGCATGGATTGATTAATGATTGTCTTCATGCAATAGAGCATGGGAAAATCACTGGTACTGTTTTTATTGATTTGAGCAAGGCCTTTGACTCAGTGGATCACAATATTTTATTGGAGAAGCTACATTCGATGAATTTGTCTGCCTCAGTTATCACTTGGTTTACGTCCTATTTAACTGATCGTAAACAGTCAGTTTGCATAAGAAAATGCTGCTCTGAGACTCTTCCTCTTAGAACTGGTGTTCCTCAGGGATCTATTTTGGGACCCCTGTTATTTATAATTTACACAAGTGATATCTCTCGATGCATCCCCCAAAACTGCCAGTTGCACATGTACGCAGACGACTCAACAATAATATGTAGCTCCTCCAACCGAGAGGAAATCGAACGTAGCCTCAATACAGCCATGGTAAATATTTACGATTGGGCCGCCAAAAATAGGTTGACAATCAACGCTGCCAAAACTAAGTCAATGATCATCGGCTCTAAACACAAGGTAGCTTCAACTGACCTTAACATTGTCATTAATAACGATCCAGTTGAACAGATTACCTCTTTCAAGTGCTTAGGTGTTATAATTGACGAATCACTCACATGGACTCCTCATATTGATTACATTAAAAATAAAGTTTCTTCTAAATTAGCCATGTTAAGTAGAATTCGCCACAACATTCCAAAAAGCAGTCTGCACACTTTGGTTAAAACTTTTGTATTACCGAGTCTGGACTATTGTTGTACAGTTTGGGGAGGCCGATACAACGCACATAGTAACCTGCTGAACAGATTGTTGAAAAGAGCCGCCAGATTAATCCTTGGTTGCCCCTACCTAACTTCCTCAACTGATATGTTTAGTGAATTGAACTGGTTATTTTTTGCCGAGAGAATTTGTTTGAAAAAAATTATTCTAGTGTATAAATGCATACATCATCTATGCCCAGAGTACATGGCAAAACTATTCATTCACTTTACAAACAGCTGTTCCACTAGACAAAATGACAACCTTACTCTGAGAGTTCCTACGGCCAAGAAAGAAAGCTTGTGCTCAAGCTTTGCTTTTTCTGGGGCCAAAACGTGGAACGACTTGCCAGCTAGTCTGAGAAAAATTGATTCTTTGTCTGTTTTTAAAACTGAGCTTTTTCAATTCCTAATCGCTTAATTCATACTCGTGGATACTTATTGTGAGTTTCTTTTACTTTATTTTATTTTATTGTACATTCATCCAAATCATAATTTTTATTCCGGATTGTGTATATAGGGACCGGTCTTTATTGTTTTGAAAGCTGGTCTGTTTTTCTTAATTAACCTCCCTTATATTGATTTTCATTGTCCGTTTACATTTCCTTACTTATTTATGCTTTGTTTTTAATCTTGTGTTATTGCCTGCCTACTTTTTACCTTTTTATATGTTTATTTGTTTGTTCTTAACAATGTAATTATGCAGGGCCCAAATGGAAACCAGTTATTTTTTACTGATTTGGCTCACCCTGGGTAAATAAAGGAAATAAATAAATAACCAATTTTGTACCAAGGTGTCTGTATACTCATTCACCCGTTCTATTTCATTGTCATTAATATACACCGGTTCATTGACCCCAGTGATGCGACGGAAATCAATAACCATCTCCTTGGTTTTCTTAACATTATAGTCAAATGACGATCACACCAATCCTCGAATTCCTACCTCTGATATATAACAGAGTGGGTCATCTTTTAAGTAGCCCTTAATTACCGTGTCATCTGCGTACTTTATTATACTGCAATTTGGACTGGAACAAAGACAGTCTTCCCTCGTATACAAAGACAATAACAGTGGTGAGATGACACACCCTTGAGGAGCACCTGTGTTGATAATCCTGACCTTAGAATTAACGTCTCCACTTTTTACCCACTGTGGCCGATGCAGTAGAAAATTATGAATCCCACTGTAAAATATTCGGAGACACATTCATTTGAATAAATTGTTGTATTAAAATGTGTGGTTGCATTGTGTTGAAGGCGCTAGAAAAATCTACAAATAGAGATCTAGCATAGCATTTTGGTTTGTCCAAGTGGCTGTAAAGTTGATGAAGATAAACTAGTACCCCATCATCAACCCCCCTATTGCTCCGGTATGCAAATTGAAACTTGTCCAAATAACAGCCTGCATTTTCAAAAAGAAATTTCAAAACAACTTTTCAAGACATTTAATTTTACTTGACGTCAGAGCTACTGAGCGGTAATCGTTCATTCCTGACACCATAAAGCTTTTGGCACGGGAACCACCATAGAGGTTTTCCACATCTGTGGAATAACCCCCCTATCTATTGTCAGTTGAAATATTTTTGTAAAAATACCAGATAGTTGATGACTACACATTGTTAGAAATCTGTTACCTATACCATCTGGCCCTGAAGCCTTATTAATTTTCAGGCCTGAAAACACCTTTCTTACATCAGACTCATTAATTACATGTTCAGCATTTATTTTCAAAGAGTTTTTCAAAAGATCATTTTCCTGAGTGGGTGAAATCATGACTGTCAAATCGACTAAGTTGTTCAGTCAAAGTTGTTCAGTTTATTAGCAAAGTCACGTTTGGTTGTATCCAGTGCTTGTCCGCATTGCTTGCCACGCAGCCCGAGAATTGTTACACAATATGAAATTCTGCTGTAATCGCCGTTTGATAGTCGTTTTTACACAATTTGATCTGACGTCTGATGTCTTTTTGTATCTCATTTACCATTTTTATGTACGACCAGCTGCAAAAGCATTCCTCTTCTCGATGAGCAGAAATTTAAGTTTCCGCGAAACCCATGGTTTGTTGTTTGGGGGTAAACCTTTCACCTTGACAATGGTACGACTGAGTTAATGCAGAATTTTATGTAATCGGTCACAGTGGTAACAATGGTATCGATCATAATATTTGCAGTCAACCAAGACATTCCAGTCGGTGCATTCAAGACATCCAGGTAGTTTTTCTTTAGATTCGATGGACCAATTATGGGTAATTAACTGTTGTAGGCTTTGATCGTTTCAGAGTTTGCTTGTACGATGGCAGCAACTGGATAATGTTATGGTCCGAGTTATCTAGTTTCGGACACACCCTCTCTTTATATGCAGATGAGATGTTTCCATAGCATAAGTCCAAATATGGAGGACGGAATTTCCTCCATGGTCCAAGACTGTGTCCACTAAAGTTGGTTTGTTAAATGGTTAAAATCTCCAAAAACGAATATAGCAGAGTCAGGGGAGATACGTTCCAGTCGTTGAATTCTGGAAGCAATCTCCTCGCTTGCAACTTGAAAGTTGGCTTTGGGTTGAATATAGACGACCATAATACAAATTTGGCTGACCTCCCTGGGCAAATAATAGAGTCTTTAAAAGTTCATTATCAGGGGTGCAGATTTTTTCTTTTAACGACCAATTTTCGCACCAGATATTATTTATGTACAAACATATACACCTCCACCTTTGGATTTTCCAAAGCCTTGTGATCTATCCCCTCTGACAAAATATTGAAATTTGACAAGTCAACGGCGCTGTCAGGAATATTGTCAATTAGCCAGGTTTCAGAAAACACGACATGTCTCCCGGTATTCGTGTTGGTATCGTGTACACGCATTAAGTTCATCCGTTTTATTTGATAGAGATCTTACATTACCAAGCAAATTGGTCGGTAAGGGTGGATTTGTCCGTCGAGCTCTTGTAACTTTCCGTATACCTACACGCTTTCCTCTTTTCCTAGGTTTGATTTCTTGTGGGAAGTCTTCATAGTTCATCGGTTTGGACGATGACCGTGGTTGAAGGGCAGTTACGGTAGTGCTGACCTTGTGTATGTAATTCTAATATCAGTGTCACCAGTCGATTCAGCGCCAGGGTAGGCAGAAACACACATCCAATATCGAGACAGTAATAAAAACACCAGCAGACACCGGATCATAACAGCTCTGCATACCTTCATGCAACATGTTGATAAAACTATGCAAAACTTAGTTGAACACACTAAAATATCGACAAAGATCAGTAAAAATGGGTAAAAACGACGGACACGAAATGGCAAAGGTGGTCGCTACGGAGCAGCAGCAGCGCCCTCTTAACTTATAATTATTCTACAACAAAGACTTAGAGTTGATCCTTTTTACACTTAGTAGGCTAGATCCCAGTTATAATTAATTCAAGTAATTAGTGTCTGATCATGCAGTGTTAATTTATACAATAAGTTATATTACTTCATTTATGATTCCAATAACTAAACATTCTACAGTTACTATAACCTATATATACAGGCCTACAATACGGCATATTTTATCTATACTGTACAATCACATGTTTTAATTACAAATGTTTGTTTGTAATTTTTATGTACACATTATCTAGTGGACGAATATAACTAACTAAATTCAATCAAATTGTTTTGAAAAAAAAAAAAAAAAAAAAGCAGAGCCCCGACTACAAATTTGTATTTATGTTAGCGTTGGCACTATGTTGGCTCAACATTAGCATGGTCGTATAAACTGATCCTGAGTACTGAATTATTAGGGCAATTTCAGAATTACTGGCATTTGATTGCCCCACCTTGAAAACACCACAACTTTAGCATTGATTCTGACCATCATACTTGTTCTGTAAAATCTTATTTGTAAATCCGGTTTTGTATTAAAGGGACCGTTGCCTCAGATTGGGCGATTTGTGATATGAAAAGTGTTTGAAACCATTTGTTATGAAATGCATATGGTTAGAAAGATGTTTTAAAAGTAGAATGACCAACACAAATATGCCTCGAAATTGTGTGGTTTTGCTTTTACTTTGTGAACTAACACGGTCCGCCATTTTGTGGAGTCAACAATTTGGCTCTTCAATTCGAGGCAACGTGTCCCTTTAAGCCTATAACCACATTTTATTTTGGAAATAGCCCCAGCCGCATACTGTAATAGTATGATCCTTGGTAAAAAAACTTGTTGACAATATTTAGAATCCTGAAGAAAAAAGAAAGAGGTTAGCCTAAAACAATTATGCAAAACGTTAAGAAGGGACAGACCAATCTGCATCCCCAGCCGGATTTCCAGTTCCCCCACGCAACAGGAGAGTTTCCCAACCTGGTGACAAAGGGTCCACAGTTCAGGTAAACCAAACATCATGGAAACCTGAGAAATGTATATCCGCGTCGGTATAATTGATTAGGGAAACGTTTTTGTTTACTACAATCATCTGCGCGTAACTATTTACTTGGAACAAATCGAGGGCGATGGCATATTGATTTGTTTCCATTGTCCACCATCGTTTTAAATTTCATTTTGTTTGATTCTGTGTATGTCGTACAAGATTCATTTGTATGGTGGCCCTGAAGGGACATCGCACATCGCAAACGTGTGCGCACACGTATGCAATGTCGTGAAACAAATCGTGAATATGTGCGCACACACGTATGCAATGTCGTGAAACAATTCGCGAATATGTGCGCACACGTCTGCGAATATATTTGCGATGTCGTGAATTTTATTGCATACCATGTGGCATACCTTTGAATAAAATGTCTAATGATCTGGGGGGTTTCTTACCTAGAGTGAGATAAGCGGTAGTCATTGCAGCGGTAGTCATTGTTGTGAGGCAAGCGAGGCGGGTGGTCTTCGGTATGGCGAGACTTGGCCTGGTGCCAAGTTCCTGGGTACACATTATTGTATAGTCATGCTTACAGGAGCCTGACTGTAGCGCCACGTACTCCCTAGGTCACTAACAAATTGTCCGCAACTATGACATCACCCCAAAGGTATGCGACATGGTATGCAATAAAATTCACGACATCGCAAATATATTTGCAGACGTGTGCGCACATATTCGCGAATTATTATTATTATTATTATTATTTATTCAGCCAACACACAACGATACAAAACAATACAGAAGTACTTCCAGATGGGCTAGGAGAAACAAAAGCAAAGTAATTACTGTGGTCCGTGGACCTGCTGCCCCACATCTGGTTGTAAACAAGTAGAGTAAAAAATATATAACAATTTATGTGAAAAAAAGAAGATAATAAATTAACTATAAATAAACATATGTACATGTACATCAAAGGTTAACATTTTAAACAAAACATTAAAAGCATGAATTATGTTAGAGTAAAACCAGTTTTTAAGAGTGAAAAGGAAAATTGTTTCACGACATTGCATACGTGTGCGCACACATTCACGATTTGTTTCACGACATTGCATACGTGTGCGCACATATTCGCGAATTGTTTCACGACATTGCATACGTGTGCGCACACGTTTGCGATATGCGTGTCCCTTCAGGGCCACCATACATTTGCTTTATAATGCAGTCATGGGGCACTAAACTGAAGGATGCTTGCGTGTAAGTTGAATCTTGGCAGAAACATATGCATCAAGTATAATATGACATGGATTGTTGATCGTCCTCACAAGTCATATTCAAAATTTAGTACATACAACGAACATAGAGAAAAACAAATACGTGGGTCCTGTCATAACACCAGTGCTTTTACGTCAGTGTTGTTATAACAACTGTCATCAGCAGGCCCTTCTACCTCAAACTTCCATTCTCAAAAATGCATCCCTAGTGATCATTCTTTTGTTCTATACTTTGTCCCTGTCTGAACAGTTTGACTTTCCCATAGACTTTAAGACCATTCCCCCCTTTTTGTTTTGTCTTTGGTGTCCCTATAGTATAAGGTATCGAAAATGAGAGCATAAATGAGGCATTCGCATTTTTGTGCATAAAGTGTGAAGTAAAAGTGTTGTACGTGACACTGAAATGACTTCAGCTGAGTCAGCATAAACGCCCATAGGCCTATTACCTTTATGGTAGGGGCGTGACAAGTGTCCTTGCGTACTGGGGTGACCTCACTTATTATAAAGCACTCTTTTAGCCCTTGAAGGTCGTCTGATTTATTGGTGTTTTTCCCTGTTTGCTTTCTCTATTATCCTATTTTATTCATCCTCCACTCTTGTCTCTGACAACTCAAACAAAGTCTATTGTTAGATCCAAGGAACGTAGTGGTTATCCGCCATTTTGGATACGGCTACAGCTTCGGGAATATTTAAAGCTCTAGTCGCATTGTGGTGATCCCTGACTTGGCTTCGTTCCAATAAGTTTTAAAATAAACAAATAACAAAATAACCAAAGAAATAAACAGTTCTATTATGAAACGGGTCTCATAACGAGGCTCTGCATTCTTACAGCTCCCGTGGCCTACAATTTATTTGCTGCGTGTGCACGTCCCAATGCGCATGATCGGTGCGCAAAGGATTATTGGTGAAATCCGAGTCTAAGCAACACCGACAACCATCATGGCGCACTGATTTTGAAGCAATGTGGCACATAACTATAAAACCTGGCATAGTAATACATCATGGAGAAAGGAAATCAATTTAATCTATTTCCTTCCTCCATGGTTACATGTAAACTACAGCTTGGTGTCCATCTTGGCAGCTTGGTAATTTTTGTCCATTGTTCTCGGTTTTCCCAAAGATGCATTGCATGTGCATAATATGTCCGATTGTTTGGAAAATTACATCACCTTTTTGGCAAAGACATGGGTGCGACAAACTTTACGCAATCGCAAAAAAATAAAAACGTATTGAAAATAAAGTGGTTCAGCTTGAAGTTGAATAAAAGATACGGATCACGGATCGTGTTTGGAATACACAGCCTTGCACGAGGGGCAGGCATGACCGGGGGGGGGGGGGTGCAAAGAAGTGTCTTGTTGTGTGTTGATAAGAGCTTCCTATACATGGCGCAAGGATCCCATTATCCCCGATTTCTATTTTAACAGAACAAATACTCCACTCACCCAAAAAGTAAGTTAACAATATGATTACTGAAAGGCTCAAGCTTATGGTGCCGTTTTGATATTTCCTTAGGCATTACTTAAAAGCCAATACGATATGTATATTTACTGTCAGGGGCTTTTACAGTGAGAGCTAAAAAAACACCACCAGGGTCTGCATGAATACTAATGTTGACATGAACAGATTTACAAATGCCTTGCATAAGTCAATAATGTTATGAACTGGGCCAAACTTCATAAAGCTACTTAATTAAGAGCAAAAAGTAGCTCAACAAAATTATGACTATAGGTTAACAGCAGAAAAAAGCATCCAGACAGCCAGTTGTAAATTGTTGTTTGACTGGTATTCTGCTTAATTAGATTAGCAGACAAATTTAAGCACTCTGCTTAAAGGGTGTGTACAATGGTAATATATATATATTGTTCTTTGACAAAAATACCAATGTTGTACACACCCTTTAAGCAGCTTTATAAGATTGGACCACTACAACCAACCTGCGAACTTTTCCTCCAACTCATATACAGTAAGCTAATGGTCAAACTATGATTTTTAAAAATTCTTCAAATTTTTTTTCCTGCCATTCTCGGTTTGAGATACACCGACGTGAACGAAAACAAGTGAGCTGAACCATATGCTGAAGGGTTGTGCTATTAATTATCTAGACAGAATTCTAGAAAAGGAGTGACTTTTGACCCCTTGGACTGACGTCACCCCGGCGACGTTCAGGATCTGTCTTGAGAGTCAAATTGCATGACAACAGTTTGTGTGTAAACTTATGCATGAAGTTTGCTCTACACAATTCATTACACATAAACCGGGGGGGGGGGGCAGTTTGGCTGACTAGGCAACCAAGATTTATTGTGGTTATGACGTCATCAGGTGTCTCGGGTCACTAGTACTACCCCAAGTGTTTGTCTTCGCCTTTCAACTAAAAGGTGTATTGCCTGTGTTTGGATGAAAGGATGCAGTTTAGGAAGGTAACTTTTGTGTTGCCGAAAGTTTAACAAGAAAGAAAACTATTTCAGACACACTGTGTGTATATGAATGGAGCTAACTTTGTTGTCTAGTCATGGTAATTTGACGTTTGGCTGGCTAGGTGTCATTAGGGAATTTTGAATTGTTTGATTTTTGTTAAACCAATTTTGTGGCGGAGACACAATATTTGTTTACAAACAGACCATTAGGAACAGAGTGATGGCATCATCAAGTGTATATATATCGACCGACCCAGTAAATTGGATCTTTGAACTGTCTTTTGCTTAATTATCCATTTCACTTTTTACGAAATTAAACACTCCACGAGTCTAACAAGTCTCCTGATGCTTACCCCGTTGGGATTGTACTTTCTGTATTGTCGACTGTCTCTAAGTATAGCAATGAGACAGTTGTCTAAGGTTAACTCCCGTCACTCAGAATTACTCACTTTTCATCACCTGAAACCTAGAACGGATGCTTATAAATTTTCAACAATTGTACGCTTTCCTAAAATGTTCTCAGAACTCACAATAGATACCAGGGATATTTTGATTTTGGAGGGTTACAAGTCCTTTCGTATGATGTTGAGGGAGGACCTTTTAGTATGTTAGTGTGGGTGGTTTTTAATTGAATTTCCTGCTTCATGGTTTTTAAAGATGTTCTTTGGTGCCAGTTTTTTAGTGTGTGGCTTTAGAGGGTTTTAAGTCCATTCGTGTTGGGCTTTGGGGCTCATTTGGGACCTTGTATTGTTTGGGTTTTTAAATGTATTTCCCTGCTCCTGCTTTTATGGTGTTTTATGGGTGCTGTTTTTGCTAGGTTTTTCGGATTTGCTTTTGTTTTAAAGTTTTCCGTTGTGTGATTTTAACAGCGTTTGAGTGCAATCTATTTTTATTTTTATAGTTATATAGTTATAGTTATATATTTTTTTTCGTTGGCAGGGGTCTGGTTGTACACATCTTAAGATGACAGTTTTTATACTTTTGTATAACCTTGACAGCCCCTGTCCAACTTGTAATCATTGTGTATAGGCCTATGTCTCAAGATTTAAAATAAAATAAAATTAATAAAATAGATCATTATATGAGTGAATAAGTACCGGCTGTTGAACGCCCTTGTAAAAATGACATTCTGTTGATTCAAGAAGAAGCGGTTGTGTTGAAATCATGACGCATGATAATTAAGCATTTCCTTGTAGGAGAGTAGCCCCTCGTAGAGTACAGAATTCAGTGAACTACGAAATCATTTTTTATTTTGGAAACCCCTTCTCACACGTGACTTAACACATCAACTGCACCGCAGTTGTGTCCAACATAACATGGCAACTCAGATGACTTAGTACAAACGTCTTTTGTCTTGATTTTCTGTAAAATGGAGTAGGCCTTCAGTTAAAAATTCATCATTCTTTGTGGCATGGTGAGTCAGTGCTATGAACTTTAACGAACTAAAACAAGGATTACAGTAATTAGGACAGCATAAAAAGAATAAAACATCCAACCAGCCTCACAAACAACATTATCAGTACCTTGCTGATTTGTTAAGGGGTGCGGGGGGGAGAGGCGGACCTCAGACCAATGATATTGTCAGGGTAATGCTTCGTTATTAGCTGTTCCGACGTAGCGGTCGGAACAGCTTTTGTTTTCGTTAGGATTTTTATTTGTTTTCCTTATTATTCTTTCCTTCCTCCAAAACGCCATAGGTTTAATACACGTATTTTGTTATGTCAAAAAATCATACTTGGCTTAGCATAAAAGAGTCAAATCTTGTATCATATTAAAGCTTAGGTCATGAAGTTATAGTTAAATGTAATTAGCTTAACTTAATTAATTAATTTACTTAGTTATAATGACATGAATATTTAATTAGCCAATCTTGAGACCACTATATCTCGAAAAGTATGCGACCGATCGTCAAACTGTTTTCAATTATATACTTGTGGGATACAGTATAACTGTTTGGTGGCCTAGAATGCCGGACGACGTCACGATGACGTCATTTATTGCGCTTTTTGTATCTGTGTACAAACCTAATGCTCTAAGATTCTAAACTTGATCCCAGTCCTAGTCCTGTATACGAGCGATGTTGTTGCGTATTTCGTACAATAATACACAGACTACATAGACATATACGATGAGAGACTTGGACATAGTTTATTTTTTAACGTATTTCGGATCTGATTTCTGCTGTTGTTGTTGCGAACGAAACTCTCTGGATCACTATTGATTGCAAACCAAATGTTGTAAAATAAGAATTGGAAATGACAAAATAAAACACATTTAATTTATACAAGGTTCTGTACATGTATCAGCAGTTTAAATTTAGGTTTATACAAATACTCCTTGCCCCTTATCCAATCAAAAAATGTTGTACTAGCGACTAGCGAACTGACGTGACGTGACCAAGCTTGAAGTCGTGTGTCGACATGTGTGGAAACTGGTGCAAACAACACACAGCCATCACAGTGCAATATGCAGGCTGTGTTTTACAGGTACCAGACATGCCATTTCCCTGGTAATATGGTGTTAAAGGGACACACCGATTACCTGTTTACGTAATTTAGTCATGTTGAATCAAAGACAATTATTTCAAGATGGTTTTTATATTTTTTTTATACAAAAATATCACGTAATTAATGAGAAATTACCGAAAAAAACAAAAGCGGTCAAAGGTCACCGTATACGCTTTACCAGCCGTTGCAAGTGTCAAATTTACGGGATACATACTGTGCAATGTTGCAAGTAGACTGGTGCTCTGTTTATGTAAGTGTTTTACTACGACAAGGCATGAGGATCCAGTCCACGTTATCCATCTGAAAGTGTGTATAAACAACGGACACGGAAACCAGTCAACTCGCCCCCCAGCAAACTCGCCAATTACAAAGTCCCCAACTACAAAGTCGCCCCCTAGCAAAGTCGCCCCCTCACATACAAACTTGTTCCCTCTCAAAGTCGCCCCTCACAAAGGAATGTAACAAATTGGTGTGATTGGACTTCAGGGGAACGAAAGCTATCTTGAGGGAACAAAAGCTATCTTGAGGGAACGAAAGAGCAAATCTGGGGAACAAAATCTCATTGCGAGAGAACGAAAGCATATTTTTAGGGAGCGAAAGCATATTTCGGTTGAATGAAAGTTTATTTCGGGCAAAAAATTCAAAGTCGTATTTCGAGGAATCGGAAGCTTTTTTTTAGGGAACGAAATCTCCTTTCGAGGGGAAAAAAGCGTTCTTTAGGGAAGGAAAGCATATTTCGAGCGAACGAAAGTATATTTCTTGCGAACAAAATCATATTTCGAGGAAACGAATGCGTTTCTTTAGGGAACAAAAGCGTATTTCTGGGGTACTTAATTGTAGTTTGGGGGAAAGAAAGCGTGTTCAAGGGAACGAGAACCCATTTTCTAGAAATAATCTATTTCGTTACCTAGAAAAACACACTGCGTTCATAAAATGAAAAATAAAATTTTGTGAGACAAAATTATATTTTCATCGATATAAATAATATTTTGAGAAAACAAAATGATTTTGATGGAATTTTGTGTGTCGAGGGATGCAATAGAAATTTCGAGTGAGTTTTTTTTCCACCTTTTAATTGTTAATTTCTTTTTCACTTGTCCCTTCAGGGGCTCCGTTTTTTTTTATATTTTTTTTTGGGGGGCTCGTTTTTTTGGAATTGTTTGTCAAAAATTTTGTTTAAACTAATTGTACCGTCAATAAAAAAGTGGTATTCCTATGTTGACATAAATCTTATTTAATTAACAAGAAACTCGGTACAAATCGGGTCAAGGAATGTACACAGAGCATTGAAAAGTTGCGATTTTGAAACAACGGATTCGATCAGCGAGGTGTACCGACTAGCAAACCCGCAATAGCAACAACGTAGTTGGTGGTCTGGCTCCCTACCCCTCCCACATGTTCATGAGCTTCCAGGTATACAGCTGTCTCTTGGCTAGTGGGTTTCCGTCGAGGTAGCACTGCCGAGATACTCTGCTCGCAAGCGACACGACTGCCCCTGTGTTTGTGTAGCTAGTCCCCACGCTGTGCACTGTAAGACACGCTTCCGTTGTTGGGACTCTCTGAAATAAAATCTTACGTTCGACTTTTTGTATTACTTACAACTTGTATCCATAATTTGAATACGTATTTTTGTGTGTCAAATACTCATGAATTCTTGTTAAAAAACAGAGTTGAATTCGGTGCAGTAATTAATTTTTATACGGCTGGAAGTAAAACTAACTCCGAAGATCACAAGGGTTATCCGAACCAAAAAAGTGGTTCGGATAACCCACGTGACCTTCGTTTTTTGAAAAATGCTCAAAAACGACCAAAATTGATGGTTTCTTTTAGGAACCGTTCTTCTCCATTCCTGGAAGACCTTAGGAGTCATGTTTTAGTCTATTTTGTAGCCAAAATAGCCCAAGGAAGCCGGTGTGTCCCTTTAACGTTGACAGAATACCAGCATTAGTATTGGTGTCGTGCACAATAATGTTTTTAAAGAATTATATCCCAGTGTTATTATGGGTATTGAACATACACGCGCTGTACGTACATAATATGGCCATCTACACAATAATTACGAACACTGTTACTTGCAACACCATACGACAGTGTACTTATTTCTTGTGCTAGACGTTAACTCCATGTGCACTCCGGGAATAACGATCGGATCATCGGAATTGTTTTTAATATTAAAAAAAAGTATTGTTTGTGAAAATACGTGACTCGCAAGTCACGAGTCCTCGGGATAAGTCCGAGTCATGATAGCCGAGTTCGAGTCCGAGTCTTTTGCAGATGTGACTCGAGTCCGAGTCCTGGACACGAGTCATACAGCACTGTGTACAAGTCCCCACAGCTCTGTGTATGCCTACCCACTACTGTCATGATAAAATAATGTATGTTACTGCAATAATTTATAAAAGCCTTCTTTATCATGTTTATCTTCAATGTATCGTTACACCCCTATTAACATGTCCTATGGATTTATGGAATTTCACTCTTGTACCGTGTGTTAAGCACGAACAAATTAATCAATGTGTTTGCAACTATTGCGGCACGCAGGGTAATGAAATAACAAAGATTACTAGCCTGTAAATTGGAAACGATATGTGTGTGTGTGTCACATGGGATTGTGTGCTGTGTAAGTCGTGATCGCAATTTTTATTGTCGGCATTTCGCGGCACTTTGCGATCAATTTAATTTTACATTTAACCGAACCGTAAACATGTAAACCTTTAACCGGTTGATCGGTTGGTTAACCGTGTAACCGTGTATAGTCACACGCTTACTTTACTACTAACTTGTGAGACCTGTTCCTCGATAGAATGGTTAAGTTTGCTTTTCATGCTTACTTTAGACCTGTTCTTTGGTATAAGGGGTAGTTCGTTAATTTTATGTACTAACTTTTCAGTTCTGTAGCTTGAAAAGGAGGTTAGTTCGCTCAGTGCACTTTAACTTGTGAAACCTGTTCAGTGTAGAGTCAGTTTCAGAATGAAGGTTATGAAGGTTTAGAAAGGTGTAATAATCTATGATCATGCTTCATGTAACTGTTATAGCACCACCATGTGTTGAGACTTGAACAATGTCACATGTACTGAGTTGTTGAATAAAGTAGCCATCTTGAGTTTATGCTTTGTGTACATCTTGTCTCCAACATTACAATTCATACAATGGGCACATTTAAAGTCAAAATAAGAGCATGTCAAAGTTGAAGGGTCTTGTATCTCGAAGTCAGACCATCTTTGATGGTCTGGAGTGCCTAATCAAAGAAAAAGAACACGGAACAGCTCTGTGTTTGTTCACAAACACCTAATGTCTAGTTTTTTATTGAATTTGCATGACATTTGCACTTCAGATAATTATTAACATGATAAAAAAGTTGACATTTTAGAACAGTATCCGAACTATCTAAATAAAAAATACAAAAACCCCCAAAACAACGACGACGACGACGACGACGACAACAACAACCACTCACTCCCCCAAAATAACAAACAACAACAAAGGTTAGGTCTTGATATGGGTTTCGAGAGGGGAGGGACGGATCTCAGACACTTGTTAAGTTTTTTTTCTTTTGTTTTGTTTCAAATCAAATCAAGATCAATTGTGGCATTTATCAAAAGCTGTATGCTTCCCCCTTCTAAATTAAATTTTTTCCTCGAAAAAAATCTGAATTTCCGAAATCTGGCCTGCCCTCACGCTAAACCTTGTCATCTCTCAAGAGGTCCTCGGTAGCATTCACTGTCGGAATTAGAGCATACAGCTGTTGTAACACCAAACCATGTAGGTTACTCTAGCACAGGTATTCATATAAAAGACAAGCAGCTCGTTTGTGACTTTATTGTTATAACTTTACTCATCTATAGATCTTCTTCTATAGATAGGTTGCAATATGACGTCAATCGGCCATCTTTACGGGCAATTTGGAACACACAGTCATGCGTTACGCGTGAGAACGGCGTGCAGCACGCGCACATTTCACAAAACTCATTGCGTGATTGGTTAGTGAACGACGCGGCTGCGTTAATAATTTGAGCGCTTGACGCGCCTGCAAGCCAAAATGCGATTTGCCCGTAAAGATGGCGTCTACTGGGAACTATCTATATTACTGTAAATCATCACCATTCTCTAAACAAAATATTCAATATAGACGACATTGAAGTTTGTTTTTTTTATTATAGAACTGACAATGACAAATTAACACAACTGTGGCACTGGCTGAACGTGGCTTTGAGAAATACAGACGTTGACGGAGCGAGCTGCAGTTGATTGCAAATTACCTTTTTTATTTTTTTTTATTGCAGCTTTGTTTCAGCTTTGACATTGAAGATTACTTACAATTTTTGTTCTCTCATAAATCTAGGTACAAATACGTTCTAACTATAATTGCAATAGGATAATAATAATAATATTTAAAATTTATATTGCGCCCCTTACATACAAAATGATCAAAGGCGCAGAACACATGTTAAAAAGCACAGAATGGAAGAAAACGACAAAGAAAAAAGACTGATCACCATGCCAGTGCCCAAACAAAAGTATGGGGATACGTCTGTCCCGCCAACAGTGAACTAATAGTTACTTATTACATAGGCCTATCCCTGCTGGCATCGGTAATGTTTTGACCTTTTCAGGAGAGAGACGCCTCTAACCCTATCTATGCTAAAAATCTAAACTAACTGGCAAGGTGACCATAGAAGAAAGACACACTAAAAAGCGGCTTTAAAAAGGTGGGTTTTTATATTACATTTAAAAGAGGTAAGTTTCTGTTCGCTACGTATATGAAACGGTAGCGCATTTCAAAGCTTAGGGGCTGCCACAGAAAAAGCCCTATCACCAAATGTAGTCAACATTTTACCAGAAGGATAATCCAAGAAAATACCATTATTCCCTGACCTAAGTTGATATGAAGATACTTTCCGGATGGAAACAAGATCCTGTAAGTACTTTGGAGAAAGACCATGAAGAGCTTTGAAGGTCAACAAAAGGATTTTAAAATTAATCCTGTACGAAACAGGCAGCCAATGTAATTGACGAATTATAGGTGAAATGTGTTCAAACCGGTGTGTGTTAGTAACAATTCTGGCAGCAGCGTTTTGAACCTTTTGTAGTTTAGCTATCTGTGACTTGGGCAGACCATACAAAAGGCTATTACAATGATCAAGACGACTGGTCACAAATGCATGAATTAGTTTTAAAAGAGAGTCTTGTGTTAGGAATTGACTAATGCGTTTGATGTTGTGAAGATGAAAAGGCTGCGAGCAAGCTTTATTGATGTGGGTGTTCATTGTAAGTTCAGAATCAAACCATGACCCCAAATTACGAACACATGTTGTAGGAAAAACTTTAGCATCACCTATCATGATATTGGAAATATTAATTTTCTTCAACTGCTGCTTTGATCCGATGATCAAAAATTCACTCTTAGCATCATTAATTAGAAGCCGGTCATGCAACATCCATTGCCTGATGTCCCTAATGCAATCTTCCATTATAGTTACAGCAGCTTGACAAGATTTATCGTCAGGTCTAAAAGATAGATACAGCTGAGTGTCATCGGCATAACAATGAACATCAGGCAGATGATGCTCAACGATGTCAAACAATTTAGAGGCATAGACAATGAATAAAAATGGTCCTAAGCAGGATCCCTGAGGAACGCCACAGTTGATATTAAACTTTTCTGATAAGGTACCTTGAATTAGATACGCGTTGACTTCTATCTGACAAATAAGACGAAAACCAATCGAGGGCCTTGCCAGTGACTCCAAATTTAGACTGCAGACGTTTCAATAAAATTACGTGATCAACAGTATCGAACGCTGCACTCGGGTCTAAAAGGATAAGCAGAATAACATGTTGGGAATTCATCCTCATCAGTAAATCATTTTTAACCTTTATAAGAGCCGTCTCTGTACTGTGATGCTTCCGGTAAGATGATTGAAAAACCGGAAACATGGAATGTTTTGACATGTGACAATAAAGTTGGTCACAAACGGCCCTCTCAGTTAATTTAGAAATAAATTGTAAGTTACTGATTGGTCGGTAGTTTTCTAATTTCATATCGAGATTGTTTTTATTTTTAATAAAGGGCATATTAAAGCTTCTTTCCAGTCAGTAGGAAATGTACCAGATACTAATGATGAGTTTATAATGTTGGTAAGTACTGGAAGCAAAACATCAAGGCACTCACCCACAAGGTTAGTAGGCATGGGATCCAGAGCGCATGATCCCTTAGAAGAATTGACAACAAGCTGTTTTACCTGTGACTCGGTTAATGGTATGAAACTATCAAACAGGATATTACTGGACATTGTTTCAGATGTAAAAGATAACGTTCTGTCAACAGAGGTTGAAACTTCCAAGTCATCAAGTTTAGCATGAATATTAGATATTTTCTTTACAAAAAAGCTACCCATATCATTAGCAAGAGTCATTTTATCTTTAAAAGGTGGAAAGAGGACGTCATCACTATGCCCAAGCAGCTTTTTAGATGCTCTAAATAATTTCCTCTGGTCGGAACTAGTACTTTCGATAAAGTCTTTGTAGAAATTGCAGCGAGCTTTATGAAGAAGAAAGGTTACCTTATTTCTTAATATCTTATAATACATATTCTGAAAGATCAGAGGCCATGTTTGTTCGTCGCCACTTCTTTTCTGCACGTCTCCTCATCCTCAAGGCAGAGTTGATTTCTTGATTAAACCAAGGTAGACGGGGCCTAGCGGTGACCATCTTGGACTTTAATGGGGCATGTGTGTTGAAGATACCAGCTAGTGTAGTATTATAACATTTCGTAAGCTCCTCAAGATCTTGAGGAGTGTCCCTGCACAGCCTAGAAGAGACTAAGTCACTTTTCAAGCAATTAATATCAATGGATTTAATATCCCTATACACAATCTGTTTAGCAGGAAAAGAAGACTTGTTTTGTTGCAAATTGCAAATAACAGAAAAATGATCAGAAAAAGGTGGTGAGGTGTCGGGGGGCTGTTAAGAACCATGTCTGATTTCCGGGTAATAACAAGATCTAGTGTGTGACCCATCTCATGTGTAGGTTTGTTAACATGTTGCTGGAAACCCATGGATTCAAGAAGTGTTAAAAAACGTATAGTGTTTGGATCGTCAGAAATGTCAACATGGATGTTAAAATCTCCAGTTATTAAAACTGGTTCAGAAGATAAAATAATGGATTCTAAATAATCGGCAAAATCAGTGATAAACCGATTAACTGTACAAGGGTGGCTAACTGACTAAGGTGGCCTGTAAATGATTAATTTAAACGAATTAATCCCTACAGACCATTCTGAAAACTCAAATGAATCTAATTCATCTCCAGCAATTTTCTTGACATTCAAACGATCACGAAACAGCAAAGCAGTGCCTCCCCCCACACGGTTTTTCCGGGGATGATCTAGCAATCTAAAACCAGGTGGAGTTGCTTCAACCTTGTGGGCAACATCCATATCTGTAAACCAAGTCTCTGTAAGGGCAAACAAATCAGCCTTACTATTAATAGCATAAGAAACAAAATCAGCTGTTTTATTTCTGGTAGAGATCTGGTATTTAAGCAACAAAGTTTAAATAGATCATCAGAGGAATCGGCAGGATTTACAACAATGTGTTTAAGGACAGGAGTACGTTTTTCCAAAGCTAACCTATTATGAACATAATCAAGCCGGTGACCAATGTGAACAGGAATTTTACACTTATAGTTACAATGACCCGCTCTATTACCCCTGAACCGAACAATTCCATTCGCTTTCAGAATCGAAAACAATCCAGGCTGAATGGAGTGATAAAAAGTCTTACGGATGTTAAAAAGCTGACTACGGGAATACATTATAGTTGTATTACTAGACATGTTAGAATGCGAATTTTCTGTATGCATAAAATGCAACTCGTCATTGCTAGTGCATCCAATACGAGGGCCTGGGTTAACAGAAATATCCATAATGCACTTTCAAGATTATAACTTGTTTGTTTGTCACATTTTACTTTTGCTTTAAGAAGTACACTCTAACCCATCCCTAGACTTGTTGACAAGTCGTTAATGATGGTTGCGGTGAGTCGAGTCGCGTGTGGTGCTGTTGCGTAATAAAGAATGCTCTCGCGAGATCACTGCTCTCGCGCGAAGTTGCTGGCTGCCGACTCTTCGTCATTAACGACTTGTGAAACCCGCCGGCGGTACATATTCATTTATTCATGTACGGACACAGTGTACATTACGGTTGCTGTAGCGACGATCATGAAGACGAATCCATTTTATCTGAGGGTAGTACTAATTTTAGTTACTGTAAATGTACTGAATGTTTGCGCTTGAGACATCTGTGGGTGTGTTTTGTGGGTGTTAACTCCTTCATTAGTTTAGTAACTAAAGAAATAAAGTAAACTTATCTTAAACTGCATTATTATAATAATTGTTTAAGATGTGTGTTTTGCCTCATAAAAATAAATATGCCTACCGTGAATAGTTACTGATACGCTCCAATCATTTAACCCAATGTGTTCTACAGTGATTGTGTGTATTAAGTGTGTATAAACAACGGACACGGAAACCAGTCAACTCGCCCCCTAGCAAAGTCGCCAATTTAAAAAAAGAACATGTACAAAGTCACCAACTACAAATTCGCCCCTAGCAAAGTCGCCCCCTGACAACAAACTCGTCCCCTCTCATAGTCGCCCCTCACAACGGAATTTAACAAATTTGTGTGATTGGACTTCAGGGCTTCGAAAGCTATCTTAACGGAACGAAAGAGGAATTTTGGGGAACGAACTTGAAAGAGGAATTTTTGGGAACGAAAGAGGAATTTTGGGGAACAAAATCTCATTGCGAAGGAACGGGAGAGTATATTTACAGAACGAAAGCATATTTCGGACGAATGAAAGTATTCGGGCAACTAATTCAAAGTCGTATTTTGATGAAACGAAAGCTTGTTTTTAGGGAAAGAAATCTCCTTTCGGTGGAAAAAATTCATTTTTATTGAACGAAAGCATATTTTGAGCGAACAAAATTATATTTTGTGCGAACAAAATCATATTTCGAGGAAACGAATGCGTATCTTTCAGGGAACAAACGCGTATTTCTGGGTAACAAAATCGTATTTCGGGGGAAAGAAGGCGTGTTCGAGGGAACAAAAACGTATTTTCTAGGAAAAATCTATTTTGCTACCTAGAAAAACACAACTTTGTTTACAAATTTAAAAAAATATAATTTTATGTGACAAAATTATTATATTTTGATTGAATAATATTTTGAGGAAACGAAATGACTGTTGGAATTTTGTGTGTCGAGAGATGGAAAAAAATTCAGAGTGAGATTTTTTTTTTTCACATTTTAATTTGTAATTTATTTTTCACCTGTTCCTTCAGGGGCTCTGGTTTTTTGTGTGTGTTTTTTTTTTTTGGGGGGGGGTTTCGTTTTTGTCTCACAAATTGTTTAACTTAATTGCACCGTCAATATAAGAGTGGTATTCCTATTTATTGACATAAATCTTATTTAATTTCCAAATCGGGGGAAGGAACGTACACCGAACATTGAAACGTAACGATTTTAAAACAGCGGATTCGATCAGCGAGGTTTACCGACTAACAAACTCGCAATGACAAGGTAGTTGGTGGTCTGGCTCCCTACCCCTCCCACATGTTCATGAGCTTCCAGGTACAGCTATCTCTTGGCATGGCTGAGCCCCGCCGACAGAAACTCTGCGCGTCATGGCATGCCATGCAGCTACACGATTTGTCCCGTGTGTTACGTACGTCTCCCCACACGCTGTACACTGTCAAACACGCTTCCGTTGCTCGGACTCTCTGAAATAAAATCTTACGTTCGATTTTTTGTAATTATTTACAAGTTTTAGTGAAGTTGTACCCATAATTTGAATACGTATTTTCTTGTGTCAAAATATTCATGAACACAATCACTCTCACCACTCAGTGTTTGGTTTTGATCGTGCATGATCAAAGCATCAAAGCAACATAAAACTCCATCCAGTACAGGATTTGATGTTTAATATTCATCTACAGTTTGAATATTCATAGATATAACGAAATTGACCAATCAGATGCGTCCGTACGAAATCGGCTGAAGTGGCCATAGGCCGTGCACAAACCGCCAGCGGGTTTCACAAGTCGGTAAATGTGACCAGTCTTGAGAGCAGTAATCTCGCACAGAGCAGCCCTCTCGCGGGATATTGCGAGAAAGCCGTTTCGCTATCACCGCGACAGACATTTAACGACTTGTCCACAAGTCTAACCCATCCCCCGAAAAACAACAACAACAACAGGTCAGAATTGACGGGGTCCCGTGGGGCTGATGACCCGTGTCAAAATGAGCAATTTCTGGGTCAAACTGACTCAGGATTCGAGTTAAAACCTCATTTCAAAACCAATTTCCGTGTCAGCCTGACCCCTAGAAATGGTCAGGTTTCATGGAACCTCAGAATCATGGTCAATCCTGGCCCGGGACGGGAGTCTTTAAAGTGTGGTAAGTTTAAAATGTTGACATGTTGTGGAATTGTACTTCCATAAAGAGGAAGGGAAATGACCAATTCAATTTTGTGATGTACTCATTTTCCATTAGATAAAGTCCTCATGATTGTGAGTGGAGCATAAAAATACAAGTCTCTAACCTCACTTTAAAATGGTGTAAATAGCCATTGTATTCAATACCCGCCCAGTGCAAAATGTGTCAACATCCAAAACATCTGATGACATCATTCTGAGAAATATAGGTCTCTACATTTTTGAACGGGGGATGTTATAGTTCATGACTGACTTTTTCAGAACAAACTTTGAAACATTTCGTCATTAGATTTCAACAAATAGTGGATCGTTACGTTCCAATGAGGACATTTTTGTCAGTAAGTTATAAAAGGTCAAACTCAATGCCATCTTGATTAATATTATCGAAAGTCAGTTACGAACCAAAACACCCCCGTTCAAAAATGTAGAGACCCATTTTTCTCAGAATGATGTCATCAGATGTTTTGGTTGTTGACAAGTTTGGCACTGGAAGGGCCTTTCTTTTGTTAATAAACAAAGTGCGCCGGTTGGCATGGACGGCCGAATGTTAGCTAAACATTCAATCGTGTTAAAAAATGTTGTGACCAAATTCAACATTTTCTGTAAAGATTCATGAACGGAAATACCTTCCATGATTGGTTGATTTGTTTCCAACAAATTCAACACTTTTTTTCAATATTTGTGTAACACTGCTACAAACTGTGGCAATCTGTTTTTGATTTGCAGGTATGGCTTTCCATACTTTTCCAACCTCGGTTGGCAAAAACTCGGGCTGTGACGTTGCAAAAGAAAGGTCTATAAAATACAATGGCAACTTGTTTAAACCATTTTAACTTGAGGTTGGAGACCTGCAATTTCCCCCCCGCTCACATGAAGACTATGTCTATTGGAAAATGAGTACATCACAAAATTGAATAGGTAATTTCCCTTCCTTTTTAAAGTTTCGTGTGTCTAATAATTTGTTAAGATTTGTTTTCTAATCACTAACAGCGATCCTGCGTCGGCTTAAGACGTTGTTTCGTCGACAATATTCGATCAAGTTGACGACCAAGAAATCCACAAACTCCAAAAATGTTATCAAACTTGCTCCGACCATCAGCCCCATGTAACCTCCTACATCACCTGTGATCAAAAAAAAAAAAAAAAGGACCAAATAATAAAAGCTGAATTGTATAAATTACCGAGGTTGTCATAGCTAAGGCTGGGGGGAAAATATATACAATTGCAAGTCTCTCGCGGATTCAAACATTGGGACCCGCTTTATAAGGGTTTGTTTCCTTCATGGCGTGAGCACAAGACCAAAAAACAGATTTACGGAGACATTCTACCAATCTCTGCTACTGTTGCTCAACGCAGAGTCCGCTTTGCTGGCCACTGCTATCGTGCTAAAGACCAGGTCATACCTGACGTGTTATTTTGGAGACTTCCGTGCCCTAATAGAGGACGTAGACCTCTCAACTACATCGATGTGATCAGTAGAGATACGGAGTCTGAAATTGAGGACCTACCAAACATGATGACGGATAAACACCTCTGGCGTGACGTTGTGAATGGAATCTCGGTTGCGACCGCTAAATGATGAATGATGATGATCCTTCACACGTAAAGCAATGTACGAGGGACCAAAGTGACCCCAAAATGTTCGAATACGCGCGAGACTTACACGGTCTATCAGGGCCCAATAAACTGTGCAAGTCTCGAGCGTAATAGGAACAATAGACTGTGCAAGTCTCGCGCGTATCAGAACGAGAAAACACGTCAAGCGAAGGACAATTTTTTTTCTGAAATCAAACTATTGTTTTTAAATTAGATCTATGAAAAAATCTGAACAACAAAAATACTCATTACAATTTGTATAAAATGAGATTTAGCTTTCATAATAAACACACAAATCATTTGTTAGGTTTTGTTGAAACAAACTGAAAACTCTGGGACAAGGATGCTTACTTGAGCTTTACTTTTTAGGAACTCCTTTTACAAATCCACACCTGAGCACGTGCAACCACTAAAATTTGCTGGTTTATACGCAGACGCGCGATGATCGCAAGGGCAATAAACGCGTGACGGAGTTTAAAGAGGACGCTGACGCCTCGACAACCGTAGACTGCAATGAAAAGGCTTAGCGTCTGGCAATTACAGCGTCTGGTGAATATCAACGAGCGACCAAAACAAACTTTGTGATCGGAGGTGGGCACAAATGCTTAATTTTTTGCGAGTAACCGGAAGCTGAGGTCAAGTTTAATTCTTGGGTTTTCTTCATTGTATTGTTGAATTGATTCTACTTTCATATTGTTTATCACTTAGTATTACATTCCCAACAACATATTTAATTAACAATGGTCCCGGAAGTTCGATTACGCGCGAGACTTGCACAGTCTAATGGAGTTTTACGTTGGCAAGATTTAGTTTAACGTAATTTTTGACCATGACAATTATATATGTTGTTGGGAATGTAATATTAAGTAATACAAAATATGAAAGTAAAACCAATTCAACGATACAACCAGGGGGGGGGGGGGGGGGGGGGGGCGGCGGACACGATATTGCGCAATTCTTTCCCCCCGATGCTGTGTGAACGCACCATTACAAAAATAGAGGGGTGTTTAATTTTTACACTAACACGAATGGATTAAATTAGATAAAAGTAAGGCAGTATTTTACCAATTATATATGTATAGTTTATTTGTCAGGTTTTTGGAGTGGAATAAAAATAAATATTTGACAAATATCTAGACAAGACTATTTAAAAAAATGCATTCGTCCCTCCAACATTATGCGCATGGCCAGGCAACAGCACCATACCGTTAATCAATGTATTATTGCTTTGAACGAAAATTTCTACACCCCTAAAACAGTGTCACAAAACGCGACGAAAGTGAAAAATTGAACCATTCTACCCCTGATATTTTTCAAGTTCTTGTTTAAATATATAGTTTTCTACCATTGTGAATTTTTTTGTAAAAATCCACCCATTCTACCCAATCGATTTTTATGATTTTCAAAATGTAACGTTCGAATTAAATAGTAACTTCCGTTAACGGTTTCATGTGTGGACCAGTCGGCGTCCGGAGTTTGTGTGAGTTGGTAGGGTGACACATAGCCCTGGCGGCCTTTCACTTCCGTTTTGTACTACAGTGACGTCCTGGAGATCAGGTACCATTTCTGGGGCGGAAAAATTTACAAAGCTTCATAACTCAAATCTTACCTGCAAGAAGCCACTAATTTCACAAGATTCACATTCCATGGCGGCATACATTTCGCTGCGCCGGATTTTGGACGTCATATATTCCTCATTAATCCGTCATTTTCGTGAAATAATGCAGCTCCCAACGTTAAAGAAAAGTCAATTTTGCCCGTTTTTTCACAGTGTCTGACGTGCGTACGCGTACATTCGCGTGTAAGATGCAGGATGCATGACGCGCATATCCTCACAGTGTTTGCCGTGCGTACGCGCTTATTCGCTTGTAAGACGCAGGGTGCATGACGCGCATATCGTGCGTTGCGTTTGCATGTACTTACGCTGTGCTGTGACCAAAAAGATGCTGTGACCAAAAAGTGCGATTTGAATTTGTTGCTGTTTGCGGTATGCGTAATCTGCACCCATGCAAACACATACGCAAACGCCGGCATCTTGGTTTTTCTTTATTAAAAGTTGGCAGAATTGTTAAGCGTTGGGAGCTACATTATTTCACGCAAATGACGGATTAATGAGGAATATAAATGACGTCCAAAATCCACCGCAGCGAAAGGTATGCCGCCATGGAATGTTAATCTTGTGAAATAAGTGGCTTCTTGCCAGCTTTAGGCTTGGACATGTACAAAAGGGGTTCCTAAGTTAAGATCAAGTAAGCATCCTTGTCCCAGAGTTTTCAGTTTGTTAAAAAAAAAACTAACAAATGATTTGTGAAAGCTAAAACTAATTTTATACAAATTGTAATGAGTATTTTTTTTGTTCAAATTTTTCTTAAATCTAAATTAAAAACAATGATTTGATTTCATAAACAAATATGTTCTTCGATTGACGTGTTTTCTCGTTCCGATACGCGCGAGACTTCTATTTCATAGAGCTGCTTTTAAGCACAACATAATAATGGTTAGCAGAATATGATTACCAGTCAAAATACCATCTGACTTTTACATGTGACAGGTATCCTGCTAATTTTTGCTTAGCAGAATTGTTACAGCAATATTTTATGTTTAATTAAGCAGCTCCTTGAAATTGGACTCAGGTCCGAAAGAGCCAAGTTTCATCTACTTGAAGGTTTAACTGATGATTGAATAGACTGTGCAAGTCTCGCGCGTAAGCGAACTTCCGGGACCATTGTGGTCCCAACCATATGGAGTTTTACGTTGGCAATATTTTGTTTGGTCTATTATTTTAGTTTAACGTACTTTATGACCATGACAATTAAATATGTTGTTGGGAATGTAATACTAAGTGATCAAAAATATGAAAGTTAAATCAATTCAACAAAACAACGAAGAAAACCCAAGAATTAAACTTGACCTCTGCTTCCAGTTACTTGCAAAAAATTAAGAATTTGTGCCCACCTCCGATCACCAAATTTGTTTTGGTCGCGCGATGATTATCACCAGACGCTGTAATTGTCAGACGCTAAGCCTTTACATTGCAGTCTACGGTTGTCGAGGCGTCAGCGTCCTCTTTAAACTGCGTCATGCGTTAATTCTACGCCCGTGCGATCATCGCGCGTCTGCGTTTAAACCTGCTTTTAGTGGTTGCACGTACTCAGGCGTGGATTTACAAAAGGGTTTCCTAAAAAGTTAAGATCAAATAAGCATCCTTGTCCCAGAGTTTTTAAGTTTGTTTCAACAAAAACTAACAAATGATTTGTGTGTTTATTATGAAAGCTAAAACTCATTTTATGCAAATTGTAAAGATTATTTTTGTTGGTCAGATTTTTTCATAGATCTAATTTAAAAACAATGATTTGATTTCAGAAAAAAATATGTTCTTCACTTGACGTGTTTTCTCGCTCCGATACGCGCGAGACTTGCACAGTCTATTGAATCCGAATAGCCCATATGCATGCCACAATGCGCATGATCGGCGCGCAAAGGAGTCTGGGTGAAATCCGAGTCCAAGTAACACCGGCAACCATCAAGGCGCGCTGATTTTGAAGCAATGCGGTACACAAAACATGGCATAGTTACACGTAAACTAAAGCATGATCGATCTTGACAGCTTGATTTCTTTTATTTAACTGTGGCAGGAGAGATCTGTCCCCCCATTATGGAGAACTGTGTACAAACTGCTTCTGAAAGCGCCCTCTCTTGAATCCTCCTCCTCCAGCCCATGTTAATTTCCCAAATGGGGGACAGTTTTCCGGGGACAGATTTCCCTATGGCACCGGCACTCGGTGAATCATGCAAAGTTGTTTTACACAATTTTGTTGTCATTATACGTGGGGAAAGAAGGGAAACTCCATTCGATCCAGGTTATGACAAGAAATTGACTCAATATTGTGAAGTTCCGTTTGCATGTAAGAGAAAGAACCATTGTAAACTTACTTAGAAGATCGGTAAAAGTATAGTCGGGTACTTGACGAATTTCTTCATAATTCAGTTCCTCGAAAAATATAACAAGGTCGATTATATTTCTCCTGGATAAAAACAAATATATTCATATACAAATAAATATTTTGTTAAAGGAAAACAACGTCAAACCCAACAGCCAGGAAGCATGTTTGACAATGCATGAAACCTGAACACTAAATTGTTAGGTGCATGAGTTATCTAACTAGAGTCTATGAACTAGCCTTACGCTTTGTTAAAAGTTGTGGGGTAATAAATAGAACTGTTCGAGCGCAGAGCCAAGAGTATTGTCATCAAACATTCGGAATGGATGTTCGTGACCAAGAAATAAATATGGCTGACAGCATTTAATGCACGATTGATTCCCTTTACAATAGGATTGAGATTATTGCACTTTTTGAATAATGACACCAGGCGGCTGTTTTGTAGTTTAACAAATCTCAAAGTTTAAATTGTGCACGAAAAGAAGGCCTTGTTCCTTTAAAGGGATGGTATAGGCTACCTTTGGTAATTACTCCAAAATGAATTAGTATAAAACTATACTTGGAAAAGAGCACTGGAGAGCTGTTGATATTATAAAACACTATTAGATACGGCACCCTTTGAAGTAATGTAGTTTTTAGAGAAAGAGGTAATTTTCACCCCAAAATTTCAATCTGAGAAAGCCTTTCTCAGACATCGGAAAGCACACAATTCTATGCAACAAGGGAGTGTTTTCTTTCATTTTAAACGGCGCCTTACCCTAATAAATGGTGTCGTACGTGTTGTACCTTTTTATGCGAAGTTTGATAAATTAGTGTTACCTAAATCTTTTGAGGCCAGTGCTGTGGTGCAAACAGTATAATAATAGTTTTGCCTTTTTCACTGTGCAGCCATTTTGTTTACACCCTTTCAAATGCGTTTCAAATGCGTGTTCAAAGCGAGGCTGAGAGGAACATCGGTACGTCAACATTATTTTTTCCCACATAACACACAAACCTCCTTCAACTGACGTGACCGCAAACTGATGGATATAAAAATGATACAGAAAATCGAAATGTCAGAAATTAGCTTTCGAGAAAGACTCTGCTAGGGTCGAAACGTCAGGCCATTAACTTTGTTGTTGTTGCATTTATACCACAGGTCCTTTGGTTGGTAAGCAAATTACAACAGCTAATTCTATTTTCTCAAAAATGGAACAGCTTAAAACAATATTCTATGCGATATCAAAATATTTTTGCATCATTTAGTGAAGTGTGAACAACTTGTACGGAACAAAACATCAACTAAGTATGAATAAATAAAAGATAAAAACAAAATTACGTATTTGGAGTTGTTTGTACACTGCAAAAACTGGGGTGTTAAAATTGACACAATGGGTGTTGTCAAAAAGATTCCATGACAAGAATCAAAACGTACAGCACAGGGTGTTAAAAGGACACTAACTTCTGCCAACATAATAACATTGGTGTTATTTTAAAGGGAAGGTACACGTTTGGTAATCACTCTTAAAATTAATAGCAACAAAAACTTACTTGGTTAGAAGTACAGCAGCCTTCGATAGTAGCATTTTGAGAATCATTTCATTTCGAAGGAATGTGGTTATGGATAGAGATATCAGTTTTTCTCAAAAAAGAAGAAATGAATCTTAGAAACATTACTGTCAGATACATTTCTCAGATTATGTATTCCTAATGGGGATTACTCTTCCTGCGTGGACACAACCACTCCGGTTTTTCGGCGATATTTAAAAATGCTACCACCTTTTGAAATGAAATTTTCACAGGTTACCTTTATTGATTATAAACAACCCATGGTGTAAATTTGGTCTCTCTTTTGGGTATTTATGTTCAATAATTACACCCATGGTTTCAATTTGAACATTCAAGTTTTTGCAGAGTACACTCACAAATACTCCGGTGAGAAATGTATGACAGACACGCGGTTCAATGCGTCTTGTAAATACTTTATTTCAAAAAGGCTTCTGAAAGTATTTGTCATAAACAAAAACTGTTTCGCTCATTCATAATGGTGTAAACAACATTTTCCTGACGAGACTCTTTCAAAGAGGGGCTTCAAGGCCAAATTCAGATTTCTGGTGCACCCATTTTGCAATGAATAGAGTCCTTTATGAAAGTGTGTGTGTGTGGGTGAGGGGTATTACAAGACAACCTCACGTGTTATTTGAACCATGTCGTCATTAGATATCAACAACAAATATCTGTACATTCCAAATAGGGATTTTTGCGTCAGTTTAAAGCTTAAATTCAATGCCTTTTTGATTGAATATCACCGAAATTCACGAGGCATGAGTTGTAAAAAACAGTTGTTATACAACAAAGAACATACCAATTATATTTGAAATGTGACGTCATTAGATGTTTTAGAATTTTGACAAAATTCGCACAATGGCATTTTAAACCTTTTTAACGTGTAATGTTGGTCCCCCCCCCCCACTTTCATAGGGACACCATTGGCTGAAAAAAATAGTTAATCGCAAAAACTGAATATGACTTGGAGCCCTACTTGACCAAGGCGACATGATGTCACGTAAAAACAAAATGGGAATCATGAAACAAATCCGAGACCTGAAACAAAAGCTAGGGTTTCTCGGATCTGGTGCTTTCCTTACACTCCCATGAGGTACAGGGCTTTGCCTGATAGCGCCCTCTACGACACACACATCCTTAATTTCTCTCAAACCTCTAAAGATTAGATAAATGTATAATATGTTTGTATGCTGTTGGATATGGGAAATATGTTTTTCTTAACAAAAACAAATAGCAAGCACAAATCGGTGTATTGGTGTCAAATAGAATTATGTTGAATTATCTAATATTCGGTTATAGACCGGTGTTAAAATGCAAAATGTGATATGTACATGAAAATAAAAAGTGAGTTTGAAAGAAAATAATGACACTATAACTTCGTTATTATAAGTGTGTGGATATTTTAAGAAGCATTGCTTCAAGCTACAACTCATCCCCAATGAAATCGTAAAACTCTTTTGCGTCTTTCCAAATCCTGGGCGAAAAAATTGCACATTAAGCTTACGCATATTAGTGTTTTTTGATAGCTAATAAAAGTTTCAAATGTTCTTTTGAGAAGTTCACAATGTTTAGGAATGAAAACTGTATATGAGTACGGGAGTAAAAGATGTAGAGCTGTTACCATTCCTGATCTTTTGAAATTAAAAAAAAACTTGACACGTTTCTCCTTAACCAAGCGTTATTGACACTTTGTTCAGCCGGTAAAATTTGCAATCATTAGTCGGTTATTGCTGTCCTTACTGATATAATGAAAGTTTTGTTTGTCTCCAATGTTCTTTAATAACATTGTAATTTTTGTTTAGTTATTCAAAGATATCAAGGGTCAAGTTGGAGGTACGGAAAGCACCATACCTGAGGAAGCTTTCGCTACTGTTAAAAATCTTTTGTAGGGCCTTGGAGATGTGCTCAGCCGGCCAGAACACTTCTGAGATACGTGGAGTAAATACTTGACGGTGGCAAGGTAGGCTGCAGTTACAATAGACAGCCACATCTGATATGAAATGCCCTGAAAAAAAAATTGTTAGAAATTATACCAAACTAGATTTATTTTTATTCTCATAGATGAAGGGTTTGCTCGGTTTTCTGTAAGTCCTCCAGTGCATTCAGATCAACGCAGAGCTGTGTATTGAGAAAGTTGCAACATGGAGGGACCACAGTTTTCTTTGATCTCGTGGTTGCTTTTTGACGCCATTTCAGTCCAAATGCAACACAACCCAAAGTGCAGTCTATTTTGGCAACCTGTGTGCGCGCACATGCATTTGTTTAGACCGAATGGCTTCCAATCGCAAGTATTGTTGCAACTCTCTCAATACACAACTCTGGATCAATGTGTTTATAGCGCCCTCTATATTTCCTCTGCACCCAGCTCTGACTTTCCACCATTCAATGGACATTAATTTTCCAACTTTACGGACACGTGACTCATATACCACCCTCTGTTAAAATCCTGCAGCGAGGGACCTATTTGGTTGCAACGCCCCGAGGTTCGTTGTCAGCACATGCTGTCATGACAAGCTTTCGCCCAAAGGTTAACAGGGTTCGAATTCGTTTTGCACCTTTTCAACGATTTGTTTTTAGTTATCTAAGTGGGGAATTTGTGTTGTTTACATGTCCAGGTATTAGAGCGGGAGCCCAGGGGGGTCAGCCTAGCTGGAAAGTTAACCAATTGTCATGTATGCAGCAATGGTCCATGTACATGCCCATGTAAGGAAACAGACGTCTGCCGAGCACACTCTGGTGGGTGTGGTCAGGGGGGCCATCGAGGAGGGCCCCAAAAATGAGCTAGATCAGCTGGTGAGTTAACCTGATGAAACCTATTGGAAAATGTTCGGCATAGTCCCAGATATCAAGAATGGCCACTGCCAGACATTTTTAGCGGTGGGGGGTGCCTGCCAGACGTACATAACTGGCACCTCAAAATTGAGCTAGATTAGCTGGAAAGTTAACCTGATGAAACCTACTGGAAATTGTTCAGCCTAGGTCCAGGTATCATGAATGGCCACTGCCAGACATTTTTAGTGGTGGGTTGTGCCTGCCAGACACTCCCAAATGGCCCCACCCCCCATATTGAGCTAGATCAGCTGGCGAGTTAACCTGATGAAACCTACTGGAAAATGTTCAGCCTAGGTCCAGGTATCATGAATGGCCACTGCCAGACATTTTGAGTGGTGGGTTGTGCCTGCCAGACACGCCCAAATGGCCCCACCCCCCATATTGAGCTAGATTAGCTGGTGAGTTAACCTGATGAAACCTACTGGAAAATGTTCAGCCTAGGTCCAGGTATCATGAATGGCCACTGCCAGACATTTTAAGTGGTGGGTTGTGCCTGCCAGACACTCCCAAATGGCCCCACCCCCTATATTGAGCTAGATCAGCTGGCGAGTTAACCTGATGAAACCTACTGGAAAATGTTCAGCCTAGGTCCAGGTATCATGAATGGCCACTGCCAGACATTTTTAGTGGTGGGTTGATGTGCCCGACAGACACGCCCAACCCCCAATATAGAGCAGATCATCTTGTGAGTTAACCTTTTGAAACTGAGAGAAAAATGTTTAGCATAGGCTCAGGTTTTTGGAATGGCTACTGCCAGACATTTTTAGTGGTGAGGTGTGCCTGACAGTCACGCCCAAATGGCCCCACCCCCAATATTGAGCTAGATCATCTTGTGAGTTAACCTGAGGAAACCTACAGTAAAATGTTCAGCATAGACCCAGGTATCATGAATGGCTACTGCCAGACATTTTCAGGGTTGGGGTGTGCTTGCTAGTAATAACAACGATATGATTGTTCATATATGCGAAAGTTACATTTAAAAAATTTATTTAGATAAATAATTAAAAATTAAAATATATAATTTAAATCAAACAAAATTACAACAAAATAATAACAATAAAACGTATAAAAATGAAATCATATCATAAAATATTTCTTGAGTTTGACGGCAATCAGTAAATCTGAATATTGTAGTTTTTTCTGTGGATTTGTAATTAATAGTAATAATAGGGTTTGAATCAATTAGCTCATTGTTTGTTACCCGTTTACCCGTCTCAGATTCATACTTTGGGGAATAAAAACTGATTTTTTCCCCCAAATAACCTCGTTACTTCGAAGTAAATGATTTTCAAAATAGTTTATACTATCGAAAGCTGCTGTACTTCTAACCAAGTAAGTTTTTATTGCTATTAATTTGAAGAGGGGTTACCAAACGAACTTTCCCTTTAAAAGAAACAGAACAAGAAGAGAAGTTCACTCTCTCTCTCTCTCTTAAAATATCCAACAAGATAAATTAGAGATTGGATCAACAGTTTGTCAAAAAACTATCTGGCTCTTGATGGAAACAATTGTTCTAGGAAGAAACTTGATCCTCATCTCCAACCCCTCCCCCCCCCCCCATGACCCCAAAAGATAACAATCCTATGCCATTTAAACTGCTCTTCAGAAAAATGAGACTTCGCCTTTTGATGGCAGGGAATTAGTCTAAATTTTGTCAACTTCATCCCTTTCGCATGCCCTCATTATGAACACCCCTACTACATGTACCAATAATTACTTAGAATCTAATATTGAAGATACACTGGAGGACACCGGCGCACCCAAGGGGGGGGGGGGGGGTCGGGGGGCTTGAGCCCCCCCCCCCTAAGAGGGTGAAGAAGAAAAAAACGGGGGAGGAAGAGGGAAGGAAAGAAAGAAAAGGAAGGGGGAAGGAAAAAAGAGGCGAGGGAGATGTGTGTGTAGCTTTTGGTTTTTATTTCCGGTGGCAGTATTTTCTTTTCTTCCTTTGCCATTCGCATTTTTTCCCTGCCAATTTACTTTTTTATACGGGAGATTCGATAACGCGAGGTGCGAGGTGCGAGGTGAAAGTTTTTGAACACCATTTTATGACAACTCCCTTGTAATTGTTTAAACTTGCAAATAACATATTAAGCATTTGAAACCAACGGGCTAATTTGTCCAGGATAAAATATGTCTCACGTCGTTCCGTCGTTCCGGCATTCAATGTTTTTCCCCCTTATATGGATTGCCTGTAGTACTACACTTGAATTTGAGAAACGCCGGATAGTAAGCTTTTTTTACCCGCGATGTTTTTAATGAATATGCATGGCACCAGATACCGACCAGATCAAAAATGAATATAATCACGCGTTGCTTCTTTTCACATTTTTCATTTTAGTCGGCTATGTTCAAGAATTAAAAAGGTCTGCATTCCTACCCTTTCCAAATTACACATCACATTCATGCCCTGGTAAACTTAGAATTTCATTTTTTAACAGTAATCTGATATAAATTATTATTATGTGACACCACTAAAACAAAGGTTTATCTGTAGGATATGGGTTTGCCGCCCACTTATTAATGGAATTTGCCGCCCAGTGATGAAAAGTAGGTGGGAATTTTTTAAAATAAACTTTTAATAAACAATTTATATGGATCAGAAGTGCTTAAAAAGTATTTTTTCCCCTAATTTTATGCATAAAGAGGCTTGATTTTTCACCCCTAAAACGCCAAAAGCTCAGAGCTCCAGGGTGCTTTTCCCCCGGAAGACCCCCACCGGGGCTTCGCCCCTGGACCCCACCAGGGGCCGTAAGGCCGGCCCCTGGACCCCACCCAATACATTGGTTTGAGCCCCCCCAAAAAAAAAATATTTAAAAAATAAAATAATCCTGGGTGCGCCGTTGCTGGAGGAACCGTCCAAAATCAAAACCAAAAATGTAGCAGTAAAACAGAATACATTAGGGGGCCTACTCTCACAGGCCTCAAGAAAAATGAAAACATTGTCATAAAACACTTTGGCAAAGGGCATGAAGTATGCATCTTGAACAGATCAGACTAATGTAATACAGGAAGGGTTCAGGCAATTATCCGTTGATGATTGGGACATGAGGAGTAAAATCACAGCTATGGTCTACCGGGCCGTACTCAATTTATAGCGTCGCCAATGTACTAAATGAAGACATTTTTGTGATTCATCTCTATCCCCACAACCACCAGATCAAAACGCCCAGCCTTCATCTCCTAACGATGATCCAAAAATAAAAACTCCGGGTGGAACACGGTTTGTAGGAAGGATAATCTCCTTATCGCACTGAACAGTGTTTTCGTGTACACAAACTGTCCACAAACAGAGCTATAAACTCAGTGTGTGATGCTTTGGAAGAAGCAAACTCGTGACTACACACCATACTTATAGGAAACTACCGTACATTATCCTTATCATTATAACATTATCGTCCTTAATGCAAACACATCATACTAAAATGGCTAAAAACTTGTTGTTACAACACAAAATCTACCGACGACCACAGTATCAATGTTGAGTGCACCACCTATTCAACATCAAGACAGAAACGAATCCACCTCTTGTTAACTTTGCCTTTCTTCACACAAATACGTCACTCTAATCTTAAAAGTGCATCATCAAAACACTGGCCCATGATAAAGAGACTGATTTCTGAAACAACCTCTGCCCTGTACCATCTCTGTTTGCCTACATACGACAAAAGAATATGAAGTAGATAATTCGGGCTAATTGCAAGATTCATCCTAACAAAACGCACTCAAAGAAATTGATGAACAGGTTTCATCAGGTTAACTTTCCAGCTAATCTAGCTCAATTTTGAGGTGCCAGTTATGTACGTCTGGCAGGCACCCCCCACCGCTAAAAATGTCTGGCAGTGGCCATTCTTGATATCTGGGACTATGCCGAACATTTTCCAATAGGTTTCATCAGGTTAACTCACCAGCTGATTTAGCTCATTTTTGGGGCCCTCCTCGATGGCCCCCCTGACCACACCCACCAGAGTGTGCTCGGCAGACGTCCGATTCCTTACATGGGCATGTACATGGACCATTGCTGCATACATGAAAATTGGTTAACTTTCCAGCTAGGCTGACCCCCCTGGGCTCCCGGTCTATATTGTATGGGTTAATTTAAGATGAGTTGATTAACTTTAATAGTTTGGTTTCATCTACCATTGACAACCGACATACCGGTTTTGTACTCAAAGGATGCTGGCAGAGTTTTGTCCTACCCCTTCTAAACAAACAACTGTCCCATGTTGATTGACACCCCTTTCTAGGACGTGTGGCATGGTCCAGCTTAGGATATCATGGCATATGGGCTGACCAATGTGTACAACGTGGTTAAGATAATGGTCATATTAAATACGTCAGCTTGTGCCGACAACGGCCCTCACTCACTGCAGGATTGTAAAAAAATAAAAAATAAAAATAAAAATCAATAGATGGAATAGATGGAATGTAAGCACCAGGATTTAAAATATTCATAATTTATAAACATGTTCCCGCAGTTTTTGCAATATTGAATGTCAGGTACACATTAATCATACTTTAAAAATATATTCACACTAAACCAAAGCAATAGAAACAATTGCCCGCAGGAGAACGTGGTAGGAATAATTTTTACATGCAAGTCAACTAAAAGTGCAATGTTGCAACTTAATCTTTTCTTGTTTGAGGTAAGGGCCACAGTATTTCAAAACTTATTTTTTCGCACTAGTTTTAAACCTCCTGTGCACAACATATTTTAAGAATAACAATTCCCACTAAATCAAAAACATAGAAAAATGAAACGAAGTCCTGCAAGAAAATGGAAGGACTTGTTGCATGAACATTAATGTAAACCCTCCCCACAAAAAACAAAAACAATATAACAATTATAAAATGAAAAAAAATAAAAATAAACAAATTAACTCAAATAAATTTCAAATTTCAATTTCACACTTACGTAGTGCCGGCCGAACGCAACGTACAAGCTCACCATAAGTGCAAAACCTGACTGTATCTAAATCTGCAAAAAGATGAAATAAAAACAGTCGATGTGATCATTAAATAAGACAAGTGTTTAACATTTTTGTGTCTTTTTTCGTTTTACCTTGTAAGATTTTTGATTTTGTTTTACACTTGTTTTTGTCTTTATTCATGGATTTTCTTAGTGCTCTGTATTTTTTCTATTTTTTTAATTTTATTTTACTGCCTGTACACAGGGCCCTTAAGGATAGCAGTTGTATTACTGATAAGGCTACCCTGTCTAAATAAAGCAATAAATAAATGAGTCAAAAACTACTAATCTAGAACACCTGCTGCCAGGATAGTTATGTAATCCATATTTCTACTTAGCTTTGAGACCGTTGGTAGGCTCTAATAGCATCTAGGTTTTGTCATAAAGCCAATTATCAACATGAATCTACCCAAAACTAGGTTTACTACATCACCATTCGAACAAAATCAGGTTTGAAGAAGATTATGGAGTGACCTCTTTTACCTGGCCCAGCTGGGAGGTCACTTGTTTTACATCCGCAGGTCTTAACGATATACGTCATCTTGCAGAGTGCTTGACAAGTTTCCACCGTGTACTTGAAACCTTCGATGAAGTTCTCTTCCACACATTGAGAAACGTAGGGTTTCTCTAGATTCACCAACTGCACGGAATAAAACAAACCCAACATAAACATATTAATGGAGACCATTATGGACCCAATTTTATAGAGCTGCTTACTAAGCACAAAAACTTACTAAGTATAATAACATTTTGCTTACCAGCCAAACTACCATGTCACATGCATCATCTGTGACTGGTGTTCTGCTTACTGTGCTTAGCTAAAAATATTGTTGATCACTGTACTGTAGCCTGCTGAAGCAGCTCGTTAGGAACAGACTAATTGACCAGAATAAGATGTGTCCGAGGATTGTCATTTTGTATTACTTTGTACAAAGCCCTTAATACTCTGACGTGACGGCAATGAATTGTATTATGATGCTGCCATGTTGTTTTTCTGAAACCAAAGCGAGGCTGGAACGGGAACTGATTCTGGCCTCTCTAATACAACGAGAACCAGCGTCCACGATAGACCCCTTGCGTATAACGTAACAACCTCAAACAGCGCCCTCACTGAGTTCAGAGGAATACCTCTCATGTGGCGCTAGACTTGGTTCCAAGTCTGTGATCGTGGTTTTTAGTCTAACTGATAGCCAATACATTATTGCCTGAAATAGCGCCCTCTTGTGGATTAACCTCCGTCTTTAACCTTGAGATTGCGAGTTAGGGCGCATGATAGCAAATCTGCAGGGGAATTTGGCGTGGCTGATGCAGAGAAATAACCGCGATCTCAGACTTGAAATCAAGTCTAATGTGGTGCGTACACGCGTGCACGTTCCATTAATTGACCCTCTAACCTCAGTATGGCGGCCTATGCAAGCTAAAGGTGCACCCCACCAAATAGGGAGAAAACAGATCGTCGTCCTCATTAATATGTTAATACTCTCTATTAGACAGAGTTGCGAGAGCCCAATAAAAGGGACGGCGTAAAAATGTTGCCCAATTGTGACCTGGCGGTTGTTGACTTCCATTTTGAGGTATTTTTTATGACATAGGCCCTGAAATAAATGGTCCCATTTGCCGAGAGGTGTATGGGACATTTTCAAGATTGATGCTCGGACGTTTGGGGAAAACACATCGGTGCATGGGTGTTTTTATTCGGAGGAGGAATAACACGACGGGCCCAGGGACACCCCGTATCAAATTGAGCAGAATTAGAAAAAAACTTCAAGAGTCAATGGATTTTTTACCAACCTGAGTTGATTTTAGAGTCACAAGAGTTTCGAAGCCAGGTGAGACAGCGAATCCTAACTGCTTCACAAAGGGATATTCGCCTTGCTTGTGAAGCATGACCTGCGTAAAAAGATCATGAGATAATAAATACAAACATTTCACATTATTAGAACAAGTGACACTCTACAGTAAATAAACACATTGATAAAATATAAGGCAAGTAACAAAAACAAGCGAATTATGAGCTAACTGTAGACATCAGGACATCAGAGAAGGCTGCCTGAGTTGTCATCGTATCATTTTGTAGTAAACCCGAGTTTGAAAAATATTTGTTTGAGGGGAGAGGAAGATATATCTCTTAGACAAAACACAAAGTAGACATTACTAAACAGTGCGGCCATCTTTGTCAGACACCCAGGTTATTAAATAATTACCAACAACGATTTTCATGACACTGGCGTATACACATCACTAAAGGACCAGACCATATCGGCTTCCTGCCTCAGTTGCGTGACATCAGATTTTATAGACTGAAAATAAAGATGGTTGCACTGCGATTTGTCTTATTTATATCAATAAAAGTACCTTGAACCCAGCCCCCTTGCTCGTTCCGAAGAAATAATCATACTGCTCCAGGTTTAGTCTTAGATACAAGCCGCTATCATAGCCAGTCTCCTGTACTCGCAATGCCGTTAACTTGTCTGTTGGATTATTAAACGTATAGCACACTCCGAAATCAGTCAACACTTGAGTGAAGTTGTGGAACGTGCAGTTGACGCTCGATCGCCATTTACACTCGATAACCATTGATTCTCTTTGGTGCGCTCCTCTAATCAAATCGTCTGTTACATTCCAGTCGTCCAAGTCTGATATGTTGGCTTCGTTGATTGGACGGAAGATACTTTCAGGGTCCAATACGCTGTCTCCAAAGATTTCCCGCGCGTAAGACTTCCTCAATAAGTTGTAATTACAGATTGTTACGGCTGGAAATATCAGGTCATTTACATATTTAACAGTGACAATGCTAGAGACGTTGAAATTGAAATAACGTTGTGTGCTGTCCACAACAACAAAGACGAGTGTACTCATGAATCCGACGACAAAGCAGGTCCAGATGAGTCTATGGAAAGAAAAGTATCACGAGAAATATAAAATCAATCCATTAAAACTTTTCCCTTTTGTTTCGAATTCAGTTGCCCGATCTTTTCAATTAATTGTTTTGTATTGTATTTGTATGTATTGTCCAAACCAACAGCGGACGCATTGCCAATTACAGGAAAGGGAAATTCCAGCTAATCTCAAAAGTAGGCTAAAATAACTAATCTATTTTCTTTTACAAAAATCCGGGGATTTTTCCCATTCAGTTATTTTTATTTTCCCGCCTAAGGATCCCGTAAAAATATGTACTTGAATCTTGCATCCGTGATATTAGTCACTCTAAAAACTCCCGGTTCAGAATTGACCCGGATTTCGGGTCCGGGCACCGATTTCCGTGTCAGGCTGGCACGAAAAAAAGAAGAAGGGATTTTTACTCGGATTCTGCGTCAGGGTAATCCATTCTTGGGTCATTTTGACACAGATTCCGGGTCAACGTGACCCAGAAATGGGTCAGGCACCATGGGACCCGGAATCTGCGTCAATTCTGACCCGAGAATGGATCAAACTGACGCAGAATCCGTGTTAAGATCCCATTAAGATCTCATAAAAAAAAAAAAAAGTTTACGTGTCAGCCTAGACTTGTTGACAAGTCGTTAATGTTTGTCGCGTGTGTGTCGAGTCGCGTGTGGTGTAGTAGCGTAATAAAGAATGCTCTCGCGAGATCACTGCTCTCGCGCGAAGTCTTGGGAGCAGTAATCTTGCGCAGAGCAGCCCTCTCGCGGGATATTGCGAGAGAGCGTTCCGCTATCACCGCGATAGACATTTAACGACTTGTCCACAAGTCTAGTGTCAGCCTGACACGGAAATTGGTGTCTGGACCCGAAATCCAGGTCAAGTCTGACCCGGGTGTTTTTAGACTTTGAAACAATCGATATTATGTGTTCAGCTATATAGATGTTGACATAAGAGAATTATTCCATGCTGCGGCTATAAATCATTCGTTTCAAACCCACATGCAAACTGATTCACATTCCGGCAATAAACAGAATATTATAATAAAATGAAACAACAAAAAACCCATGTAATTACAAGAATACCGAGAGTTACAAGATAATCAAAACAGTCGAAACCCACAACACGTTCAAACGACCTCTTACCAATTTCGATGTCATACACGCTTTGTTTCGACCTTTATCAATATAAAAATCGTGTCGAATAATGAATTTTAATACTTAACAGGCACCGTGGTGAAAAGAAATTTCAATATTCCCTCTTTGTTTTATATTTTAGCTTTTAGATGTTACTCACGACCAGTTAACTTGTTTATGACTTTTAAAGGTTCAATTTTGGTCAAATAGACTTTACATTTTGCAGGATGTCGCTTTTACACGTTTGTGTGGTCGAACTCTGTTTACGCTCAATTATTAAATTGAAACTTTATATGTATAGGCATACATTTTTTATAATAATAATCCAGGTAAGACAACTAAACACATCTTTGTTTCCTTACTATCACTTCTCACTATAGGGATATTGCAAATAATCGTCTGCTCAGGACTAAAAGGTCACAGTGCACTTTGTACGGGTTTCATAAAATTGCTTTTTGCGTATTTTGGAGCTTCTGGTAAATGGGGTTTATTGATCAAGAGTTGTCTTCAAAGTATTTCTTTGGCAAAAAGAAACAGTCATTTTCTAAGTAAAACATTCATTTGTTGATTTTGATATTTTTTTCCAAATGTATACGCATTTGTTGTTTAATGACTATCTGATCATGGATTTGAGGCATTGCATGGTGAGGTATCAATGTATATTTGGTTTGCGATAACACCATGTGTATATCTACTTGATAGGTAGATTTTGTTCTTTGAGAACTTGTCTTGCTATTTATTACTGCCGCGGAGTAGATTATTCGGAATTCGGGAGAACTGTCCTGCTTATTATCTACCTGGGCGGGAGGCTAAAGGAAATCGGCCGGGACTACAACTTTCGCTATGTGGATCGAGGGGACTTCTCGTTATTAACTATCTGATCATTACGAATATGAAATTGCAATACCCTATAGTACTGAGCAGACTATTTTACACTGTCCAATTTGCATTGTGCTTATTATTCTTCAGTGTTTCATCTTTGCTAATTGGAATCAATTCATTTTGAATGAAAAAGTTGAACACCAATATAGTGATGGTGAACATGTAACATCGATTTCTGAAAGTGGCAAACAGAGAGAGAATAGCATCTTCAAAAACCAGGTTTTATTTTAGCTGATCTAGATTTTCTTATTAACCACACTCACAGTCACTCGACGACAACAAACACATTGTACAGAGGAGAAAGATTGGACGATCCAACCGATGGCCTTGATGAAATAAATAGATGAAAAAAACTTTGATCTGGTTCTTGTCGTGTTGATTGCTTTCTTGATTGTTGGGGGATAGCGTATTAAGTCAAGCATGTCTAGTGTATTGATCAAATGAAGAGACGGGAAGAAGACTTGATATTCTCCGGAGCTCGATGGTATCATCTGTCAGATCTTGATGGAGAACAAGACATCGAGACGACACAGGAAGAGTGTTCTTGAGATGTTGAGGACATTAACACCAACTAATTGAGTTCAATGAGTTATTTCTTTTGGTATGGCAGGTAAGGTTTATGATATTCTAACAAGAGACTTCTTTACGAGGTAGTCGTGGTTCATCCATTCGAACCATACAGGATCATCAAACATGTGCATAAGAAAACGCAGTTAGGTTCAACTACTCAGGTTCACGTGTCATGAACATATACCACCCCAATTCTCCGTCATCTCCATTGGCTTCCAATTATTCAACGCATTCAGTTTAAAATTCATCTGCTCATTTTCAAAACTCTTAATGGTCAGTGTCCTACATTTCTCTCAGAACTCATCAAACAAAAAGTTCCTTCAACCCGGCTCGATCTGCCATGATCCTTTCACCTTCAACTGATGCCTGGTCCTCGTGTGAAAACACGCTGCGGTGACAAAGCTTTCTCTGTTGCAACTCCAAAATTATGGAACACTCTCCCTTCCAAAATTCAAAATGCTTCCTCCTTACAAATATTTAAAACTATGTTGAAGACTCATCAACACGGAGGAAGATCACAATAGTGATGAAAAGTTGGCAGGTTAAGGAATAATCTCTGAGAATCCTGAATGGAGTTCCGTCCTCAACACAGGTAGCCATGTGTATGTATTATAGGTTTTCCCGCCAATTTCAAGAAAAAATCTTTCAATTTAACATCCGGCTCATTCAGTTTCGTTTGAAAATTAACGCTCCGTTGAATCAGCAATCAACTGTCAAACGGAGTATTTCAGTTTCATCAGCTTAGCATTCACTGGTCAAGTAAGATCATTCGAATTCTTTAGGTTGAAAAGATCATTCAACTTCGCAAAAGCAATGCAGCAAGAGGCTGGTAACCCATTCAGTTTCATCATTGTTGCAAAAAGGCAGCAGAAATGCAACTGAAGAATGCTGAAATTGTAGTCTTGAATGTCTATAAAAGAAATAGAATGACCAAAACGAACCCGAATGAGAAGAATCATGTGTGCACAAAAACGAAACTAATTGCATAGTATCTAAAAAGAAAACCTTGTTTGGATTAATTAGGGAAACATGCGTGAATTTGAATGCGTGTTAATGAAATGAATCTATTTTTGCCGAAATTGGCTCGGAAAAAACCTATATAAGGCACAGCGAGAAGGGATTGAAAGAACAACCATTTAAATGCAAGTTTAATACTCAAGAAATGTAGACTATACCTTTGACATCACAGGAGTTTGGTGAAATGTTGGACAGTTATCTTCTCCACCCGTCAGAGATCTAATACTCGTGGGTGACTATAATTTATGGGTTGATGTTCAGGATGATTCTAAGGCCAGACAGTTTCTGAACCTATTATCGGCATATGGGATGAAACAGCATGTCCATGAGCCGACTCACGACCACGGACATACACTTGACTTATTGATCACACGTGAAAATGAAAATGTTATATCAAATGTAACTGTGCAACCTGGTCTCTCAGATCATTTTGCTATACTGTGTAACATTACATTGGACAAACCTAAGCCTATTTGACAAAGTTTCTCAACCCGGAATTTAAAGTCAAAGGCAGAGGTTCTGTAAAGGTCTCCATGTAGCTTTATCTGTTCCTGACTTAGATTATGATGTTACATCTATGTGTATTAATTACGATTATTCTCTTAATACCTTATTGGATCAACTAGCTCCCAGAAAAACAAGAACTATAGTTGTCAAACCCAGGTGTCCTTGGATTACTGATGATATCCGAGAGGCAAAGTGCCTCAGACGGAGACTGGAGCGGCGTTGGAGAACCACTAAAACTGAATCCGATCGGTCTCTATTTACTAAGCAGAGACAAATAGTATCTCATCTCACTAACCAGGCGCAAAAACATCACTACACATCCGTAGCAGACTGCAGTGGCGATCAGAAGCGGTTGTTTCAAATTATCAATAAACTCTTGAATAGAAAGAAGGATCAAATTATTCCTAGTAATGTGTCTGATCAAGACTTAGCAAATCGTTTTTCTGATTTCTTTATGAATTAAGTTAGCAACATTCGTCAAAATCTTGACACTCGTGATAGCACAGGTTATCAGTCAGTGTCAGAAAGTGCCATTCCCTATATGTCTGACTTTGTACCAGCCACAACTAATGAGGTTCGGAGAGTCATTATGAATTCTCCACCATCTACATGTGAACTAGAGCCTATTCCAACCTGTTTGATCAAATATTTTTCTGATGATTTCACCCCATACACCACAGAGATTGTAAATTCATCTCTTCGTTCTGGCATCTTTCCTGATTGTCTGCAACATGCACTCATCAAACTTCACTTAAAGGCACTGAACACGTTTGGTAATTACTCAAAATATATATTAGCATAAAAACTTACTTGGTAACCAGCAACGGAGAGCTGTTGATAGTATAAAACATTGTGAGAAACCACTCCCTCTGAAGTAACGTAGTTTTTGAGAAAGAGGTAACTTCTCACTAAAATAATAAAAGACTTCATGCATGAAGCCTTTTATTAGCATCTGAAAGCACACAAAATTGTGCAACAAGGGTGTTTTTTTCTTTCTTTATTTTCTTGCAACTTCGATGACCGATTTAGCCCAAATCTTCACAGGTTTGTTATTTTATGCATATGTTGGGATACACCGAGTGACAATACTGGTCTTTGATAATTACCAAACATGTTCAGTGCCTTTAAAGAAACCAAGCCTTGATAAACAAGAGATTAAAAATTATCGTCCCGTGGCAAATTTAAAGTATCTTGGTAAGGTAATTGAACGTATAGTATCTACGCGTCTTCAGTCTTGCATAAGTGATCAAAACCTTCAAAATCCTTATCAATCGGCCTATAAGGAAAGGTACAGTGTGGAAACAGCACTTCTCAAAGTTCAGAATGACATTTTGATAGAAATGGACAAGGGAAAATTTACCGGACTGGTTTTGTTAGATCTGAGTTGCGCTTTTGACACTCTTGACCACCATATTTTAATTGACAGGTTGAAACAGGTTGGCATTGGTGGAACATGTCTTCATTGGTTTCGTTCCTACCTTTCAAACAGAACTCAAGCGGTTAACCTTCATGATACAACTTCATCGGTTGTTAACCTTCAGTTTTCTGTGCCCCAGGGATCTGTTTTAGGTCCCCATCTGTTTAATGTATATACCTTACCACTTCATGAGATAATCAGTAAACACAATATAAGCTATCATAAGTATGCAGACGATCTACAATTATATTTTTCATGTCTTCCTCTTCAGGAGCAGGTAGAAAAACGTATTGAAGATCTTGAAAGTTGTATTCGTGATGTACGGAAATGGATGAATGATTGCTAAATGACGATAAAACATAATTTCTCTTGTTAGGCTCTAGACAACAACTTTCCAAGATTGTAATTACTCATATATGTGTTGGTTGTTCTGTGCACATTGCTCCTTCAGATAAGGCAAGCAATCTTGGTGTCATATTCGATACAGGCATGTCTCTTGATGCACAAATTTCAAACTGTGTGAAAGCTGCCTATTATCATCTTCGTAATCTTCGCGCAATAAGGACATTTCTAACCCCCCAAACCACTCAACAATATTGATTCATGCTTTTGTAACATCTCATCTCGATAACTGTAACTTTCTCTTCCTAAATACCAAATTCACAGACTACAAAAGGTTCAAAACGCAGCTGCCCGCCTTGTCACTAAATCTAAACGTTCGACCCACACTACTCAATTACTCAAGAACCTTCACTGGCTTTCAATAGAACAGCGTATCAAATATAAAATTCTACTACTCACCTACCGTTCACTAAATTGATTTGTCCCTGAATATACTTCCTCTCTTCTCAATATCTCTTCAAGTTCTCTTGCATGTCTTCGTTCCTCCATTTCAACAAAGTTAATAGAATTAAAAACAAAGAGGAGTTGGGGGTGACAGAGCTTTTATAGCTGCTGCACCCAGGTTATGGAACTCCCTACCCAATCAAAATGTCAGCCAATCAAAATTTGTTCCAACAAAACTTGAAAACCTATCTAATGTCTGAATTCCTTAGTTAAGATGTAGTGTATTTCACAATCTGATATAATTAACGTTGTTTAATTATATTTAAATATTTTAAATTATTTTCGTTCTCTGTAACTATTTATGTACTTTCATATGTTTAATGTATCTACCTTGTTAGGCGCCTTGAGCATCCCTTGGGGTGGATATGTGCGCATTATAAATTTTGTTATTATTATCATTATTATTATTATCACATGTTTACAAAAGAGCCACAGAGCCTGGACTCCATGCAGGCCTGATTTGTATCCCCCAGCTCAATGGAGAAAAAACATTAAATCTTTTATTTTATTGCGATTGCATCGTCTGATTTGTATCAACTTTTGACTATATGAAGAAAGGGGGCACATCTCAAAACTTGTTATATTTTATAACTCTAGAATTTATGTTGAAATTATCAAGACACAATTGTATCTTGCCTGCCAGAAAGGCCCTGGAATGTACACCGTCAATCTTTTTATGAACAAAGGTTACATGGTCTACATCTTGCAGTAACAAACAAAGAAAGTCAGACATGCAAAACTGGAATTAGGAAATTTACAATTTTATAAATCGGTCTTCTGATGATTGTATACCTGTTCAAACCACCCTTTCTGGTTACAGTCTCCCCCGATGATCATCAGAACCGTGTTCTAATTGTCTAGAATTTCTCACCAAGTCGGGAACGATAGTTTTCATTTCGTCAATAAGGACTGGTATGTGATAAAGTCAATACACTCAACTGATTACAATCCAGGACTGTAAATGACGCTCTCTTGACGTTCTTCTATTCTCATGCACACTGGCTGTTGTAAAATCTAAATATTTACCGTATGTGACATCGAGGGAGCAACGGACATTCATGTGTCCTGTTTTATCAACTCCATGCTTTTCAAATTTATTCAATAAATTACCCCATGGTAAACGGCTGGGCAGTGGAAAATCATTCAAATGCTTTAAAGTTACTGAAGCTCCCGTACATTGGAGTTAAGCTCTAGTCCCGTTGAGTGTGTGCATTCAAAAAAGACAACATAAAAGAACAAATCAAAGCGGGGGTCTGTATTATTGATGTAGTTTCACCTTTATATGACAAATATTGTATTAAGCAGTTTGTGTTTTGACAGCTGACGCAATTATTGGTATTTCCCAAGCATCGTTGACAACTATTCTTTCTTCTTTGTTTCAAGCCAACACGTATTATTAATTAAACAAACACAAGAGTCGTCTGTAAAACTGATGCCCAACAAACGAGCTTGTGATTGCGTCCGTGTTCCCAATTGTCGCTTTACATAACGTAGTGTTGCAGAAACTGTTATAATCTTATTTGTTTGGGAAGTTGTTAAGATTATGACCACTTTGGCAGTTTCAACTTATTAGTTATGCTTCAAATTAGTTATGCTTCAAACAAAAAGATGTACATCCTAAAATAACATGATCTCTCATCCTTTTTGAAGAAGTATATTCGAAGGAAAGACTCTTCACAACAGTCTAGCTTACGACACTGCGTTGTTAAATCATCATCAATGAGTAGGCCAAACCATGATGAATTAAACCTGGGGAATTTGGGGAAGTGTTGAATTTAAAAAAATAAGGTATTATTAGTATAGTCTTGACGTTTTGAATACTTTGCTCTGCTACGGTCTTTAGGAGAAAACTACTGACATTTTCTCATGAAGACGAGCAAAGCATATTGGTTGAAACGTCGAAACTTTAATCTCAAACCAGGACCCAATTTGTTTAAAAGTTTTCTGCTAAGCAAAAAGAAGCAGGATACCAGTCAAAAATTGTACATTTACATGCTAATTTGGCTGGTCAACTTATTCCGGTAAGCATAATTTGTTGTTGCTTAGCAACTGTTTGTGGTCAGGCAGCTGAGTCCAGGTTCTTCCGGGATCCAACACCTCTTCCTAAAAGAAGTTTTATCTGAAACAATTTACCAGGGAAACCTTTTTAGTTCTTACTTCCTACATCATGCAAAACTTCAATTCTTACTGGTCACCAATCACATGTCATCCTTAATCAACTTCCTTCAATTATTTTGTTTGATACTTCCCCCAAAAATGTAAGAGTCTTTGATGTTATAAAATGCATCAATTCTCCGTTTGCCGCTGTTAAGTCGTGCCGCTCCTTATGAGCCCGTTGTGTTAACCACTTATAGGGGATTGGAAAACCAAACCTGACGAACGAAACATCCTAACCTGACCAAAATAAACGTTCCTGATATGAATGTTCAAGATAACTGCACGTCACAAAAAAAATTCAAACTGATTATAAAGAATCAACAATTTTGACTTAATTTGTGTGTAGGGTACTAGTTTTGACATTGCCATCATTATCTAATCTAGAATGTCCGTAACAGTGTAAAATGTGTCTATTGTTAGAGGAACATTACAACATGGCGTTAAATCCAATATTCATATTCGATCGCTGCTAAACAAGATTTAAACAGATAATATAAATTTTAAACAATCAAAAACAGAAGATTTTGAATACGATTGACTTTTGCAACTTACTGTCTGACAATGTTATGACGAGGGTTTGTTATATACCGCATTCCATGCAAGGTTGTGGTGTTCCCAAACTCCTTCCATTTCCGCCTGTCGAATATCCCACAACAATGATCGACATCGGACGTCATCCCACCATCATCTGTCTGAGTTTTAACAGATCGTTTCCGATTGACGACATTGTCGACTTCCCCGTCATTCCTGTCGTCCATCTTCAAGGAATCGGTCGACATGGATTCCTTCGGTAGTTTATATTCATTGTGTTTGTTGTCCTTCACTGTCCATACATTCATGATGGTTCCGAGGATATCCACGTGACTGAAGTTGAAGTTGTCTAGTCGGTAACTTGGTCAATCAGACAAATCAATAGAACAAACTGACCAGACGTCGAACCATTGACACCTGTTTATGTTGAAATACCTGGTCAATAGACGATAGGCCTACCTCTATCCATCCAACGTCGATTTTTAACACAAAGTAGATGTTCAACTGAATGTACAATCGGCCGTCAACAAAAGGGAAAAGACGGTAACGCTACAACGGAACGCGTGGAGGTGTGCGCACTGCAGCTGCCAGTCACTCGAATCCAATGTATGATAATAAAGAGTAACCATATTGAGCAGTGAAGCCGAGCTTTGTGTTGAACCAATACTGCAGTATGGTGTACCGCAAACCAAAGTCGAATCAAACACAAGTAACGAGCAGTCGAAAATTAAGTCGAGCACAGACGGTAAACCTCTCTGGAGAACCTCTAGCGATGAAATGACAGCGTTCTGTGTCAAGATCCATCCTATGTACAACATAAGAAAGATACACGTTTTGATATAGGAATCGTAAAGACCGCCTCTCTCATGTACTCAATATGTGTTATCAAACCGTAGACAATTAACTGTTATCAAGGAATCAGTATTTGCTTGGGAGACAACTGTCCAGCTATCGACAGATTAGTATTGACTGTGTCTCATCAAACACCCTTGCATCTCTGTCTTATAGAGTGATAACAATCATCTCATACGGCGCTAACACTGGTCAACCACATGCTCAGGTTTCATAAGTCAGCCATTTTGAAATCTTCCTACACGTGACCGATGACGCGTCTTGCTGCAGCGCCTTCTACTTGATATAAAGCGCCAGAATATACCCTTCCAGCCTCGCTACCATGGGCAGCGCGCCGTAACGCCCGCTATCTGTAACCCCTGGAAGGGAAACACTAAAAAATGCACGTGTAAAAATACACGTATTTCGACGCAATACATTTCAAATGAATCATGTTTTTATATGGGCACCCTAAACTGCATACAGTTAAATGTATAAAAAGATTGAAAAAAAAATGAGAGGGGGGGGGGGGGGCAGTTGCCCTATGACTTGTGCGTCCTGTGACAGCGCGCTCTGCGTAGTCTCTAACACAGAATGGATCAACCACAGAGCTAATTAAAATATCCCTTATATTTGGATATTTCAAAGTCACACTTCCAGGGGGATATGATCGAGCGATGCATTCTGGGAAAGAAAACAACATGGCGCTCGGCGAGATCGTACACCACTGGGAACGAGGTTGATACCCTTCCCATGAAATATGCTAATTACGTTCACGCATGCGTACAGACACAATTGATCATACGAACCCCATAGAGATGCGCACTAAGTAGACGCAAACGCGTCTGCGTCACGCTACCATCAGCCCAATACAAACAGGCGCGATGTTCCATAACTGCGCACGCGCGATGTGTAGTTTACATATTTTGTGGGGAAGGGTCTATTGTTCTCGCACTCGATACTCCTACTCGTACTCGTCTAGCTAATACTCCCCTCGACGCCCATACTATACCCGATACTCAAACTGAAAAACACCCTGAGTGTGCTCAAAGTCATGTACAAGATACTCTACCGAAAATGTACGACTCGATTATTGAGTAGTCAAATGCTGTTTTCCATTTCAATAACCTTATGTACATGCGTTGATAATAATAATAATAATAATAATAATAATAATAATAATAATGGCTTCTTATATAGCGCTCATATCCGTCACTCAGTGACGCTCAAGGCGCTTCAACAGTCAATATTTTCCTGCAAGGTATATATGTGGAGCTACTTTTTTTGAATTTTGAGGCCTATTTCTTTACATAGCACCATGTAATGGTTTACAAGGTGCTGTGGCGCAATATGCAGCCGATCAAACCAGGAACACCGGGGCAAACCCCTTCTCTTTTCGATAAGTGCACTGGGTTCTTTACGTGCATTACACAACACACGGGACCAACGGCTTTACGTCCCATCCGAAGGACGAAGCAATAATGGTTAAGTGTCTTGCTTAATAAGGACACAAGTGTCACGACCGGGACTCGAACCCACACTCTGCTGAACAGAAACACCAGAGCTTGAGTCCGGTGCTCTTATCCGCTCGGCCACGACACTATATACGGAATAGAGGAAAAAATTAGAAATAAATGTCAAATAGTAAACTTGCGGGTACAACCATGTGTAAATCTCTTTTGGGAGGAGTGTTGGCTCTGAAAAGAGCCGGTGTGGGCTCTTTTTCAGCCCACTCCTCCAAAAGAGATAACACATGGTTGTACCCGTAAGTTTACTATTTATAGGTATTTCTTAATTCCAACACCATGCAAAGCTTCAAATACCACTTAGAGGAAGAAATGTCGGGACAATTTTAAATTGAAGTTAGCTTTGATGTAGTCATGTTTAGAAGAAAAGTTATCATTAAAAGCACACATTGTCTTCTAGAAAGTAGTAAACAAAAGAACAAAACTTGTAAAACAAATGTGTTGATACCTCCTTTTGCATTACTTGTCTTTCGTACTCGTACTCTTACTCAGCGATCCCAAGTGTTTGATACCTCCTTTTGCATTACTTGTCTTTCGTACTCGTACTCTTACTCAGAGATCCCAAGTGTTTGATACCTCCTTTTGCATTACTTGTCTTTCGTACTCGTACTCTTACTCAGAGATCCCAAGTGTTTGATACCTCCTTTTGCATTACTTGTCTTTCGTACTCGTACTCTTACTCAGCGATCCCAAGTGTTTGATACCTCCTTTTGCATTACTTGTCTTTCGTACTCGTACTCTTACTCAGAGATCCCAAGTGTTTGATACCTCCTTTTGCATTACTTGTCTTTCGTACTCGTACTCTTACTCAGAGATCCCAAGTGTTTGATACCTCCTTTTGCATTACTTGTCTTTCGTACTCGTACTCTTACTCAGCGATCCCAAGTGTTTGATACCTCCTTTTGCATTACTTGTCTTTCGTACTCGTACTCTTACGCAGAGATCCCAAGTGTTTGATACCTCCTTTTGCATTACTTGTCTTTCGTACTCGTACTCTTACTCAGCGATCCCAAGTGTTTGATACCTCCTTTTGCATTACTTGTCTTTCGTACTCGTACTCTTACTCAGAGATCCCAAGTGTTTGATACCTCCTTTTGCATTACTTGTCTTTCGTACTCGTACTCTTACTCAGCGATCCCAAGTGTTTGATACCTCCTTTTGCATTACTTGTCTTTCGTACTCGTACTCTTACGCAGAGATCCCAAGTGTTTGATACCTCCTTTTGCATTACTTGTCTTTCGTACTCGTACTCTTACTCAGCGATCCCAAGTGTTTGATACCTCCTTTTGCATTACTTGTCTTTCGTACTCGTACTCTTACTCAGAGATCCCAAGTGTTTGATACCTCCTTTTGCATTACTTGTCTTTCGTACTCGTACTCTTACTCAGCGATCCCAAGTGTTTGATACCTCCTTTTGCATTACTTGTCTTTCGTACTCGTACTCTTACTCAGAGATCCCAAGTGTTTGATACCTCCTTTTGCATTACTTGTCTTTCGTACTCGTACTCTTACTCAGCGATCCCAAGTGTTTGATAATCGGCTGTTGGACACGGTACTTACATAAGAGGGCCTAATTTCATGGTTCTGCTTGCCGTAATTACAAAGAATCGGCGCTTACGGAATCATGGAATTCCGCGCTTTCATCAAACGTATTTCACGGGTGAGCATGGAATATTTGCTTGTGCGCTTGCGTAGTCCACGTTTAATACTGGGCATTCTACGCTTACTGAGCTAGCTCAGAAATTCGGCGCTTGCTCGGTATAGTAAGAGGAGAATGGTGATTACAAGCGCATAATTCGGCGATAAGCAGAGTCCTGAAATTAGGTCCAGATTACATGGAACTCGCACTCGATGGTCAAATTACTCGCACTCGAGTACTCCTCACAACCCCAGTAATCGGCAGTACATAATACTTGACTGAAAAGTACTTGACTGCAACACTATACAGCACCCATAGTTGTTGTTCACTTTTGTTATAGCACGAGTCAAAGGGGTTGGCACATGATTCTTTATGTACTAATACACAACAAATCTCAAACCACTTTGTATGAAGACATGTGTCCCTTGTGTTTTAGATAGCACCCTTGATTTATCATTAATAGTTATGGGTAATTTGACAGCAATATGGCAATTAATTGTTGTTGTTTTTTGTTGCAGCTGTATCGTTGAAAAAAGAAAGCTGTACATGGATGATCATTTCTGAGTTCTCTTTACATTCCAAGCCAGAACAGCCGGCACTTGGGCAGTAAATTAAGATAGTCCCCTAAGGGCCCTATGTACAAGCATTAAAAAGTAAACATTATAATGCATTAATATAAAATAGTAAAAAAAAAAAACACCAGAGCAATAAGAAAAGCCATTAATCAAAACAAAAACTGAGTGTAAAACAAAATCTAAAATCTTACGAGGTTAGACGAAAAAATACAAAATAAACACATCTCAAAAGCAGCTCAGGGTGCATGAAAATTAAAACATGAACCAAATAATATTAAAACTGTACAAGCACAAATGATTACATCATTGCATTGCAGTTAAATATACTAAAAGAGAGGCAAATACATAAAGCAAAGAGAACTTTAAAACTATAAAATAAGTTAAAAACAGCACCGAGTATTAGGTCAGGGGGAATGTTCCAACGCGCATGTGCATTGTGTATACCGTGTAAGGCTCATCCTTACTTTGGATGAGGGGCTCGGACCGAGCGAATGATGAAACACCCTTTGGTGACGTAAACGTAAAGGTTAAATGGATATACACACATCATTATCCATTTGTTAATATATTACGGTTTTTATGACAACGGCAATGGATGTCTATTAGAAGACTAGCTTCATAACTCTAACCCAGCTACTGACTGTACCAGCGCGGTTGAGAGATTGTCTTTCTCTTCGCCACTGATGAACGCGGGAAATTTTACTCTTCATTCAGGATAAAAAGGAAGACTGGAAGCTGGTGAGAGAAGAAGCAAAGATTGGATCAAAATGACCGCGTGGATGGAGAATACCAGCAACGCGATGCCGCTTGAGGACAAGCGACCGATCGTTTCGCCTACTCACGACTACCCAGTTCGAACTACTTTCATTGACATGGGAGGAAGTGAAGTTAAAAAGAGGAAATTCCGATTCGGCAAGAATCCCCAGTTTGACGTCGAAGATGACCGTACATTCGCTGATCGATTTCGGGATTTCGGAAGAAACACCACTTTCCATGGATTGGGTTATGTGACCAACAACAAGTATAATTATATAAGAAGGTAAGACTTATTAAGTATCAATTACATGACAAATATTACAGGTATTGAAACGGCAGAATTGTTCTTAAGACCAAATATATATATAATTATAAAAACATCAAAATCAAAAGACAAACAGGAAAACTTGTCAAGACAATCTTAACTCTTTGAGAGTTGATTGATTCTTTTAGATTTGATTCTTTTGATTCTTTGAGATTTGATTGAGTCTTTGAGATTTCAGTTATTTATATAATAGTCCTATATAGCGCACATATCGACAAGGTACTCAATGCGCTTGAACAGACAGAAACAGAATTCTAAAACAGGGTTCAGATTTTATTTTTAATTATAAGACCATACGGACATTTTTTAAGATGGTATTTTTACAGAAAGTGTACTCCGAAAACTGGGGTGTTAAAATTGACACCAGTGTGTTGTCACGTATAGATTTCCCCAAAGAATCAAAATTAACATCACGTGGTGTTAAGATAACACTGATATAATTGTGTTATTTTAGAAATTAGTGTTATTTTAACACCATGTGATGAAAATTTGGATTCTTTTTGGTTTTTGCAGTGTGGTGTTCCAGATACTTCACGCTTTACAAAAGTGATTATCATACGTTTAAATTCAGAATGCTTAGGGTATATACAACATCATTATCCTTACACCAAATAGTTACAGAGGGGCTCTGCAGTAAATTTCAGTTTTGTGATCCACTCGTTTTCCAATAGATAGAGTCTTTATGAAAATGGGGAAAGTTAGAAGTCTCTACCTCACGTTCAAGCGGTGGATGCAATTTTGGGATCAAAATCTCAAAACCTTTGATGACGTCACATTTCAAATATCTGGTCTGTACATTTTTGTACAGAGAATTTGTAGTCCATTTCTGAATGTTGAAAATATCCATTCAAAACGATACAGGATCTGACCTTTTAGCTGCCACAGAAAACTCCTCTTTGGATTGTACAGACCCTTAGGAATTGTTTTCTATATTCGATGACGTCACTTTTCAAATTTTGCTATGAAAGAGTGTTGATAAAATGACGTTCTATACCGTTTTAACGTACGGTTGAAGATTTCCCCCGACTTTTATGATGACAAAATCCATCTGTAAACGAGTGAATTACAAAACTGAAATTATTGAGGAATTTTCTTCGAATAGCTACTTCAAATTTGGTTTCTGTTCAAGTTGAATGTTACATTGAATGGTTGTTTTTTAATCACATGACGTAAAAAGCATGTATATGTACACCATAAGAGAAATTGAAGTACTGTTTTGAGGAGCAGTAATCGGCTGCTTATTTGCTGAAAATGACAAGGAAATTCCAAAATTTTGTTATCAACAATGACTTGCATGTGTGATCAGTTTGAACGAAACCACTGGAGTCATTTGATTAAGAAAATGTTATAATCAACTATGCGTTTCTCAGGTGGAAGTAATCTCAACGCTGAGGGTATATCTGATCTGCGTCATAACCTATAGGTTATTATTAAGGTCTTAATAACCTCACAGTCGTCACTGCTCCGGTATCACAATTAGTTTGTTTTAGTTATTAATTTATAATGGGTTTTGCTTTGTGTGTTTCACAATGGAGGACGAAATTGCCTCTGGCAGTTATTGTCATAAAGCAATACCCACTCAATTTTCATTAATAAGGTCATTAAATTGAAGTTGCGCGGAAGCAAACCGACTGGGCAGGGGTGGATACAAAGAAAACTATGTATTGAAGAAAAAGAATGAGAACCAGATTAAAAATGCAATGTGCCCTTTTCGTACGACTAATGCATTCTATGTCCTTCCAACCATTATTCAACGCCACATTTCACAAACTATAAATCTGCTAATCTACACAACATCTTCAAAGTATAGATCTTGCTGTATAGCAGAATTGGGTCTAACCAAACAAAAATACCATAATTATAATGTTCATTTCTGTTGACTTGCCAATTCTTGATTATAACAAAATAAAGATGTTTAGAGCAATATTTCTACTTACGGTTTCAAGAAAATAGGCCGGATGATATACAATAGGAAGAGGGTCCATTTTCATAAAGCTTCTTAAGGACACAAAGTAACTAAGCACATTAAATTTGTGCTTACCAGATTAAAGCTACTTTCCAAAATGCCATGTTACATGCACTTCTGTGGCTGGTATCTTGCATTTGCTTAATAGCAGAAGATTGTTAAGTGATATTTTTTGCTTCAGCAGCTTTATTAAATTAGGCCCCTGACTTTTAAGACACCGTACGGTCTATGGTCTTTGCAGAAAAAGTGATATTTTAAGCCTAATTAAGCAGCTCTATATTAGCCCCCTGATTTTTAAGACAGATTGAGACCGTACAGTCTATGGTTGGTTGGATGACGAAGTAACTGATCATGCCTTGAGTTGAAGATGCAGTGTCCGTGTTTGGGCCGATTTGACGCTACAAACAATATTTAATTTTAAATTGCTAGCTCTACGAGGTGACAAATGCTATGTAGGCCTACTTTCATTTTAATATCTTGAACGAAAATTTTCGTCAAGGATTATAGGAAAATAAAAACAAAACATGAGACCAAATGGGTCAGGCCCCATTGGAACAGGAACCCGGATCAATTTTAACCAGATACTTTTTAGAGTAACATCGTCTCTTCAATCTACAATAAAAAGCTACCTTCAGCAATTGTTTTTACGGGAATGTTAAACGTATTTATAATGTGTTTCTCTATCATTTCAAAAATGTTGGTACCAACTTCAAGGTTTGAAAAACTATAAACATTTCTGCCCTTGACGGCGTGCGTCGAAATGACGATACTTTGACGTCATGTATGGGACTCTGCTTTATTATACCTCCAAACTGCAACATAGTGGCAATACGAAACGGAGCTCCCACATATGACGTAAGTGATGACGTAACAGGGCTTTTCGCGAATCTTTCTGAAAAGCATCGGAAAAAGGGTTTTCAAAATTACGGTCTTTTACACAATTAATCTGTTTAATCTCATGTGGACTCAATTTCCTTATTGATTGAAAACATGTTATAGGAATTTTAGCCAAGATCACTTGTTGCCGTTTGCGTTCAAGTTGGTCTTTAACAAACCTCCATTGCGTGACATCGAATTAATGTACGGAAGTTTACGGAAGTAGCCCTACTCATAGAAACGTGTTTGCAGTTTGCACAAAACATAACCACAATTAATTGAATTTAACTAATGGGGTAGCACGCCAGTTGCTTTTTATGACTTGCCTGTGAAATCCAAGGGCATGCGTGTAATGCTCTCTTAAGTGGTAAGATAGACGGCTTCAATTAAAAGGGGAAAAAGAATGGAAAAACGACATGGCTTTTTGTTTAGACCTCAGCTGTGTCTTTCGCAAAGCCCATTAAAGGGAAGGTACACATTTGGTAATTACTCCTAAAAGGAATGACCATGGAAATTTAATTTGTAAGAAGCACTGCCATTGATAATAATGAATGACATTGCGAAGCACGATTCCCTTCTGAGGAATGTGGTTTTATAAAATTAGACTATGAAAAAACCCCTCCAAAACCCCAAAACAAACAAATTGGGGTTTTGAAATTGAGGGTGTTGCAAATCTAAACAAAAATAATAAAAAATCAATCTGAGAAACGTTTCTCAGATTGTGTAGTCCAGTAACGGGTTAGTCTTCGTGTGGACACAACTGCTTCAGATATTCGGTGATATTTCAAAAACGCTACCAACGTTTGAAGTGAAAATTTCATCTAGGTTAGTTTTATTGTATAAGGCCTAGACCATAATTTACATTAATTGTGTCATAATTTTCACATAAATTCAGTTACAAAAGCAACAGCTGTTAAGTTTTTGAGATTTCTCCCCTTTCTTGACATCAAAAGTTGAGACGAATCAGACAGTGCAATCTCCATTGAAAACATGATTGATTGTATTCTTCCATTGGGCTGTGTACAAACGTGCCTGCAGGAAGTCCAGGCTCTGTGGCTCTTTTGAAACATGTGATGTCACAGGTCACATGGTCTTTATGTCTTCATTATAGGATAACAAAAATCAAAGGTTTACTTTGCCTAAAAACTGTAATTATTGTAAATTTGAAAACCTTTTGGACCCAATATCAATGTCCATTTAAAACCGTTTGAGGAAGCATGCGTGTACTGTTGTTGTTGTCTCTGCAAAAGCACAAACTAGTACATAAATCTCTTTAAAACTATAAACTAATACCCAATCCATCCAGTAAGGTAGTTCCATTGCGTTTCAAATCAGTTTAAAGGCAGAGTATGCCTTTGGGTTGTAGAAACCGTTCGATTGTTGTAATCCTATATAAATGTAGATATATAATAAAACTAACCTAATCAAAAAAAAATCTAAAAATGTGGTCGCGTTTTTGAGATACCGCTGAAAACCGGGAAGAAATCTATCCACGCAGGAAGAATAATCCCTATAGGAATACACAATCTAAGAAACGTTTCTGACAGAAACGCTTCTCATATTCAAATGTTTGTGGATAAAAGTGATATCTTTTCCCATAACCGCAGTACTTCGAAGTGAAATGTTTCTCTAAATATTCATTATACTATCCAAATCTGCTGTACTTCTTACCACGTAAGTTTTTATTGCCATTAATTTTCGGAGTCCTTACCAAACGTATACAGACCCTTCAAAGGATCAATTTACTCATTCTACATACCACAAGGTTTTCCATATGTAATCTATTGACATACACGTGGTAGCCAAAAGCAAAACAATTATAGTAATTAATTTGAATTTAAACATTTATAGACCTTGATGTTTTTTTTTTTTTTGTTCTTCTTCTTGTTCAATTCTCTTTGTTTAGGTTGTTATGGTCTCTGGTTGTGCTTTGTGCGACTGGGTTGCTCCTAACTAAGATTGTAACTCTAACCCTACGCTTTTACACCTATCCAATGACGAGCACTATTTCTATCAACTACGTGAGTAATATGACATTTCCAGCGGTTACTTTATGCAACTTCAACCAGTTCAAGAAATCCATGTTCAATCAAACGGATTTGGAATTGTTCAACATGATATATGGACCTGAGAGAAACGTTGATTCCATCGATTTCGAAGCATTTTCGGATTTTTCGACCGCGTTAAACGACCAAGATCAACTTGAACATTTTATGGCGTTGTCATCTCACACCCTCGAAGACATGCTAATTGATTGCAAATGGAAATCATCCCATCCTTGCACAACCAGTAACTTTACTCGCAGATTCACGGACCATGGGATTTGTTTTACATTCAACGAGCCCGCCAATAAATCTGAGCGTCCCTTAAGTGTTCGCAACGCTGGAAGTCGAGACGGTCTGTACATGCGGCTGTATGCTGAACATGACGAGTACACCTTCGGTGAAAGCACCGCAGCTGGTTTCAGGGTAGGTCACAACTGGGTTCAGGGTAGGTTACAACTGGGTTCAGGGTAGGTTACAACTGGGTTCAGGGTAGGTTACAACTGGGTTCAGGGTAGGTTACAACTGGGTTTAGGGTAGGTTACAACTGGGTTCAGGGTAGGTCACAACTGGGTTCAGGGTAGGTTACAACTGGGTTCAGGGTAGGTTACAACTAGACTCAGGGTGTCACAACTGGGTTCAGGGTTGGTCACAATTTCCCCAAGATTCTCATCAAATTCCGTCATTTTGAGTCCTCCTGGCCAAAACACTTCCTCCGGGAACTTGACAGCATTAAAAAAAAAAAAAACGAATCAGTACAATGTTCAATATTATCAACCAATAATGGGAGAGGCAGAATCTCAGGTAACATGGTAGGCGCTGTGCCGTTTCTGGATTCAAAGAGAGTTTCAACAGTAGTTCGCAAACTTTACCAGTTTGTGTACAACATTGTTAATTGCCAAAGACCAGTATCCACACTTGATGTGACCTAACATACACATGAAATAACAAACCTGTGAAAGTTTAAGCTCAATTGGTCTTCGGAGTCATGAGAAAACAGTGAAAACTCCCATTATATGTTTTAACTTTTTATTTTTTTCAAACATCGGATTTTATCCTGCAGGATGAAGACTATTGTTTTACTCATTTCCTAAAAACTATGGAATTTCAAGCAAAACTATTTCAAAGGGAGTTTTTCACCATGATCAATCATCTTTATACCATATGTGTGCAAATCTGTGAACATTTATATTTTCAATCTTACCAATGTTGCACACACCCTTTAATCATTGTTTAACAATTTCTTATAGGTTTTGTTGCATCCGCAAGGTGTGTTGCCACTTGTGAAGGAATTGGGATTCTCTCTGTCACCTGGATTTGAGTCATCAGTGACTATCAGACAGAACAATGTGCGTACACAATTATTTAATTGTCCATTAAACTGATTCAAATTCGAAAAAACTGTATTTTTGTATCTTGGCTGAGGCCAAAAGACATGGCCTAAATGTAGCCTTGACGCTGCACTAAAACATAATGGTTACATAATATGCACATTGTTGGTGCTAGACTGAGTTTTGGGCTCGGGAAGGTACATGATTTGGCTACATTGAAATTTGGGCTACATTTAGGTTTCAGATATAGTCCGATGTTGCACGGAAGTGTGAAGTGTTGTTTTTAATATAATAACTTTCATTTTAATTTTCCTTTCAAGTACCTTTGAAACAACATAAGGTTCAACATTGGGCTTGAGGATTTAGGCTTAGGTCAGTAGCGGCCGCACTCAATTCTTATTGTGATGAACCATCAATGACATTTGTCAAAATATTTATTTCGTAGATCAAAACACTAGAAGCACCATTCAAATCTAACTGCACAACGGATTCCACAACGACCCTTTCAGAAGTATACACAGTGCCAACATGTCGATTCAAGTGCAAGATCAAATTTATCGTGGAGGAATGCGGTTGCCGTGACTACAGGTGGCCAGGTATTAACAAATAAACAAATAAAGAAACAAATAAACACATATCTCATGTCAATCATCAAACAAATAGCTAGACAAACTGTTTTTTTGATTTATCGTTATTTCACTTGAATCTGGACTTTATGCTTCATACTGTACTTGTATTATTTTGTTTCTCTTAGTTTCAATGCCCCATCAAGCTTCAATCAAGTTTAATAAAATATTGATTGTGTGTGTGTGATAAATTGTGTTTATTAAATAAAAAATAAAATAAATCATTTTTGTGTGAATTTCATTCCTTAAACGAGTATATAATAAAACGCGCTGGTTTTCTGTTTGAACGCAGGTAAAGATCCAATCTGTGGTCCAGAGGAACAGGTTAAATGTGTCTACCCAAAAGAAGGTAAGAGGACGCATAGTTAAACGTCTTGGACAAAACATCAATCCAGTCCTCTTCAAAGAAAAACGTTATGGGCTTAATAACCATCCAAGCAGGTGGCTGAAGTTCCAAATTGACCTGGGGATCGGGGTTTGGTACCTTTTTCTAAAGTTACCACGAAATTGATGTACAAATCACTGAAGGTCAAATAATTTGTTCTTCCAAAAGCACAGGAAAAGTGGGCCTCGATTTTAGGCCTCACTGATAAGTTCGACTGGGCCAATATTTGGACCAAATTAAACAGTCATGAACAATATTATGGACGCCAAAGACAAAGACACCCTTTTTAGACTTTATCACAGGATTCTGCCAACCCGAGATAAACTTTATCGCATGAAAATCACAGATAGAGTCGACTGCCCTTTCTGTAAATCTGACACTGAAACTGTCGAACATTTGTTTCTATATTGTAATAAGGTGGTTGACCCCTGGTTATACGTCGAATCTTTAATTAGGAAACAAACTGGCTGCCGTTTCTTTTGTCTCAGTGATTGTATAATAATTTTATGTATGAATTTGTCATTTGTATCTATGATAATCGTTGGCATGATGATCAATGTTATTTGGAGAACCCGGTGTGATCTTGTCTTCAATAAGGACAAATTGTTCAAAAACACAAACATTATCAAGATCTACAAAGAAGCTCTCAGATCATTTCTACTAAGGGAGAGGAATAGGCTCCAAACAAGTAATTAGAGGGCGCTGTTCTGTAGCTGCTACTGTCTATTTTTCTCTGCCAGTGCTTGCTTATTTTTATCCGTTTAATCTTTGCTGAGTTTTTGGCATCGTCTTTTTATTTATTGTTGACGTGTTTGGTAAGCTTTCTGTGCTTATTTGTGATATATTTTGGTGCTTTATCCGATACGTATTGCTTGTTATTTTGATGTTTTTGATGTGTTTTTTATCTCCGGTCGAGTTCACTATTTTGTAACGTGTATTCACCATGGCTGTTGCCATTAGTGCCCGTGCTCGTCTGTTGGTGTTTTTACATCTGCTTTTTATCATACATAAGTCACAACTGGTTCAAATCTTTGCTGATGCTGAGACTGTCAGAAATGAGTATTTTGTGTCTTCGGATCAGTACATGTGTCTGACTAATTTTGTTGTGCCAATCACACCCTGTCATGGGGGTAACATTACAGCTGTGCCGTACTGGATTCAATTTCTCAAAAGTTCCATTAGTCAAATGGTCCAAACATGGCCAAACTACTCTACTGTTATTCCTGGTCATGACCCTCCACAGGATATGACAATATTTATGGATATTTCTGTTAACCCAGGCCCTCGTGTTGGATGCACTTGCAATGACGAGTTGCATTTTATGCATACAGAAAATTCGCATTCTAACATGTAGTAGTAATACAACTATAATGTATTCCCGTAGTCAGCTTTTTAACATCCGTAAGACTTTTTATCACTCCATTCAGCCTGGATTGTTTTCGATTCTGAAAGCGAATGGAATTTTTCGGTTCAGGGGTAATAGAGCGGGTCATTGTAACTATAGATGTAAAATTCCTGTTCACATTGGTCACCGGCTTGATTATGTTCATAATAGGTTAGCTTTGGAAAAACGTACTCCTGTCCTTAAACACATTGTTGTAAATCCTGCCGATTCCTCTGATGATCTATTTAAACTTTGTTGCTTAAATCATAGAATGCTTAAATACCAGATCTCTTAGAAATAAAACAGCTGATTTTGTTTCTTATGCTATTAATAGTAAGGCTGATTTGTTTGCCCTTGCAGAGACTTGGTTTACAGATATGGATGTTGCCCACAAGGTTGAAGCAACTCCACCTGGTTTTAGATTGCTAGATCATCCCCGGAAAAACCGTGTGGGGGGAGGCACTGCTTTGCTGTTTCGTGATCATTTGAATGTCAAGAAAATTGCTGGAGATGAATTAGATTCATTTGAGTTTTCAGAATGGTCTGTAGGGATTAATTCGTTTAAATTACGACTTGTAATCATTTACAGGCCACCTTACTCAGTTAGCCACCCTTGTACAGTTAATCGGTTTATCACTGATTTTGCCGATTATTTAGAATCCATTATTTTATCTTCTGAACCAGTTTTAATAACTGGAGATTTTAACATCCATGTTGACATTTCTGACGATCCAAACACTATACATTTTTTAACACTTCTTGAATCCATGGGTCTCCAGCAACATGTTAACAAACCTACACATGAGATGGGTCACACACTAGATCTTGTTATTACCCGGAAATCAGACATGGTTCTTAACAGCCCCCCGACACCTCACCACCTTTTTCTGATCATTTTTCTGTTATTTGCAATTTGCAACAAAACAAGTCTTCTTTACCTGCTAAACAGATTGTTTATAGGGATATTAAATCCATTGACATTAATTGCTTGAAAAGTGACTTAGTCTCTTCTAGGCTGTGCAGGGACACTCCTCAAGATCTTGAGGAGCTTACGAAATGTTATAATACTACACTAGCTGGTATCTTCAACACACATGCCCCATTAAAGTCCAAGATGGTCACCGCTAGGCCCCGTCTACCTTGGTTTGATCAAGAAATCAACTCTGCCTTGAGGATGAGGAGACGTGCAGAAAAGAAGTGGCGACGAACAAACATGGCCTCTGATCTTTCAGAATATAAGCTATTAAGAAATAAGGTAACCTTTCTTCTTAATAAAGCTCGCTGCAATTTCTACAAAGACTTTATCGAAAGTACTAGTTCCGACCAGAGGAAATTATTTAGAGCATCTAAAAAGCTGCTTGGGCATAGTGATGACGTCCTCTTTCCACCTTTTATTTTAAAGATAAAATGACTCTTGCTAATGATATGGGTAGCTTTTTTGTAAAGAAAATATCTAATATTCATGCTAAACTTGATGACTCGGAAGTTTCAACCTCTGTTGACAGAACGTTATCTTTTACATCTGAAACAATGTCCAGTAATATCCTGTTTGATAGTTTCATACCATTAACCGAGTCACAGGTAAAACAGCTTGTTGTCAATTCTTCTAAGGGATCATGCGCTCTGGATCCCATGCCTACTAACCTTGTGGGTGAGTGCCTTGATGTTTTGCTTCCAGTACTTACCAACATTATAAACTCATCATTAGTATCTGGTACATTTCCTACTGACTGGAAAGAAGCTTTAATATGCCCTTTATTAAAAATAAAAACAATCTCGATATGAAATTAGAAAACTACCGACCAATCAGTAACTTACAATTTATTTCTAAATTAACTGAGAGGGCCGTTTGTGACCAACTTTATTGTCACATGTCAAAACATTCCATGTTTCCGATTTTTCAATCATCTTACCGGAAGCATCACAGTACAGAGACGGCTCTTATAAAGGTTAAAAATGATTTACTGATGAGAATGAATTCCCAACATGTTATTCTGCTTATCCTTTTAGACCTGAGTGCAGCGTTCGATACTGTTGATCACGTAATTTTATTGAAACGTCTGCAGTCTATATTTGGAGTCACTGGCAAGGCCCTCGATTGGTTTTCGTCTTATTTGTCAGATAGAAGTCAACGCGTATCTAATTCAAGGTACCTTATCAGAAAAGTTTAATATCAACTGTGGCGTTCCTCAGGGATCCTGCTTAGCACCATTTTTATTCATTGTCTATGCCTCTAAATTGTTTGACATCGTTGAGCATCATCTGCCTGATGTTCATTGTTATGCCGATGACACTCAGCTGTATCTATCTTTTAGACCTGACGATAAATCTTGTCAAGCTGCTGTAACTATAATGGAAGATTGCATTAGGGACATCAGGCAATGGCTGTTGCATGACCGGCTTCTAATTAATGATGTTAAGAGTGAATTTTTGATCATCGGATCAAAGCAGCAGTTGAAGAAAATTAATATTTCCAATATCATGATAGGTGATGCTAAAGTTTTTCCTACAACATGTGTTCGTAATTTGGGGTCATGGTTTGATTCTGAACTTACAATGAACACCCACATCAATAAAGCTTGCTCTGCAGCCTTTTTTCATCTTCACAACATCAAACGCATTAGTCTCTCTTTTAAAACTAATTCATGCATTTGTGACCAGTCGTCTTGATTATTGTAATAGCCTTTTGTATGGTCTGCCCAAGTCACAGATAGCTAAACTACAAAGGGTTCAAAACGCTGCTGCCAGAATTGTTACTAACACACACCGGTTTGAACACATTTCACCTATAATTCGTCATTGGCTGCCTGTTTCGTACAGGATTAATTTTAAAATCCTTTTGTTGACCTTCAAAGCTCTTCATGGTCTTTCTCCAAAGTACTTACAGGATCTTGTTTCCATCCGAAAAGTATCTTCATATCAACTTAGGTCAGGGAATAATGGTATTTTCTTGGATTATCCTTCTGGTAAAATGTTGACTATATTTGGTGATAGGGCTTTTTCTGTGGCAGCCCCTAAGCTTTGGAATGCGCTACCGTTTCATATACGTAGCGAACAGAAACTTACCTCTTTTAAATGTAATATAAAAACCCACCTTTTAGTGTGTCTTTCTTCTATGGTCACCTTGCCATTAGTTTAGATTTTTAGCATAGATAGGGTTAGAGGCGTCTGTCTCCTCGCCTTTGATCATTTTGTATGTAAGGGCGCAATATAAATTTTAAATGTTATTAAATATTATTATTATTAACAAATTGTACAAATTTCTGTGCATTCTCAATGAAGACGAGAGTCCAAAATTTATGTTCTGATCTAAATCGATTGGTTTCAGCTGTTCAGTTACTGTCCTGTGTTTTCGCCTTAAGTTAATTTGTTTTACTTGTACTAGTTTTGCTTTTTTAATGTTTTGATCTTGCCTTTGTTTGATATGTAATATCACCTATTGTTCATTGTCCTTTAGTTATTGTCCTTTAGTTTCTAGTAACCTCTATATACTTGTGTATTGATCTATCAGTACTTGCTTTTATGTTCCATAGAAGATGTATGTACTTGTAATTACTTGAGTTGAATAAACGGAGTCTAAGAGTAAGAGCTCCACTCAAAAAAAAGAGGAACCAATCCCGGCCAAAAGTGTATTGAACCCTGATAAAATGCTAAATTACACTCTAAAGACTCCCGGATAAGGCCGCTGACCCGGAAAGTGGTCAACATTTAGATATTAACCCGGATTATGCGTCGTATTGACCTGTTTCTGGGTCATTTTGACACAGATTTCGGGCTAGTGACCCAGAAAATGAATTAGGCATCATGGGATCACAATCCGGGTCAATTGTGTCCCGGAAGTGTGGAGTGTAGTGCGAGTATTTCGAGTTTGTACTTTGTATTCCTTTTGACTGTCATTGTTTTCTTGTTCACAGTAGAGTTCCAGGAATCTAACGTAGGGTGTGAATGTCCTGATTCATGCAACGTAACAACGTACGAGAATCGGATATCGATGGGATACTGGCCGGCGGATCATATCACTGCATTTCACTCAGCAAGAAAAAACATATCTGTATCCTATATCAGGTAAACAAAGAGAGAGAGAGAAAAAAACGAAACAAAAAACACCCCCCCAAAAAACCACCCCAAAACAAAACCAAACAAACAAACAAACAAACAAACTAACAACCCAACAAACAAACAACCCAACAAACAACCCAACAAACAACCCAACAAACAACCCAACAAACAAACAAACAAACAAACAAACAAACAAACAAACAAACAAACAAACAAACAAACAAACAAACAAAACCAAAAACACTAAAATAAAAAAATTCAAAACAAACCCAACAGAAAACATCAACATCACCTTTTAGAAGCCTGTCAGCACAACAACTTGCTAAGCTAAGCTTCTTGCTTAGCACAAACAGGTAGCCAGCCAACATTCCATTAAGTACACATTTTGCAACTGGTGTCCCCACTCATTTTTTGCTTAGCGAAGAAATTTGCTAAGCATTATTTTCTGCTAAATAGCTTTTATGAAATTGGGCCTTGCTGTTTCATTGACAGGAAGAACTACTTGGACGTCTACATATTCTTCGAGGAGTTGATGTATATACAGATTGAACAGACAGAGGCTTACAGCAAGTCATCATTGCAGAGTAAGTAAAGATTAATTTAGTTCCGTGTCAAGGACGAGTGGTCTAGTTCAACTGACCCAAGCTCTGTTGCTGTCAGCAGCGGAGTGTGGATTCGAATCCCATTCATGACACTTGTGCCCTTGTGCTAGGCACTAAACCATAATTTGCTTTGTGAAAAGTTAGGAAGGCATTGCATTCTGCTCCACCAACAGGCTCCTAGTGGGTGATACCCATGCCTATACATCCATACGGACTGTGAATGGGGTAACCCTGTTTTAATCCCGGAGTAGGTGGCAACGTGCTCTGGTGACATTTGATTTGGGTCGACAGTTGTGTAGCCCTAACCTTGAAGTGGCCGTCCGGCCTTGTTATGTTAGGCGATCTCTCATAAAGAAATTACAAAAAATGAAAACAAAACTTGAGAAGAAATAAAATTGCTCATAATGTTCAATTCCTACTGAGATAACGTTTGTCTCTTTTATTTTTTTAAACACTATTTCCCCGTTGCAACTCAACACGCTATATATTTATTATAGGTTTTCTCGGTCAATTTCGGTAAATGAGCAGCCGATTTCATTTTCGTGCGTTCGAATTAAAGCTATTTTGCCTCTCCAGTTGTTACTGCGTTTCAAATTCAGAATTCGGGCATTCAATTTCGTATTGAGGCATTCAAATTCCTTTTGCACTGTGTTCAATTTAGCATATCGTCATTCTTTTTCGTGACGCACAATCATCATTCAATTTAGCAAAGCTGGTTCGACTGGAGATTTTACTGGTTTAATTTTTTTTAATTTCGTAAAGAGGCAATCAATTTCGCTAAATGAGAATTCAAATAAGTACGACTAAAGAAATACGAATAAACAGATAATCTGTATTAGGCAACTGTTTCGTATCTTCACTTTAATTCAGGCAAACCTTATTTTCTTTATTTATGGTTCCAGGAGACTTTACATGGGGCCCATGATGTTTTTTCTTCTTTGTTTTCCCCTATTCTTTTTTTGGGGGGATCTTTATTGGTTAACTGGCCTAATTTTGTATTGTGTTTGAATGGGGTGTTTCTTTATGTTTTTCCTGGTTTTTGTTGTTTATGTTGTTTCTTCCTCAACCATCAATCTGTTGGCGTGCCAGACATCTTGGCGTATATGTTTAGGTATGGTTGTACCACAAGCTGCAAACTTATTGAAATATGCGTGTAAAACTGTAGAAAAGCTCGTCTTCGAAGTACAAAGTGACTCAAGTGCAAATAAGTGAACCGTATATGCCTTATTAACAAAGCGTTTTTTAGATTGCACAAATTACAGAAATGACTGCCCAAAAATGAATTTGAATGACTAAACACACGCCTCAAAAAGCTCCGGCGAATTTGAATGCTGCTTTGATGAATCGTTAAATTGAATGATTATTTTGTTAAATCGAATGACGCAACAGTACATTTGACTAGTCATAAAACGAAATCGAATGACCCTTTTTAGTAGCATTCGATTTCGCGCGAAATAGAATAGCGTGGTGGTTAAATTGGCTGCTCATTTGCCGAAATTGACCGAGAAAACCTATAGTTGTCAAGAAATAAATCTCAAGAGAAACTGCATGAGTAAACTGTTAAGTAATTTGGGTTGAACGGAGAAAATTTTACTAGAACAGAACTTGAACCTGCGACTTCCAGATTAACTTGCCAGCTCTCTACTAACTGCCGCCAACATAGGGCTATACAGCTCAGTTGGTAGAGCTGAATACACTTGGTTTCAGCTGAATACAGTCAACTCGTTGAGCAACCGGCAACAAAACTGTCATCGAATTCTATGAAAATTCTTTTAATTGATAATAATATTATATTATAATATACTATTAATTAAAAGAAAGCTGTTTTCACATTAGTTCATTCCTTCAAAATCTTTAATTGTGAAGAAATGTATAAAATTGAAAAAACAAATCGAAAGCTTTTTTTCCCGAAGGCAACATTTATACCCTTGTATTAACTACTTTTCTGGAATTTAATTACAGGTGATATTGGAGGCTACATGGGACTGCTGTGTGGAATGAGTGCAATTACAGTAATGGAATGGATAGACTTCCTTATAGTCACGTTACTTCGGAAATTCCGTCTACGGAAGGATTAGTCTCTGTCCCAATTGGTGGCGAACACCACCAAAGATTAAAACAACGATGAAGGGTGGTTGTGATCGATTCAATTTGGAAAGTAAAGAAAGATATTTTCCTTTAATTTCTTTGAAGGGAAGAACAAAATCATGAACGTCGTCTTAAATCGTGTGAATTAAGTGAGCAATTCTTTTGAAATTTATTCAGATTCTAGTGTTAGTGAGTAAATAAAAAAAAATTAATTGAGTAATAATATGTGGTGTTTTTTCTTTCATAAATCAAGTTAAAGGGTAAAGCTGGACTACTAAACCACACTCGTCAGAGAGAATAAATATAAGTTTTTGATACAGCTTTAGTCTAAAATCTCCTTGTACAGAATTAACCCAGATTAATAAAAAATCAAGCGATCATGCTGCTTTCTGGGTCAGATTTACTGCAACCCGGATCATGTTGTTAGAAAGGCATTACTCCGGGTTCCAAAGGACAAAGATTCAGGGTTAATCCTTCTCACGAGTTTGTTGGTTGCTCTTTTGAGGGGGGGGGGGGGGTATTTGAAGAGGAAAGTAATAAAAATACATCTGAAGGACTTGTCACACAAGACAATTTGTCCAGGCAACTTGGAGGCAATCAACTGCACTGCATGCACTAAGAAAAACTTCGGCATCAGAAGAGAGAATGTCTAGCTCAACGCACTTTCCCGAGGAAAATAACGAGAAAAACTGAAATGCGAATGAATTTTCTTATTTGAGATTGCCTTGAACTGGTTGCCTTTATCAATTATCTCGAGTGACATGGCCTCAACGGTTGATTTGGGGGAATGTTAACCAAAGAGGCTGATAACGTTTTCAAGAACAAAACAAATATATATATATATAAAAAAAAAATATTACAAAACTAAATGTGCGTGTTTTATCACATATATATACAACCTAGGTTCATTCACAAATAACTGTGGATAATTTGATGCAAAAAAAAAATTAATGACAAGTATAAAAAGCTGGTAGATTAGAATGGATTGTTAATAATCATGAATATTTATCATCATTTTAATCGAAAGAAGTATAGTCCGGGTGAAGGTAAAGTCAGTCTATGTGCTTATTTAAAACAATATTTGCAAGGCCTGTTGAGTCATTAGCGAATGCAAATACTAGTTTTGCATAACAAAGAGAGTATTGAGATTCAAGCTGAATTATTATTAATTAGAATGTTTGTTATGTGAAATGACTGCGAGACAAGACATAAAACAAATCAATGACTGTCGCTTCCCAGTTTGCTCTGTAAACTCGGGTTGATTCCTGGTTATATTATACAGAACTATATTGAATGGTTTATTTACAAACTTGTCATAAGCAGCCACATGCTGAATTGCAATAATGTACAATAAAAAGGTAAAAATAATACAGATTAAACTATCAGTATATATTTATGTATTAGTTGTTCCCGTAATTCTCTGTAATTGCTATGTAATAGCAGTATTCTATGTGGACTTCTTTTAATGTGGACTTCTTTTAATTGATGGGTCAATGTTTTTGTTGTTTGTGAATAAATGAAGCTGTATAGCTTCAAAGCAATACCAAAAAAATAATAATACAGATATCGAGATTTTAGTTTAAAAACCCCACGAAACTGGGTATTTCAATACGTTAAAGAAAACTTGATATTAAAAACTGGAAAAAATATTAATAAAGTTAAGGTAAAAAAAAGAAAAGAAAAAAATGACTTGGTGTCAATAATTGAAAAAGTGGAAACTACTTCAACCGTTTTACTGCTTTAATCGTTATTATACAGCAGTTACAGGTTGAATGGATTCCGACTGGCACTCCCAAACAAAAATGTTGACAAAATAGGGAGACCACCAACATGAGTGCAGGGTAGCTCAGCTTGTAGAGCGCTTGCACGTGAATCCGGAGGTCGCAGGGTCACAGGGGTATATCACGAGTCACAGGGGTTGGCACATGATTCTTGATGTACTTTTAAAAATTACTCAAACCCCTTTGTATGAAGATGTATCCCTTGTGTTTTAGATAGCACCCATAATATATCATTAATAATTATGGGTAATTTGATAGCAATATTGCAATTAATTTTGTTCCATTATTATTTGGTTTTTTTGCAGCTGTAACGTTGAAAAAGAAAGCTGTACATGATCATTTCTGAGTTCTCTGTACATTCCAAGCAAGAACAGCCGGCACTTCGGTAGTAAATTGAGATAGTCTTAGACTTTCTTGATAAAGGAAATCGCGAAAGAGTTAACTTCGGCGGTATGTTGTGTTTGTTAAGCTGTATCTAAAAGGCATGCTGGATTTCTCCATGGAAGTAGTTTACGTAGAGGGCGTAAATAGCAGCCACGGCTACACTCGAGTTAGCCTGAACATTTGACGTCACACTTCGAGGCTCGTGAATAACGCCAGATACCAGCCTGACTAGATATGTTGCCAGATGTGCCTTTTACCTCGCATTAATTTCACACGGAGATTCAGGGAGGGGCGGAAGGGGTAGCACCACCAACGCGCCACCTACGTTGAAAATAATCTCATTCGACCCTCGCGACGTGGACTGGTCGAAAAACGACCGGCGAAGTACACGCACATGTATGTACGATGTACATTACATGTATGTAAGTGTACACTGTATAAGATTTGAATTAACGGTTGCTCCCCGCTGCGTGCCCCTTGAGACTGCCTGGACGAGTCCATTTTATCAAAGGGTATTGTTATCTTCAAATGTTGTAAATTCACCAAATCTTTACACTAGAAAACATTCGTAAATGTTTTTTTTTTTTTTTTTTGCGTTGCCAACTGCTTCAGTAATTTAATACTTTTAATAAACAACATATGATTAATGTAAATAACATGTATTACATATCTGTTTAAATTGTGTATGTTGCTTCAGATTTAATTATTACCTGCGGCAAAAGTTCCCGTCCGTCAACAGAGTTCGTTTGCACGCAAACAAAGTATGGGCAGAAACCATTTTCTCAAAAAACCTTCTAAAAATCGTCAAATATCTAGAGGATGTAGGGCCGACGGAGGGATTTTGTTTAAACATTCAGGAATCAAAGATCTATCCTTAAATATTACGTTCAGCGAAAGAAATTAGAGGATGAACGATACAAATGTTCACATTATGTCGATATTTGCAGCCAGTTTAGTAATGAAATTCCCACCTTGACCCATGCATACACGTTAGCCGCTGCAATAAACCAACGGAAAAAATTTGTAATATTTTTACGCATTTTATTAAATATTACACATTTTATTTAAAAACTAAGCACCTCAAGAATTGAAAATGTTCTTACAATATACACTATTATGTTTTCAGTGCTGTTAAAGAGAGCATTTTAACGGTATACATGGATTTCTTTTTGTTTTTTAATGGTCATCACCCCTTTTTAACCCTTTCAGTACCGCCGTGCCATAGCGGCTCAAAACAACATCCCACTTGGTGACCAATGAGTCCGTATGGCACGTAATTATTTGCATTCTTGGTGACCAATGAGCCTCTCTGGCACATCGACAAAAAGTAAGTTATCAAAATGTTAATAGCCCCCTCAATCGCCTGCGTCGATCCCCCGGCAACAAGCTGGCCGCGTGTGCCCTGAAGCGTCGCAAGTTTTAAAATTTAAGCGGGATCGTTAAGCGTCCCCCCACGCATTCTTGAGTAAGAGATCATTCTGACAACATGGCCGATGAAAATGATAAAATTTTGGAAGAAATTTTCGCAGACAGTGGTTCAGAAATGTCGTCTGACGAGGATTCGCCACTTTATGACTCGGAGACGTCAGAAGACAGTGAGGATACAGAGCCGAGGGCCTCGACATCAACAGCAACATTAACCTGTTCTAAGAAGGGTAAGAAGACCAAAAAGAAGCCGAATTTCAGGTGTGGATGGCGTGAAGCCAACTGTTACACACGGCGACCGCCTGTAAAATTTACAGCAAACACCGGGGCTACAGAAGACTTCAGTTCGTTCTCCCCCATACAAATCTTCAAACTGTACTTTTGTGAAGCAGTGTGGCAGATGATGGTACTAGAGACTAATCGTTATGCTGAACAAATATTGGGAGCGGGGGCAGAAAAAAGGGTGCATGGAGACCAACTGATGTACCTGAAATGATGGCATTCGTGGCCCTACTTCTTTGCATGGGAATCAACAAAAGGCCTCGTTACTCCATGCATTGGTCCAGGTCTGAAATTCTACGAAGTCCCCTGTACTCAGCAACCATGGCTCGTAACCGATTTACTGCAATCCTAAGATTTTTTCACCTCGCCAATAACAGAGATGTCGAGGGCGACTCTCCCCGTGACAAACTTGCTAAATTACGGCCACTGTTAAACATTGTACTACCATCATTCCTCCGGGTGTACCAGCCGGGACGAAGCCTTTCACCGGACGAGACGATGGTCAAATTCAAAGGACGACTGAGCTTCAAGCAGTTCATGCCAAGAAAAGCCGCAAAATGGGGATTGAAATCTTTCTCATTGAACGAATCCGACACAGGGTACACATGTGCCTGGGAGTTGTTCACAGGATCGCAGCCCAGGTTCCCACAAGGACAGTCCTCTGTAAGTGATCCTGGGACAAACCATCCATCCGAAATAGGGACACCAGGCAACGTAGTATTGAACCTTTTGCAGGGACTCGAAAATAAAGGACATTGCATCTACATGGACAATTGGTTTACTAGCCCGGCTCTGTTCTCCAAGTTGTCTGAGCTAGGATTCGGAGCTTGTGGAACTGTGCGCTATACCACCCTAGGGATACCCGACGTAGCAAACTCCAAGAAATTTCCTATGAAAAGCGGTGCAGATCCCAAATTGTATCAGAAAGCAGGCCAACTATGCATTATGTGGCAGGACACAAAACGTGTCACTCTCCTCTCAAACTATGGCGATTGCAGTGTCACTAGTAAAAAGATTCGGAGCCGGAAAACTTCAACAGGATTTCGTCATATCAAAAAACCGTGCATAGTCGAGGATTACAATAAATACATGGGGGGGCACGGATCTGGCAGGACAATTATGCACGTACTATACTCATACCCACAAAACATTCAAATGGTGGAAACGTGTATTTATTACAATCCTAGACATATGTTTGCTTAATGCTAATGTCGTATACAACAGCATCCATACAAACAAGAGCTTGTCTACTTTGGATTTTCGGGTCAAGGTGATAGAGGCACTTATTTCAAGCTTCGAGAACAACCCAGTTGACCATGCCCGTCAAGTGTCAAGTGCTTCAAACGCCCTTTCAACTCAGCACTTTCCGGGTCCGAATGTTGGCGGGAAGAAACGTGACTGTGTTGTATGCAGTTCCACCTCTAATCGGAAACAAACTCGCATGATTTATAAGCAGTGTATCAAGCCAATGTGTGTTATACCATGCTTTGAGAAATACCACACCAAGCGATAAATTAGGTCAACAATTAAACTATTAAGTTAATTATGTAAAAAATGTGTAAAGCTGTTATACCATTATTGGAGAATTTCTACACCATGCGAATAATTTTCAATACTTTCTGAAAACTACTCCCCCGCTACAATGTTGAATCCCACAATCGCATGCCTGCCAACAATCAACATTGAGGCGGGGGGGGGGGGGGATGGTACTTAGAAAAAACAAGTATAGCACTTTGGCAAAATTTAATGTTAGTTCCTTCTTTACATATTGTTTCATGATAGGTGTAAATTAGATTTGAGGAGTACTTTTTGTCCAGTTCCTATTGTGCGTAATCAAAACTCTCTTCTTTTTATTGAATGTGCAATCCTATGAGCGGGTTTGGGGGGTGCTTCAAAAGGAATTTATTAAAACATTATGTTTATTTAATGTTTCAGAAACAAATTTTACAATAATCAAAATGGCCGACTTAAGCAACTGTACCACATTGTTTGTATTTGGTCTCATTGGGTTCCTGCATCCTGAAAACCTGGCAATATTTTATGTTACGGGCCAAAACCAAATTGTTTGGCGGCCATTTTTATTAATAAAATGGCCGCCTTAACCGACTGATGCAATAATTTTATTATGTGTCTTGTTGGGTTCCTGGATCCTTAATACATTCCAGTTTCCAACATTGAGGCGGGGGGGGGGGGGGGAGGGGGAGGGTGGTACTTAGAAAATACAAGTATGAGGCGGGGGGGGGGGGGAGGGTGGTACTTAGAAAATACAAGTATAGCACTTTGGAAATATTTTATGTTAGTTCCTTCTTTTTAATGCTAGGTAAAACATTAATTGTAGGAGTTATTTTGTTCGAGTAAAGTTCATATTGTGCTTAATCAAACTTCTCTTGTTTATTTTTTATGTATAATACCGGTGAATCCTATGAGCGCTAATCCAAGTTTCCTACATTGAGGCGGGTGGGGGGGGGGGGGGTGGGTAGGATGATTGTTTTAAAGTACAAGTATAGCACTTTGGCTATATATTATGTTATTTAATGCGAGTTACTTCTTTGTCATTAAATGTGGTCACAAAAATGTTGTTGGATTAAAACCTTCTGTTTATTGTTGGTTTCATAAACCAATGTTATAATAATCAAAATGGCCGCCTTTTAAAAGTGACTGAACCACCATGGCAATTATTTTTTTTTATGTGAGGCTCATAGACGGAGATACGGGCCAAAACCAACTTGATTGGCGGACATTTAGAAATGGGCAATATTTAATGTTATTTGATGTCAGTTCCTTCTTTGTCATTAAATGTAGAAAAAAATAATACTTTTGATTTTACCAGTCATTTATTTCTAAGTGATATTGTGCGTAATCCAAACTCTCTTGTTTATATTTAATGTCCTATCCTAGGAGCGGGTTGGGGGGGGGGGGGGTGCTTTATAAAAAATTTCTTAAAACCTTTAGTTTTTTGGAGGATTCATAATTTGCCAACAATCTAAATGGCCGCCTTAACCAATTGATCAACTATTTAATCCTGAAAACATGGGTATAGTCACCAACTCCCAGTATCTGTGAGGCCCAACCAATTTTTATTTTATTTTGGGCGGGTTTGGGGGGGGGGGGGGGGGAGGATGCTGTTTCAAAAGTAATTTCTTAAAACCTTATGTTTATTTAACGTTTCAAAAATATGTCTCATGCAGATTGGTATGAACAGCTACTTGACAAATGTTTAGCTTTAACATTTAAACTACTAAATTGTGTATTTAGTGGTCATAATACCATACCTCAAATATATGTTAAAGGCAATGCTTTAGTCCAAGGCAATATGCCAAAGGAAACAGTAATTTTTTTGCTTGCTTGTACAACTTGCATTATGTTACTAGGACCTAGGCTAACCCCAATCTGCCTTGTGAGGGCGCTGTAACCTAAAACTGTCCAAAATAGTGGTGGTCACCAGGTAGCCATGTCAAGGAAATTTCTCTGGTCACCATTGCATAAGTAGCCAATATGTGTTGGTACTGAAAGGGTTAAAAGGGAGTGTACCCAAACTGCGATCGCAAATGATTGCGCAATACCCCTTCCGCCCCCCCCTGCGGAGATTCGTAGTGAATAAAACAACACTCCATGATGTAAACATTAAGCAAACGATGCATGCAGACGACTGAAAGTGCAAGCTGAAAAATTACATCACCTCGGACCAATCAAAGCACAAATATGGAAAACTTACGTGTCACAGGTTTTACCTCTATTTAAATACGAGCCTGCGAACGGTTCGATGTTGTGTAAGGGAAACTTGCTCGGTAATAAACGCAACGGACAGCTATATATGTGGTTTGATTCTCTAACTGGAATCACCGTATTATTATTTGTTCATACGAATCAATGCCAACAACAGTATGTAAATGATAAACAAGCAATTGAAATATAAAGAATTTGATAAATACAAGTGTAGGTTAAAATACAATAGCTTCAGTTAGAAGTTATTATCATCAAATGGAATACGATTTAACACTTGATAAAATATACAAAAATACATCTGTGAAAATACATGGATATTGGTAAAGATCTTAGCTGGGTTTATCTGCACTTCTACGGCTGGGGATGGAAGGTGCACGTCACTCAGATGGGCTCCAAGATGACAACCTCAAGGTCCAGGAAAAGGCGATGAAAGGGGTTGAGAAGCGGGGCAAGGTGGAGAGATGAACCGGGTCATACCTACCAAAGCGGACCTGGGGGGCTAGTACATCTGTATCAACAGAGCACGTGAAATAAGGGATGCAATAGTTTAGGAACCACTTTTAGGGAAAAGTCGTCGCGTTCCAATCAAGTCAAGACAAAGTGTATAACGGGACACTTTTTCTGACTTAGCATCTCAGGCCGTTCTCGCTTCTATATCAATTAATTATGCAAAATACAACCAACCATAGAAAAAATGAGTCTAACTAATTATAGACCTAATATTAATTTGTAATAAACAAAACATCACTCGTTCAATGAAATTGGCGACTTGAACATGTTCTCTCAGGAACATAATAATCATGTGGAAAACACTTGGGCTTCGAAAAGGAATATTGAATAAAACATATCATGGATATCGCTCAACGTAGATCTTTGTGCGTATGGATTGTGTGCAGAACACATAGGTGGTCAACCGGTCAAAGATCACAATTGTTTATAATGCCAAACAGCAAACAGTCGTATAATCTACTAGTTGAAAATAATGTGCATGACCATGCTATACTATAAACAGGTTATCTCATGACAAAATAAGTATAGCCAAGACTTATAGGCGCAGTACTTGTGTTTGAAAGTCTCGACAAAAGTATAGAATCATGGCTATCAATAAACGGTTTAGTTTTGATAACTTGGATTGAATCAGAGAATGCTTCAATTAAGTATTCCAATAACTAAATGGATTTCTATCAAGAAATGAAACGCCTTGATAAACGACAATAATAGATACGAGTGTATAATTGTTACAATCAATAAAATGCTATACAACTAAATCAAAGATATAAGCAACACAGAAATCTAACGGTAATTGGACGGAACTCCTAAAGCTTTTCCGTATACGTAGTGAGCAATAAGAAAGGTTACACAAAGATTATTTAGTGATCCTATACATCTCAAAAAACAGTTAACAGCATTGTTCAAACAATCTATTTAGACTGCACCGAAACTCATATTGGACTGTTCCATCCATCTTTAGTTGTTTTCAACCACCTTGTTGAACAATCAATCAATCAATAATCAAATACAATTAAGGAATAAGTTTATACATAGAAAGTAACATGAAAAGTAGCTTACCTGTATCAACAGAGCACGTGAAAAAGGGATGCAATAGTTTAGGAACCACTTTTAGTCGGACAACCTTAAAGTAGTTATAATGCAATTTATAACAGGTTCCGACATTCGTCACAGCACGTTTATTCAATGAAATCCGTGTATCTAAGACAGGGGACAAATCTAGCTCTCATTTAGCTTTTCCCTTTTCTGTTTAGCATGTAAATGTCATTTTGTTTCCTTATTTTACGTTCGCGAAGGACTTGGACAATGAGAGTCATTATAATGTACAATCGAGACAATCGAAACTGAAGGTACTGAACCATGTAACTAATTGTGTTGTTTAAATACATATATTTAAATAAGGGCTTTTCCTTTGGCGGATTATCTCAACGAGAATGAACGAGACTAATGCTATGATTTTCGGTTTGTGTTACCCTAAATGCTCTTACAAGAATCATAACGAATTCTACCAATTCAGAATGCCCTCGGCCGCCTCGGTTGAACGCCATGCATTGTTTTTTGATAACTTTGACCCTTTTCACGACACGAAGCACACTTACCCACGTGCATATCCTGTCGCCACTTTTAGGGAAAAATCGTCGCGTTCCAATCAAGTCAAGACAAAGTGTATAACGGGACACTTTTTCTGACTTAGCATCTCAGGCCGTTCTCGCTTCTGAGGAGCCAGGAGCGAAACATGGGTTTAAAAACCCGGCTGGTCACGCACTCGGACAGAATTAAGCTATTTGATTGGTCAAAGTCTTAAAACAATGATGTCCTAAATGAGCTTCAACCAATCACAAAAAGACTAGTGGACTAACATTTTTAAATAATTACATGGTCGCAAAGACGACCAAATTTGGAAGGATGGTGGCGAACGTGGCAAAATCTAACACTAAAAGACATAACTTGCAAAATGGTGCGAATGAAGGCAGGCTTTACGTAATGTCCCTGGGGTAGTTCCGGATGTGCCAAATATGCTGTGGTCAGCAGAATATCGTGGGAACAGCAAATTCTACCCTTCCCCCATGGAGGTGTTATAACACTTTCTGGACTAGTAAACTAAGGGGAATTAAAGCATCTTGCTCTTTTCGCGAATGCTAAAGAAGTAGAAATTATATTAAAAATAAACTTCGTCGGACAACCTTAAAGTAGTTATAATGCAATTTATAACAGGTTCCGACATTCGTCACAGCACGTTTATTCAATGAAATCCGTGTATCTAAGACATGGGACAAATCTAGCTCTCATTTAGCTTTTCCCTTTTCTGTTTAGCATGTAAATGTCATTTTGTTTCCTTATTTTACGTTCGCGAAGGACTTGGACAATGAGAGTCATTATAATGTACAATCGAGACAATCGAAACTGAAGGTTACTGAACCATGTAACTAATTGTGTTGTTTAAATACATATATTTAAATAAGGGCTTTTCCTTTGGCGGATTATCTCAACGAGAATGAACGAGACTAATGCTATGATTTTCGGTTTGTGTTACCCTAAATGCTCTGAGAAGAATCATAACGAATTCTACCAATTCAGAATGCCCTCGGCCGCCTCGGTTGAACGCCATGCATTGTTTTTTGATAACTTTGACCCTTTTCACGACACGAAGCACACTTACACACGTGCATATCCTGTCGCCACTTTGGGTGTCAAATTAAACATGAAGGAATTGACACCAGAATGACGTAAAATTGGTAGACACACGTTGATCGTGCTTGGCCTAGTGCGCCCTCTGTCGATTGAAATTGACTGCGATGATACCTCGTTCAGCCCCATCGGTCTCATCCACGACCGCAGGATGGGCTGATGGGAACGATTGTACTGCAGTCAGCGCAATTGGCACAGTCACACATGTACACGCACGATATGATAAAGCATAAATGCTCCGTTGAACAATCTTTTAAAACCAAAATAAGAGGAATGTTGCGATCATGCGATCAACCCCAATTCATAGTACAAGGCAAAGAATGACAATAATATTGTCTGCAATGGATTCATATTAGAGCTACATTAACATTGATAGTCGAATCTTTCGTTTAACAGGAAGAGGTGACCTTGGTTATTATTTATTGATGTATTTAGACATGGTAGCCTTATCAGTATTACAACTGCTATCCCTAAGGGCCTTGTGTACAAGAAGAGAATAGTAAAACAAATTATAGAAAATATAGTAAAAATCAAAGCAATAAGAAAATCCATAAATCAAATCAAAACAAAAACTGAGTGTTAAACAAAATCAAAAATCTCACAAGGTTAGACGAAAAAATACAAAATAAACACATCTCAAAAGCAGCTCAGGGTGCATGAAAATTAAAACATGAACCAAACAATATTAAAACTATATTAAAGCACATAGGATTACATCATCGCATTGCAGTTAATTAAACTAAAAGAGAGGAAAATATATAAAGCAAAGAGAACTTTAAAACTAATAGAACAAGTTAAAAACAGAATCCAGTATTAGGTCGGGGGAATGTTACAATGCGCATGTGTATTGTATATACCGTGTAAGGGTCATCCTTACTTTGGATGAGGGGCTCGGACCGAGCGAATGATGAAACGCCCTTTGGTGACGTAAACGTAAAGGTTAAATGGATATACACACATCATTATCCATTTGTTAATGTCACGGTTTTTATGACAACGGCAATGGATGGCTCAGCAGACTAGCTTCATTACTCTAACCCAGCGACTGACTGAACCAGCGCGGTTAAGAGATTGTCTTTCTCTTCGCCACTGATGAACACGGGAAATTTTACTCACCATTCGGGATCGAAAAGGAAGACTGGAAGCCGGTGAGGGAAGAAACCAAGATTGGATCAAAATGAACGCGTGGATGGAGAATACCAGCAACACGATGCCGCTTGAGGACAAGCGACCGATCGTTTCGCCTACTCACGAGTACCTAGTTCGAACTACTTTCATTGACATGGGAGGAAGTGAAGTTAAAAAGAGAAAATGCCGATTCGGCAAGAATCCCCAGTTTGACGTCGAAGATGATCGTACATTCGCTGATCGATTTCGGGATTTCGGAAGAAACACCACTTTCCATGGATTGGGTTATGTGACCAACAAGAAGTATAATTATATAAGAAGGTAAGACTTATTTAGTATCAATTACATGACAAATATTACAGGTATTGAAACGGCAGAGTATTGATTGAAACGGCAGAATAAGAATAAGAATAAAACATAAAAAGTACAAAAATAAATAAATCAAAAGACTTACATCAGGAAAACTTGTCAAGACAGTTCTAACTCTTTGAGATTTGATTGATTCTTTTAGACTTGATTGATTCTTTGAGATTTCAGTTATTAATATATAGTCTTATATAGCGCCCATATCGACAAGGTACTCAAGGCGCTTGAGCAGACAGAAACATTTAAGGACAGGTTTTTTTATATATTTTTTTTAATTATAAGACCATACCGATATTTTTAAGTATGGTGTTTTTACAGAAAGTGCACTCCGAAAACTGGGGTGTTAACATTGACACCAGGGTGTTATCACGTATAGATATCCCAAAAGAATCAAAATTAACACCACGTGGTGTTAAAATAACACTGATATAATTGTGTTTGCAGAAATAAGTGTTATTTTTAACACCATAATTATGATGACATTATCCTTACACCAAATAGTTAAAGAGGGGCTCTACATTCGGTTTTGTGATCCACTCGTTTTCCAATAGATAGAGTCCTTATGAAAATGGCGGGAAAGTTCGAAGTCTCTACCTCATGTTCAAGCGGTGTATGCAATTTCGGGACCAAAATCACCAAACCTTTGATGACGTCACATTTCAAATATCTGGTCTGTACATTTTTGTACAGAGAATTTGTAGTCCATTCCTGAATGTTGATAATATTCAATCAAAATGATACAGGATCTGACCTTTTAACTGCCACAGAAAACTCCTCTTTGGATTGTACAGACCCATAGCATTTGTATATTATATTCAATGACGTCACGTTTAAAATTTTGCTATGGATACGTTCTACACCGTGTTAACGTAAGGTTGAAGACTTTCCCCGACTCAGTCCATCTGTAAACGAGCTCAGTGCCTTACAAAACTTAAATTGTTAGGGTATTTGCTGTTGACCACGTTGGACAATTTCTGCTAGAGATTCTCTTCGAAAAGCTGCTGCAAATATTAGTGCTGTTTAAGTTTATTGTTACCTTGACTATTATTATTATTTTATCGCACGAAGAAGAAGAAGAAGAAGTGAAATTGAAATACTGTTTTGAGGAGCTTTTAATTTCGCGCGAAATAGAATAACTCGACGTCTAAATCGGCCGGTTATTTGCCGAAATTGCCAGGGAACTCCCCCTTTTTTTTATACCAAAAATGACTTGCATGTGTTATCAGTTTAAATGAAACCACTGGAGTAATCTGAGTACGAAAACGTTATGATCAATTATGCGTTTCTCAGGTGGAAGTAGTCTTAACGCTGAGGGTATATCTGATCTGCTTCATAACCTTAATAGGTTTAGGTTTTAATAAGCGCACAATCGTTGTTGCTCATGGTATCACAATATTGGTTTGTTTTAGTTATTAAGTTCTAATGAGTTTTCCTTTGTGTGTTTCACAATGGAGGACGAAATTGCCTCTGCAGTTATCGTCATAAAGCAATACCCACTCAATTGTCATTAATAAGAGAGGGTCATTAAATTGAAGTTGCGCGGAAGCAAACCGACTGGGCAGGGGTGGATACAAAGAAAACTATGTATTGAAGAAAAAGAATGAGAACCCAATTATAAATGCAATGTGCCCTTTTTGTACGACTAATGCATTTTACTAACTTCCAACCGCTATTCATCAAGGCCACCTTTCACAAACTATAAATTTGCTTATCTGCACAACATCTTCTAAGTATAGATCTTGCTGTATAGCAGAATGGGTCTAACCAAACAAAAATAACATGTAATGTACATTTCTTTTGACTTCCCAATTTTGACTAACAAAATATAGATGTTTTGAGCAATATTTCTACTTACGGTTTCAAGAAAATAGGCCGGATGATATGCAATAGGAAGAGGGTCCAGAGCTTCTTAATGACATAAAGGAGCTAAGCACATTAAATTTGTGCTTACCAGATTAAAGCTACCTTCCAAAGTGCCATAATACACGCACCTTCTGTGACTGGTATCTTGCATATTTTTGCTTAATAGCAGAAGATTGTTAAGTGATATTTTTTGCTTCAGCAGCTTTATTAAAGTAGGCCCCTGACTTTTAGGACACCGTACAGTCTATGGTTGGTTGGATGACGAAGTAAACTGATCATGCCTTGCCTTAGTTGAAGATGCAGTGTCCGTGTTTGGGCCGATTTGACGCTACAAACAATATTTAATTTTAAATTGCTAGCTCTACGAGGTGACAAATGCTATGTAGGCCTACTTTCATTTTAATATCTTGAACTAAAATTTTCGTCAAGGATTATAGGAAAATAAAAACAAAACATGGGACCAAATGGGTCAGGCCCCATTTGAACAGGAACCCGGATCAATTTTAACCAGAGACTTTTTAGAGTAACATCGTCTCTTCAATCTACAATAAAAAGCTACCTTCAGCAATTTTTTTTTACGGGAATGTTAAACGTATTTATAATGTGTTTCTCTATCATTTCAAAAATGTTGGTACTTATCTATCCTCAAATTAGGCCCCAACTTCAAGGTTTGAAAAACTATAAACATTTCTGCCCTTGACGGCGTGCGTCGAAATGACGATACTTTGACGTCATGTATGGGAGTCTGCTTTATTATACCTCCAAACTGCAACATAGTGGCAATACGAAACGGAGCTCCCACATATGACGTAAGTGATGACGTAACAGGGCTTTTCGCGAATCTTTCTGAAAAGCATCGGAAAATGGGTTTTCAAAATTACGGTCTTTTACACAATTAATCTGTTTAATCTCATGTGAACTCAATTTCCTTATTGATTGAAAACATGTTATAGGAATTTTAGCCAAGATCACTTGTTGCCGTTTGCGTTCAAGTAGGTCTTGCGTGACATCGAATTAATGTACGGAAGTTTACTGAAGTAACCCTACTCATAGAAACGTGTTTGCACAAAACATAACCACAATTAATTGAATTTAACTAATGGGGTAGCACGCCAGTTGCTTTTTATGACTTGCCTGTGAAATCCAAGGGCATGAGTGTAATGCTCTCTTAAGTGTGTTACGTACTGAAAAGCACGACAGGGATATTATATAAAACGGGACAAGAACAAAAGACCTTGTAAGTAAAAGCACAGAAGCAATCAATGAAATACATTCAAAATGATATTTAATACATAAATCAATAAGCAGAACAATGAGTTAAAACAAGATTAATAACGGTAAAGCCACATACATTACAAAGCAGTTAATAAAGCAGGATTTAAGCAAAACAAGGCAAAACTGAATGGTTTAAGCCGGCAAAGATAAATAAAAGCAAATTAGGTAATATTTACCTTAAGGAGGCTGAATATGCCCCCGCCCAGTCAGTCCCCTAACAAGATTTAAATAGTGCAGACGTTAGGCCCAGCATCTCCAACAACAGCCAACACCAGATCAGCCCACAGTCACAGGTAGGTGGGTAGACGTTGACCCAGGAGTTCAGCTCAGGAGCCACGACAGTCCAGGGTCCGGTCCAGCAGCACCGTCACTCTTGGCCACGATCCATTGGTGGAGAGGGAGGAAGTCAACGAAGACGGAGGAGATGCGGGCCCAACGCTGCACCATACGGGTCTTACAATGTGTATGCCTGCATGGGCACTGACTGAGGCCCACACAAAATGTGGTCAAGCCTTTTAAAGGGTCTTACCCGCGCGTAGCCATAAAAACATTCCATAAAAGAAAAAGAACAAGTGGGGAGGGAAGTATGTCAAGAATGGGCTCGTAACACTCCCCCTTCCAAAAAAAGTTTGAACTTCAGGAAAACTTTCCCTTTTTATAATTGGCACGCGAGCAAGCCTCAAACTTAAAAGTATTAAATACAATACACAATTTATATTAATTAACATGACCATCTCATTAAGTATTATCTTTATAATACTAATCGATAGCTAAATAAGTCTGACATAATTATGTCAAGTAATTATTCAGTTAATAACATCTAGACAAAGCATCCGCTATTACATATATTTTTACCCTTAATGTGGCGGCTCTCAATAACAAATTCTAAGAGTATAAACTCCATCTTAGTAATTATCGATTTTTGTTTTACATCTTGTTCAAGAAGATCAAGGGGTTATGTCGCCAACGACGTCAAGGAAAAATACGGCAAAATATATACCAGGTCACTAAGACACAAATGAAGGTCACTAAGACACAAATGAAGGTCACTAAGACACAAATGCAGGTCACTCAGACCAAAATGTCACAAATACACAAATGTAGGTCACTAAGACCAAAATGTCACAAATACACAAATGTAGGTCACTAAGACCAAAATGTCACAAATACACAAATGCAGGTCACTAAGACCAAAATGTCACAAGGACACAAATGCAGGTCACAAAGACCAAAATGTCACAAGGACACAAATGCAGGTCACAAAGACCAAAATGTCACAAAGACACAAATGCAGGTCACTAAGACCAAAATGTCACAAAGACACAAATGCAGGTCACAAAGACCAAAATGTCACAAAGACACAAATGCAGGTCACAAAGACCAAAATGTCACAAAGACACAAATGCAGGTCCCAAAGACCAAAATGTCACAAAGACACAAATGTAGGTCACAAAGACCAAAATGTCACAAAGACACAAATGCAGGTCACTAAGACCAAAATGTCACAAAGACACAAATGCAGGTCACTAAGACCAAAATGTCACAAAGACACAAATGCAGGTCACTAAGACCAAAATGTCACAAAGACACAAATGCAGGTCACAAAGACCAAAATGTCACAAAGACACAAATGTAGGTCACAAAGACCAAAATGTCACAAAGACACAAATGTAGGTCACAAAGACCAAAATGTCACAAAGACACAAATGTAGGTCACAAAGACCAAAATGTCACAAAGACACAAATGTAGGTCACAAAGACCAAAATGTCACAAAGACACAAGTGCAGGTTACACTTGAAGGAAAAATACCAAGGATATCTTCCTCTATTAAAGTGAGCAGTATTATTTCACTACTCGCAGTTTTAACTTGGGTCATTATTGCCCTGAACAAATTTCTTTTGTGTGTTAACACAAAACCATCCACTAATCTAGCGGCTTGATGTAACTTTTTAACATGTTGCTCCTCTAAATGCATTTTCACATCATCTGGGACACAACTTTTAAAATCCTCCAATAGCATAACCTGTCTTAGCTTAGCAAAGTCACCGTCTACACTACAAGCGTTACACCATCTATCATAAAGAATCTCTTTCTCACGTGAGAATTCAACATAACCTGCGTATCTTGAATTTGTTTATTCTGGAATTTTACAAGCGTTAGAATGGCCGATTTAACTAGTACATAATCTTTACTTTGTTCAACCGGGAGGGCTGAATACACCTCCTGCGCTTTACCAGTTAAAACACTTTGTAGCAATAAAGTACGCATATCTGATGGCCATTGAAGCCTGTCTGCTACCTTTTCAAACTGACCAAAGTATTTATCAATTTCTTTGTCCTGAAATTTCGGAACTAAACCAATGTGTTTACTGAGATCAAAGGCTGTGGAATGTGTTTGTAAAATCGGTTGTTTCAACTTAGCCAGTCCCAACTCGACCTCTGCCTTTTTTCTTTGCTCAATTTGAATTTGCAGCTCGAGTTCTTTTAGTTTAACGGCGGCCTCCTCTGAATATTGACTAGTTCCAATAGTTTGGGTTTCTAGCGTATCTTCATCTACAAAGAATTCTATCAAAACAGCCTTTAAGTCTGCTTTTTTCATGCTAGCAATCACAGAAACATTATAATGTTTAGCCAAGTCAAATAATTCAGTACGTTTCAAAGTGTTGAGCTTAGTCTCCGAAGGAGAATCTTCAAAGATAGTTGTAAATTCTTTGACATCAAATTTGCTTGCCATGGTTTACGATATGTTAATTAAAGGCCAGGAAAACAAACTGGACTACTCTGAAAAAGTATGTAGTTCATCGATTGATCTTGCAAATTTCTTTGTTCTTCTTTCGCATTTCTTTCGTAATTCCCGGACACAAGCCCCCAATTCTGTTACGTACTGAAAAGCACGACAGCGATATTATATAAAACGGGACAAGAACAAAAGACCTTGTAAGTAAAAGCACAGAAGCAATCAATGAAATACATTCAAAATGATATTTAATACATAAATCAATAAGCAGAACAATGAGTTAAAACAAGATTAATAACGGTAGAGCCACATACATTACAAAGCAGTTAATAAAGCAGGATTTAAGCAAAACAGAGGCAAAACTGAATGGTTTAAGCCGGCAAAGATAAATAAAAGCAAATTAGGTAATATTTACCTTAAGGAGGCTGAATATGCCCCCGCCCAGTCAGTCCCCTAACAAGATTTAAATAGTGCAGACGTTAGGCCCAGCATCTCCAACAACAGCCAACACCAGATCAGCCCACAGTCACAGGTAGGTGGGTAGACGTTGACCCAGGAGTTCAGCTCAGGAGCCACGACAGTCCAGGGTCCGGTCCAGCAGCACCGTCACTCTTGGCCACGATCCATTGGTGGAGAGGGAGGAAGTCAACGAAGACGGAGGAGATGCGGGCCCAACGCTGCACCATACGGGTCTTACAATGTGTATGCCTGCATGGGCACTGACTGAGGCCCACACAAAATGTGGTCAAGCCTTTTAAAGGGTCTTACCCGCGCATAGCCACAAAGACATTCCATAAAAGAAAAAGAACAAGTGGGGAGGGAAGTATGTCAAGAATGGGCTCGTAACAAGTGGTAAGATAGACGGCTTAAATTAAAGGGGGGAAAAAGAATGGAAAAACGACATGGCTTTTTGTTTAGACCTCAGCAGTGTCTTTCGCAAAGCCCATTAAAGGGAAGGTACACATTTGGTAATTACTCCTAAAATGAATGACCATGGAAATTTAATTTGTAAGAAGCACTGCCGTTGATAATAATGTATGACATTGCGAAGCACGATTCCCTTCTGAGGAATGTGGTTTTATAAAATGGGACTATGAAAAAAAACAGAAAAAAAAAAAAAACCCAAAACAAACAAACTGGGGTTTTGAAATTGAGGGTGTTGCAAATCTAGATAAACAAATTATAAAAATAATACAAAAATCAATCTGAGAAACGTTTCTCAGATTGTGTAGTCCAGTAACGGGTTAGTCTTCGTGTGGACACAACTGCTTCAGATATTCGGTGATATTTCAAAAACGCTACCAACGTTTGAAGTGAAAATTTCATCTAGGTTAGTTTTATTGTATACACCATAATTTACATTAATTGTGTCATAATTTTCACATAAATTCAGTTACAAAAGCAACAGCTGTTCAGTTTTTGAGATTTCTCCCCTTTCTTGACATCAAAAGTTGAGACGAATCAGACAGTGCAATCTCCATTGAAAACATGATTTATTGTATTCTTCCATTGGGCTGTGTACAAACTGTGCCTGCAGGAAGTCCAGGCTCTGTGGCTCTTTTGAAACATGTGACGTCAAAGGTCACATGGTCTATATGTCTTCATTATAGGATAACAAAAATCAAAGGTTTACTTTGCCTAAAAACTGTAATTATTGTAAATTTGAAAACCTTTTGGACCCAATATCAATGTCCATTTAAAACCGTTTGAGGAAGCATGCGTGTACTGTTGTTGTCTCTGCAAAATCACTAGTACATAAATCTCTTTAAAACTATAAACTAATACCCAATCCATCCAGATAAGGTAGTTCCATTGCATTTCAAATCAGTTTAAAGGCAGAGTATGCCTTTGGGTTGTTGAAACCGTTCGATTGTTGTAATCCTATATAAATGTAGATATAATAAAACTAACCTAATCAAAAAAATTCCTCAAAGGGTGGTCGCGTTTTTGAGATACCTCTGAAAACCGGGAAGAAATCTATCCACGCAGGAAGAATAATCCCTATAGGAATACACAATCTAAGAAACGTTTCTGACAGAAACGCTTCTCAGATTCAAATTTTTGGGGATAAAAGTGATATCTTTTCCCATAATCACAGTACTTCGAAGTGAAATGTTTCTCTAAATATTCATTATATTATCCAAATCTGCTGTACTTCTTACCACGTAAGTTTTTATTGCCATTAATTTCCGGAGTCCTTACCAAACGTATACAGACCCTTTAAGGATCAAATTACTCTCCATTTTTCAGTCTACATACCACATGGTTTTCCATATGTAATCTATTGACATAGGCCTACGTGTGGTAGCCAAAAGCAAAACAATTATAGTAGTTAATTTGCCAACTTCATTGAATTTATTCATTTATAGACCTGGATATTTGTTTTTTTCCTTATTTTTTGTCTAATTCAATTCTCTTTGTTTAGGTTGTTATGGTCTCTGGTTGTGCTTTGTGCGACTGGATTGCTCCTAACTAAGATTGTGACTCTAACCCTACACTTTTACACCTATCCAATGACGAGCACTATTTCTATCAACTACGTGAGTAAAATGACATTTCCAGCGGTTACTTTATGCAACTTCAACCAGTTCAAGAAATCCTTGTTCAATCAAAAGGATTTGGAATTGTTCAACATGATATATGGACCTGAGAGAAACGTTGATTCCATCGATTTCGGAGCAGTTTCGGATTTTTCGACCGTGTTAAACGACCAAGATCAACTTGAAAATGTTATGGCGTTGTCATCTCACACCCTCGAAGACATGCTAATTGATTGCAAATGGAAATCATCTCAACCTTGCACAACCAGTAACTTTACTCGCAGATTCACGGACCATGGGATTTGTTTTACATTCAACGAGCCCGCCAATAAATCTGAGCATCCCTTAAGTGTTCGCAACGCTGGAAGTCGAGACGGTCTGTACATGCGGCTGTATGCTGAACATGACGAGTACACTTTCGGTGAAAGCACCGCAGCTGGTTTCAGGGTAGGTCACAACTGGGTTGAGGGTAGGTTACAACTGGGTTGAGGGTAGGTTACAACTGGGTTCAGGGTAGGTTACAACTGGGTTCAGGGTAGGTTACAACTGGATTCTGGGTAGGTTACAACTGGATTCAGGGTAGGTCACAACTGGGTTCAGGGTAGGTTACAACTAGACTCAGGGTGTCACAACTGGGTTCAGGGTTGGTCACAATTTTCCCAAGATTCTCATCAAATTCCGTCATTTTGAGTCCTCCTGGCCAAAACACTTCCTTCGGGAACTTGACAGCATAAAAAAACCAAACAACGAATCAGTACAATGTTCAATATTATCAACCAATAATGGGAGAGGCAGAATCTCAGGTAACATGGTAGGCGGTGTGCCGTTTCTGGATTCAAAGAGAGTTTCAACAGTAGTTCGCAAACTTTACCAGTTTGTGTACAACATTGTTATTAATTGCCAAAGACCAGTATCCACACTTGATGTGACCTAACATACACATGAAATAACAAACCTGTGAAAGTTTAAGCTCAATTGGTCTTCGGAGTCATGAGAAAACAGTGAAAACCCCCATTATATCTTTTAACTTTTTATTGTTTTCAAACATTCGATTTTATCCTGCAGGATAAAGACTATTGTTTTACTCATTTCCTAAAAACTATGGCATTTCAAGCAAAACTATTTCAAAGGGAGTTTTTCACCATGATCATCTTTATACCATATGTGTGCAAATCTGTGAACATTTATATTTTCAATCTTACCAATGTTGTACACAATCATTGTTTAACAATTTCTTATAGGTTTTGTTGCATCCGCAAGGTGTGTTGCCACTTGTGAAGGAATTGGGATTCTCTCTGTCACCTGGATTTGAGTCATCAGTGACTGTCAGACAGAACAATGTGCGTACACAATTATTTAATTGTCCATTAAACTGATTCAAATTCGAAAAAACTGTATTTTTGTATCTTGGCTGAGGCCAAAGACATGGCCTAAATGTAGCCTTGACGCTGCACTAAAACATAATCCGGACCTAACATTTAATGTAGCTCCAATCCTGAGTCTAAACGTAGCCCGGGATACGTCTAGGTTTGGGCTTCTGTTAGGTATAACAGTCGGGTTACATAATATGCACATTGTTGGTGCTAGACTGAGTTTTGGGCTCGGGAAGGTACATGATTTGGCTACATTGAAATTTGGGCTACATTTAGGTTTCAGATATAGTCCGATGTTGCACGGAAGTGTGAAGTGTTGTTTTTAATATAATAACTTTCATTTTAATTTTCCTTTCAAGTACCTTTGAAACAACATAAGGTTCAACATTGGGCTTGAGGATTTAGGCTTAGGTCAGTAGCGGCCGCACTCAATTCTTATTGTGATGAACCATCAATGACATTTGTCAAAATATTTATTTCGTAGATCAAAACACTAGAAGCACCATTCAAATCTAACTGCACAACGGATTCCACAACGACCCTTTCAGAAGTATACACAGTGCCAACATGTCGATTCAAGTGCAAGATCAAATTTATCGTGGAGGAATGCGGTTGCCGTGACTACAGGTGGCCAGATATTAACAAATAAACAAATAAAGAAACAAATAAACACATATCTTATGTCAATCATCAAACAAATAGCTAGACAAACTGTTTTTTTGATTTATCGTTATTTCACTTGAATCTGGACTTTATGCTTCATACTGTACTTGTGTTATTTTGTTTCTCTTAGTTTCAATGCCCCATCAAGCTTCAATCAAGTTTAATAAAATATTGATTTTGTGTGTGATAAATTGTGTTTATTAAAAAAAAAAAAATATATATATTTTTTTTTGAATTTCATTTCTTAAACGAGTATATAATAAAACGCGCTGGTTTTCTGTTTGAACGCAGGTAAAGATCCAATCTGTGGTCCAGAGGAACAGGTTAAATGTGTCTACCCAAAAGAAGGTAAGAGTACGCATAGTTAAACGTCTTGGACAAAACATCAATCCAGTCCTCTTCAAAGAAAAACGTTATGGGCCTAATAACCATCCAAGTAGGTGGCTGAAATTCCAAATTGACTATGGGGATGAGGGTTTGGTACCTTTTTATTTTTTATTTTTTTTTATTTTTTATTTCAGCCACATCCAACAGCGCGAGCGCCAATAACAGGATGGATAAAAACATTAAATTACATAAAATAGCACAATAAAATTATTTAAACAAACAAAACAAGACAGAGATTAAAATGGTGAACAGTTCTTACATCAAAAAAATAAATAAAAAGTTATAACATAAGTTACACTCTGGACCCGACCTCCCCCTTCAGATAAAAAAATCACAAGATTTCATTGATTTTATGTTTGAAGGCAGGAAGGGTGAGGTGGAAAATGTCAATACTGGGATTTGAATGGGTAATTCTGTTGTAATTAGAGGACAGACGATGAATAAAACCGTTTTTAGTGGCATTGACTTTATTGTTTGGAACGTAAAACAGGTCAGGATGCCGAAGGTTGGGGCGGGGAATCTTCAGGGGAAAAAGGGAAAACAGATTACTGGTAAAGTAAGAGTTCACACATTTGAAAAGAAAAGTCAGATCCAGACTCTGTCTACGTTTCTTTAGTGAATCAAGAGGAGACAAATTAACAATATGTGTGTTGTCTACATTGTTGCCAAGGAAGCGAAGGAATTTGTTTTGGATGCGTTCAATGCGAATTTCATGGGAGGCTGATATTGAGTTGAAAGAAACAGATGAGAATTCAAGACTAGGTCTGACAAGGGAGCAGTACAGCAATTGTTTAGTCTTGAGATCTAAGCTTCTACAATGGCGCCAAAAAATTCCAAGCATGCGGTTTGCCTTGGCAACAATGGAGTCAATGTGAGGAGAAAATGTTAACTTAGAGTCAATAATAATACCTAGATCTTTATGGGTTTTTACTCTTTCCAATTGCGACTGGGCTATTCTATACTTGAACACAATGGGTTTGGTTTTCAAAGTAATAGTAAGTGATTTGCATTTGGTGGGATTCAATGACAATTTCCATGTGGATGACCACGCAGACAGCCTCCCCAAATCTTCCTGCAGCAGTTGGGCATCACAATGCGCCCTGACCGTGCGAAACAGCTTCAAATCATCGGCAAATAAAAGACTCTGAGAGTGATTAAAATTAAGGGGAATGTCATTCACAAACATATTAAAAAACAAAGGACCCAGTACAGAGCCCTGTGGGACACCTGATGTCACGGGTTGCCAGTTTGAGGAACAGCCATTAAAAACAACCCGTTGGAGTCTACCTGTCAGATAACTATTAATCCAGGTGAACAGATGTCCAGAAATGCCAAATTTGCTGATCTTATGCATTAGCAGATCATGCTGGACTGTATCAAATGCTTTTGAAAAGTCCGTGTAGATAATGTCACACTGAGCTTTTTCATCTAATGATTGATAAGCATTAGACAGCATTGTAACTAGGTTTGTTTCACATGAGCGACCAGGGACAAAACCGTGTTGATTTTCACACACAACAGGTGTAATGTGCTCCACGATGTTCTCGGCAACTATTTTTTCAAGAATTTTGGACAAAGTGGGTAATAATGAAATGGGCCGGAAATTTGTAACCGAAGTCTGAGAGCCCCCCTTATGAACTGGACAGATGTTGGCTGATTTCCAAAGTGTTGGAAAAACACCAGAGCTAAGGGATTTCTGAAAAATGATAGTCAGAGGAGCGCTAAGGGGAAAGGAACAGTATTTGAGAACTTTATTACTGATATTGTCACAGCCGGTACTTTTGTGGGGTTGGATATTTTTCAAAAGCTGTCTCACACGGTCACGGCGCACTGCAAAATATGTCAGGGCTCCAACTGGGTAATCAGGAAGATCTGGGAATGTATCCGCACGGTCACTCCTGAAAATTGAACAGAAATAATTGTTAAAGAGTGAAGCCTTGGATTTGTCAGTGGATGCTCGTTGATTGTCTAACGTAATAACAGAAGGGGTAGAAGACCGTTTGTAATTAGATTTCAGCCAGGACCAAAATCGTTTGGGGTTGTCTTGCAATTTAGCAGATAAATTAGTAACATACAATTTGCGTTTTTCTCTACACAAAGTTTTGAAGGCATGTCTAGCTATTTTGAATTCATTGTAGTGATAATTAGTTTTATAAGCTTTCATGAGTTTGTGTGTAGAATTCTTTAGTCTCATTGCAATCCTAAGTTCCTTGTCAAACCAAGGGGGACTTTGTTTTTTAGGTTTCACAATGGGAACGCACTCTTTGACAATGGTGTCAACAATAGAATAAAACAGATCAAGGGCATCATTCACATTGTCATAAACATCTAGTACTCTCCAAGGGATGTTATGGAATTTGTTGACCATCGATGGCCAGTCAGCCTTAGCAAAATCATAGAGAATTCTGTTATTTTGGGTTTTAAAATTACGTTGTCCAAGGTCAAATTGGACTAAAAGTGATTCGTGATCTGATTCAAATACATTATCACCAATACAAACATTACAATTTAAACCCGCATTTTCATTACAAAAGACTAAATCGAGTACATTGTTTAAGCGAGTAGGTCTGAGGCTGTATTGCACAAGGGAAAAACCATTAACAATATTGTCACAAAAGAAAGTGTTTAAAACATTGTTGTTAGACAATGTATAAGAACCATCATCATACCAGGTAAAATCAGGTAGGTTAAAATCACCGATCAATATAATATCATAACCGCTATATTGCACATGAATAGACTCAAGAGAATGCTGTAAAATGTTTAGAGAATCGGTACTGACATTTGGTGGACGATAATAAAGTTACCACGAAATTAATGTACAAATCACTGAAGGTCAAATAATTTGTTCTTCCAAAAGCACAGGAAAAGTGGGCCTCGATTTTAGGCCTCACTGATAAGTTCGACTGGGCCAATATTTGGACCAAATTAAACAGTCATGAACAATATTATGGACGCCAAAGACAAAGACACCCTTTTTAGACTTTATCACAGGATTCTGCCAACCCGAGATAAACTTTATCGCATGAAAATCATAGATAGAGTCGACTGCCCTTTCTGTAAATCTGACACTGAAACTGTCGAACATTTGTTTCTATATTGTAATAAGGTGGTTGACCCCTGGTTATACGTCGAATCTTTAATTAGAAAACAAACTGGCTGCCGTTTCTTTTGTCTCAGTGATTGTATAAGAATTTTATGTATGAATTTGTCATTTGTATCTATGATAATCGTTGGCATGATGATCAATGTTATTTGGAGAACCCGGTGTGATCTTGTCTTCAATAAGGACAAAGTGTTCAAAAACACAAACATTATCAAGACCTACAAAGAAGCTCTCAGATCATTTCTACTAGTAAGGGAGAGGAATAGGCTCCAAACAAGTAATTTTAACAAATTGTACAAATTTCTGTGTATTCTCAATGAAGACGAGAGTCCAAAATTTATGTTCTGATCTAAATCGATTGGTTTCAGCTGTTCAGTTACTGTCCTGTGTGTTCGCCTTAAGTTAATTTTTAGGGGTTTCGGCCTGGTAGCCGAAACGCCTATTGTTTTCGTCGAGATTCCCTTTTTTTAATTATTATTATTAGCTGTTCCTGACGCAGTCGGAACAGCTATTGTTTTCGTCGAGATTTTTATTAGCTGTTCCGACCTAGCAGTCGGAACAGCTTTTGTTTTCGTTAGGATTTTTATTTGTTCTTCTTCTTTTTATTATTATTCTTTCCTTCCGCCAAAACGCCATAAGTTTAATACACGTATTTTGTTATATCCAAAAATCATACTTGGCTTAGTATAAAAGAGTCAAATCTTATATCATATTAAAGCTTAGGTCATGAACTTATAGTTAAATGTAATTAGCTTAATTTAATTAATTCATTTGCTTAGTTATAATGACATGAATATTTAATTAGCCATTCTTGAGACCACTATATCTCGAAAAGTATACGACCGATCGTCAAACTTTTTGCGATTATAGACTCATTGGGCATTGGAGATTAGCCTTGGGTAACCGTGACCCCATGTTGACCTTTACTTCCGGGTCAACCGGAAGTGGGACCATATCTCAAGAACTACACAACCGATTTTCAAACTTTTTCAGTTATATAATCCTTTGGCATTGGAGATTAGCCTTGGGTAACCGTGACCCCATGTTGACCTTTACTTCTGGGTCAACCGGAAGTGGGACCATATTTCAAGTACTACACAACCGATTTTCAAACTTTTTTCAGTTAAATAATCCTTGGGCATTGGAGATTAGCCTTGGGTAACCGTGACCCCATATTGACCTTTACTTCTTGGTCAACCGGAAGTGGGAACATATCTCAAGAACTACACAACCGATTTTCAAACTGTTTTCAGTTATATAATCCTTGGGCATTGGAAATTAGCCTTGGGTAACCGTGACCCCATGTTGATCTTTACCTAGGGGTCAACCGGAAGTGGGACCATATATCAAGAATTACACAGCCGATTTTAAAACTTTTTACAGTTATCGCCTTCTTGGGCATTGGAGATTAGCCTTGGATAAAACCGTGACCCCATATTGACCTTTACCTATGGGTCAACCGAAAGTGAGACATATCTCAAGAACAACACAAACGATTTTCAAACTTTTTCCAGTTATAGACTCCTTGGGCATTGGAGATTAGCCTTTGGTAACCGTGACCCCATGTTGACCTTTACTTCCGGTCTAAACAGGAAGCTGAAAATTTGAGATAATCATATCTCCAGAACCACATGTCATAAGGTCGTAATGTTTGTGATTTCTTGTTTATTGTTAAAACATTTTTATGAATCAGTAAAACCAGAACAGCTTCGTGTCCACAAACACCTGATGCCTAGTTATTTTTGTTTCCACCCTAAATCCCATAGCATTTGTACACGTTTTTTCTTTAAGCCTAATATCCTAGAGCGTTTATACGAAAGAGTTAGATCATATATCAAATTGAAGCTTAGAACATAAACGTAACTCTAAATGTAAAAAATGTTAAAATTCTTAATTAATTAGCCAATTAACAGCGAGGTGAATATTTAATTAGCCAACCTTATAAGCACCATATCTCAAGAACTACACAACCGATTGTCAAACTGTTTTCAGTTACAGACTCCTTGGGCATTGCAGATTAGCCTTGGGTAACCGTGACCCCATGTTGACCTTTACTTCCGGGTCAACCGGAAGTAAGACCATATCTCAAGAGATACACAGCCGATTTTAAAACCTTTTTTCAGTTCTAGACTCCTTGGGCATGGGAGATTAGCCTTGGGTAACCATGACCCCATGTTGACCTTTACTTCCAGGTCAACCGGAAGTGGGACCATATCTCAAGAATTACACAGCCGATTTTAAAACTGTTTTCAGTTATAGACTCCTTGGGGATTGTAGATCAACCTTGGATAACCGTGACCTCATGTTGACCTTTACTTCCGGGTCAACCGGAAGTAAGACCATATCTCAAGAATTACACAACCGATTGTCAAACTGTTTTCAGTTATAGACTCCTTGGGCATTGCAGATTAGTAGAAGTGGGACCATATCTCAAGCACTACACAACCGATTTTCACTTTCTTTTCAGTTATAGACTCCTTGAAGATTGAACTTGGGTTTAATCAAAGTACATCAAAATCGGAACAGCCCAGTGTTTGTCCACAAACGCTTAAGCACTAGTTATTATTATTATTATTAGTGGGCCTTCGAGGAGTCACTCTCAGGAGTTGTAGGATGGATTTAGGGAAACAAATGTGATGTCCATCGGAACAAGATCCCGTCCAGTCAGTTTGTTTGCTTCTCTATAGCAGAATATCTAAAATCCAGATTTTAAAAATACTTTCCAATTGGCCTATCACGTTTTGCTTGCTTTACTTATCAGTACAGTTATTGCCGGTCTAGTTTTGATCACAAGAACAGTGACAGGGATCGTCTATGAATGTACCTCCGTTTTCACATGTCATTGAACAATTTGAGAAAAGATCGGTAATAACAATAATTTCAAATAATAAACCACAATAATTTCAATTAGAAGAAATACAAGAAATTTTTTGTACAGAATGCAACGTTGTTCTCGTGCAGCACCTCTCGCCATAATTGCCCGAAAAAATACCATATTAATGTTTTCCACAAATCTTCTCCATGCCGAGAGTTTTCTTTGTCGTCTTCATTTACGAAGTGAAAATGTCTCACAATTGTAAATTTTGCAAATCTTTGTTAATTGTTCATCTTTTTTAAGCTGGTGACGTATTCAATGTTGTTAACGTTTTCGCCAAGTTTAAAGGGCTAATACGTAGTAGTTTTTGCAATTGAAATGATTAGAATAACATTATGAATGTTTGTCTTATTATAGCGCACGTATCTTACCAATAAGGTACTCAAGGCATTTGAACAACCAGATACATTTAAGAGAAGCTTTTGAGATTTTTGAGTTATGAGAAATTTATACAGCATCTTATAGGCCTCCGGGCTTAAAAGTGCTGCGGCAAATTATATATTGTATATATTGTGTTTTTAAGAAGTGACGAATCAAAATTTAAAGTGAAATCCATTGATACATAGCGCGGGCATGGTGCTAAAAGGGGCGTTATGAGTGACAAAATCTTTTCATTATCGTTTTTACAAAGTGACAAATATATGCATAGGTTTGTACACAGCACTCCGCATGCGGAAAGGTCTGGTTTTTGGGGTTTTTTTTCAACGAAGTGAAAACGTGTTTAGGAATAAATTACTCATTAAGACAGTCGCCAAACGGTAGTTTGAAAAATAGTTCAATTTCAAAAATGAATTTCTAAAAACACGTAATTTTGTCTCCGGTGCTAAATCGTCGCTTCGTGAAAACGGCGACGATGTGACTCACTTGTATAATCGTAAAATGATTCGTGCACCCATGGATGGCCATTTGTTTAGTTCGTATCATTATTCAAGCTACTCACTTTCACACTCAAAGTAGTTGAATATTTCTGTCTCGAGGTCTGTGAAGAGAGGGCGATCGGTGTAAAACGGATCAAACCCTCTGTCAGGTGTAAACGTATTTAAGCCCCCAGGGTGGATACTGGTACACTGGCATCGAAGGCGGTGATTTAACGGCATGACTCACCGTATAATGCCGTTCTCCTTAGGGTTCGGTTCTCTCCCGAAGCTGCAACTAAATGCTGTAACTGATGCGAACCCCACCCAGGACGCTTGAACGAAAAAAACGCACACAAAAACAAAAACCTGTTATTGATATTTATAAAGTTAATATTACACAAAATAAATTGTTTTTTATTGTAAGATCGACGGTAAATTTAAGGCCAGTTTATTTGTCTACATTTGTTTCAAAGATCAACAAGGCATCGGAAATAGGAAATAACAGTGCGATTACCCGGTTTTCACTGTGTGGTAAATACCGATATTGTGGCTGGAATGGCCGCTGTTAATGGACGGAGCAAGCTGAAGGTTAAATACCAGCGAAAGGGATACAAATGAACACAATTCTTTCGCCGACCGATCGTATAGTTTGTCAAGGGGCCATTATTAAGGCTGTTCAATTTTTGCTCGGGGCAATCTGTTTCGCATAACTGACGATTAAGGCATATTTTCAAGAACCAGACCATAAGCTTTGAAATTTAACGATACTCTGTATTGACGTACTTTCGTTGGTGTTCGGCTCTATGCTTTGCATTATGTTAGTTTCATGTGCGCACCAGCTAGATTTTTACTGTCTTTGCGTTCACACCATATGCGCAAGCACGAAGCTCCAGCCCTCTTCTGCCAAAATTAAAGAGTGCGTACGGGGCACCAACATCTGTTGCCAATATAAATGATAATGGTAATAATACGCAGAGAGAAAACAGTTTATGTGGTAGTTCACAGCACTCGATGAACAGGGTATACAACAAATTTTAAACAGCAATATGCTTGGTTAGTTAGGGGCATTCGTTAGTTCACAGAGCCGGCTTTATATCTTATGTTAATAAATTCACGCGCCAATCAGTGTTCGAATGATCAGAGTTAATAACTCTCCAGGTATCTCTTAATGAAATTTTAGACAACATGTTTTTGTTTATCATATTAATGTAGTCAAAATTGATTATGGATTATCACTTCTGACTGGAGTTACTGTCCGGAAACCATATAACTATAACCCACCACTGTGATCTCGACAAAATTTTGAAGGTATGTTGAAGTGGTGAATTTCCACCAATTTGTAGCCCCTGGGAGAAATGAATTTCATTTATTGAGGATCTGCAAGAACAGCGATAGAAAGTAGCGACCAAAAATTGCTCTTTTTTCTCGACTACCACTTTGACAAAATATAAATGTTCACAGATTTGCACCTAACTTACATGGTATATTCGGATGGTCATGGTGGAAAACTTCCCTTGAAATAGGTTTGCTTGAAATGCCATAGTTTTTAGGAAATTAGTAAAACAATTGTCTTTATCCTGCAAGATAAAATCCGATGTTGGAAAAAAAAAAGTTAAAACATATAACGGGGTTTTTCACTGTTTTCTCATGACTCCGAAGACAGATTGAGCTAAAAATTTCACAGGTTTGTTATTTAATGTATATTTTGGGTCACATCAAGTGTGGATTAAGGGTCTTTGGCAATTACCAATGTTGTACACACCCTTTAATGCTTGAATTGCTATTATCTTTAATGCTTGAATTGCTATTATCTTTAATGCTTGAATTGCTATTATCTTTGTGGGGTGGATTTTCTTATTAAGAATCCATTTTCATAGCGTATAAGCTGTAATAAGCAAAGTGTTCTGACTTTCTTTTTCATGACTGAGAAGTGCTCAATATTTTATCAAGTCAGAAAGCTACCTGCAAAGTGTTCATAATGGCTAATAACCAAACCATGCATATTGGCAAGCATTTGATGAGCATTATACCACGTGTACATTTCATGATTTATACCCATTCCATTGTACTATGCAAGGCCAGACTTATATGGTTCTTGTGGAGGCATGAGGACAAAATATATGAAGAAAACATTAAAGAACAACTTGATCTGCTAAGCTTGTTATGGGTTGGATTGAAAAGATGTATACATCTACAAGATCCTTCCTCAGGGCTTTATAACACTTTTATACCTATATAAAATATGTATTTTATAGGTGTTAAATTCATGTAGTTCATGACACACTATCAGATCTGGCGTTATAAATCTGTTTGATAAATATTATGTCGATGTTTTCATTTTTATTTGTTTAGACCGCTGATGTTTTGCTACACTATTACCATTGGACACAACATAATTATAGGAAGTGGATCTAACAGAGTGGACTGGTGCTATGCGATTTTATTTTAGAAGCATTCAGGATCTTGTTCTAGCTGCAAAAGTAATCCTGAATATTAGGCCTATCATGCTTAGAAATATATTTTGTTTGAATAACTAGAATTGCCAACGTCAAAAGAGGTTGAAATTTTCGATATACACTGATGAATATTTGCTGAGAATTCACACATTAAAGTTTTATATTAATCAGTATCTTGTTCATAATAAGCAATTTGGTGCTTTGAATAGGATAATTTCTCAGGAATGTAATTGTTTTGTAAACAGGGTTCAGAATCAATGTTGACAAAGGGATCCAAGTTTCAGAATTATTGTTGAAGTGTTAATAATTTTACTATTCGGTAGCCCCCTGGAGTTATGGATTTTAGCGAGAATCTGGGAACAGTATCAACAGCACCTGAAAATGACACAAAAGGAGCTTCAAGCATTCGGGGTTGCTTTGTTTACACCAGGATTAAGGAAAAAATTATGAATAAATAAAAGGGGAACTAAAAGAAGGATCTATCTAAAATTTTGAAATAATTACATTTCCACCATTTAGTAACCACTGGAAAAATAATTTATATTTAAGTTTTGAGCGTCTCAAGTACAGCGCTAGTAAAGTAGAAAACAAAAGCTTTGTTTCAATACCTTGTCAAAAAAAGAGTCTGAACTCAGGGAATAAAACTGAATTTCTCATTCCACTTCAATAAACATGTTTTCAAATTACCAATGATTGAAGGACTTGATTTTCCATATAAAAGAATTTTTTTCTTCATAGAATCTATTTGTTACTGACTTTCTTTTTCATGACTGAGAAGTGCTCAATATTTTATCAAGGCAAAGAGCTACCTGCAAAGTGTTCATAATGACTAATAACCAAACCATGCATATTGGCAAGCATTTGATGAGCAATTATATCACGTGTACATTTAATGATTGATACCCATTCCATTATACTATGCAAGGCCAGACTTCTATGGTCCAAAAGAGGTAGAAATGCTTGATTTTCCCTTAAATATACATAAGGGTCTGAAACGGTTTGGGAAAGCTTGTTGAAGTGATAACAATTCTACCATTAGGTAATCACTATAGAATTATAGATTTCAGGATAAGTTTCATTAGCACTGGAAAAGTAAACAAAAGAAAAAAACAGCCTCTGTTTGTTGGTGTGTTTGTTTGTTTGTTTGTTTTGTTTGTTGGGTTGTTTGTTTGTTTGTTTGTTTGTTTGTTTGTTTGTTTGTTTGTTGGGTTGTTTGTTGGGTTGTTTGTTTGTTGGATTGTTTGTTTGTTTGTTTGTTTGTTTGTTTGTTTGTTTGTTTGTTTGTTTGTTTGTTTGTTTGTTGGGTTGTTGGGGTGTTTGTTTGTTTGTTGGGGTGTTGGGTTGTTTGTTGGGTTGTTTGTTGGGGTGTTTGTTGTTGTTTTTTTGTTTTTTTACACAATGTTCATCCACCCATCCTTAGATGCCTTGAGTTGGTTCCGGACCTCAAACTGTGCGATGCCCACTTGCACTCGCACACTCCTCTTATTTCGCTGAATAACGTTTTACCATTTCATAACAAATGGAAAATAAAGAGAAAAAAACAAAACGATCGTACTACTTTTGCTCAAAGGATAGCGCAGAAGTACTCCGAATTCAAAAGAGGGCATTGTCATTAACTATTCCCATTAATAGAGTGTTTTCTACAAGTTTCTTGGAGTAATTGTTGACTTTAAACTCTCTTGAACTGAGCACATTTCCTCTATTATCAAAATTACCTAGCGTAACACTGGAGTTCTTTCCAAGTTACGTTATTTTCTTCCTCCTGCTGCTCTGGTATTAATGTATAACACATTATAACATCGTCTGGGCCAACAATCGTCTGATATCAACAAACTTCATACTGGCATTTTCATGTACAAATATTCTCACAATCTTCTTCCCACTTCCCTTTCTTCCTATTTCATCTCTACTGAAGCCATTCATGGCTACTCTACCAGATCTGGCCGTAAACTTTATATCCCTTCAACTCGAGCCTCTTATTCCATGAATACACTTCGGTTCTATGGCCCTCGTCTGTGGAACGCCATTGACGACCAAATAAAAAAACAGCCTTCTGTTTGTCATTTTAAAGCCTTGTTCAAAAGAGCCATACTTGCGCATTATGTAACGTAGCTTAGAGTCCACCGCTCGTCTTCAGCTTCCTTTTTGTTTATGCTTATAGCTGGTCCTAATTTTGTCAATATTTCTTGGGCTTATCTGCATAATTAGCTCATTACCGGTTCATTTTGCATTCTCTTCTGTCCGTTTTTTCCCCTTGCTTTTTTAGCTGTTTCGACATTTCAGTCGGAACAGCTATTGTTTTCGTCGGGATTTTTATTTTTGTCTATTATTATTCTTTCTTTCCCCAAAACCCTATTGACTTAACCTGTGACTTTTCAAACGGTAATTTGCCCCTCTTAGAATTATCAGAAGTAGACAAATCATATACCATATTAAAGCTCATGCCCTGACTTAAATTTAAAATGCAATAAGATTGAAATTCTTAATTAATTATCCACGTGACAGCGGTGTGAATATTTAATAAGATATTAATAAGCTGTAATCATATCTCAAGAAGTAAACATCCGATCCTCAAACTTTGTTCGGTTATGGACTTTGTATTGCAGATGTGCATGCTGGCCCAACATTCTCCGTCACGTCGTCATGACGTCATTTCTCGCGCGTTTTCTTTCTGTGTACATTTTTAGTTTCCTGATCTACATAAAGTCTTTTGAAAAGTGAAATACTTTTTATAAGTGATGTTCCAGACCCCCAAAAATGTATCAAAGGACCGCTATAAAGCCATAATTAATCATTAATTGGTAAATCTATAGGGGGTAGGAAAAAATTCCTTTTTTCCGTCTGGCGTCGTTACCCCATCTTTTGCAGTGGTCCAGTGAAGAGGTTCTACCTTGTTTCTGGACTAGGCGAAGTTCTGCCAGTTTTCCCCTTTCCTTCTCATTCCTATCTTTCCTTCTATCTCTTCTCAGTTAGTGTAGACCCTATTTACTTGAAACTTGCCCTGGACCCTCCCTGGATCATCTGAGCTCCGCCTCTCCGAAGGGTACCGGAAATAAACATGTTGCAGGGCATGGCCGCCTGGTAGTACAGGATCCCGAACTCAGTGGTAATGCTCTGAGAGGCTGATCTATCAACAGGTGAAAAATGTCGAGGTGGTTGTACTGCCATGGACATGCATGGATTGGTGGTCCGTGCAGCCACTTTCGGTTGCATTCCTGAGGCCATCAGGGTGACATTGTTACGACAATGTGTTCGCACGAGTTCAATTGGTTCCTCTGAGTGTTTTGGGCGGACTTCAAACCGAAGACTAGCTGAGACTCTTTTTCTCCAATAAATGCAAAAATCATGACTACACAAACAAAGAATAAAGAAACCTTACCTGCTCGCGCAAATCCACCTGCCCGTGCGCGGCGTTCAAAGCCTCTTGGTATTGCCTTTTCCAATATCAGGGGCTTTCGTTCCAACTTCACTTCTGTTCAGTCTTTTGTTCTCAACAACTCTCCTGATTTTCTAGCTCTATCTGAGAGCAGACTGAATTGTGACATTTCTTCAGACTCTTTCAAGTTACCAGGATATATCTTTCATCGCCTTGACCACCCTCCATCACATGGTCTGGGTGTCTATGTCAAAGAAACTCTCCCCTTAGCCCGTGAAAGCAATTTGGAATGTAACAACCATGAATACATGTGCTTTCGTCTTTCACTTCTCCATTCAACAACCTACCTGTTTTTCCTGTATCGTTCACCTTCATCATCATCCTGCGCTGTGCTTGATGCTATCTCTGATAGCATTGACTCTGCTATTTCTCAGCACCCTTCTGCTCAAGTCATGGTATTTGGTGACTTTAATGTCCATCACAAGGAGTGGCTGACCCATTCTCGTAATATTGACATTCCTGGTATAGCAACACATAATTTTTCAATCTCCCAAAATCTTACTCAGATCGTTTCATCACCTACTCACATTCCGGATCGTGCTTCCGATGGAAGGTACTTGCTTGACCTCTTCTTGTGTTCTAACCCAGATGACTGTGTTGCCAAAGTCTTGCCTCCAATTGGTAACTCAGATCACTCGATTGTCTCTGTTTCCGTCTCATATTCTTCTCCAACAACTACATTTCAGCCTTTTCATCGTACTGTTTTTCAGTTTGGAAAGGCTGACTGGGATGGTTTTCGATGTTTTCTCGCAGATGTGCCGTGGTCGTGGATTCTAAGTCTTGGTCCTGATTTGGCGGCAGATGAGTTATCCCAATGGATTAACCTTGGTATGGAGATTTACATCCCCTCACGTACCTACCAGATCAAGGCCCATTCTCAACCTTGGTACACTCCGGCCTGTGCTGCAGCAATTGCCCATCGTAACCATTTTTTAAAGAAGTATCATCTTTTAGGAACTTTGGACAGTAAGCGTCTTTTCCATGAAGCTCGAAATCGATGTAAGAGAGTTTTAGAGGATGCTAAGAAGCAATATGCCAACTCTGTTGCTAGTTCTATTTCATCACAGCGGCTTGGTTCAAGGGACTTTTGGCGAATTGCCAATAGTGTACTGAACCGCAACAAGTCCTCCATTCCTCCTCTTTTTCATGGACCCGAAGTTCTTACTTCTCCTCAAGATAAGGCAAACCTTTTTGCTGACAACTTTGCATCTAACTCCACACTCAATGATGAGGGGCATCCACTTCCTGCCTTTCCATCTCGTACAGCCACTGTTGTATCTGAACCTCTTATCACTCCAAAGAAGATTGCCCGGATTATTAATTCCTTGGATGCCTCCAAGGCTACTGGCCCTGATGGAATCCCTGTAATTGTTTTGAAAATGTGTTCCCCTGAACTTTCACCCATTCTTGCCAAGCTGTTCAATATGTGCTTGGCAGTCTCTGTGTTTCCTTCATCCTGGAAAGTGGCATCCGTTGTCCCTGTCTTTAAGGGTGCTGGTGAGCGTTCTGAAGCTACTAATTATCGTCCTATTAGTCTGCTTCCCATAATAAGTAAGATCTTTGAATGCTTCGTCAATCAACAGCTCCTTGGACACCTGGAGGACAATGATCTTCTAACTGACTGCCAGTTTGGGTTTCGCCATTCCCGCTCAACCGGTGACCTGCTTTCCCTAATTACCGATCATTTTAGTAGGGCTTTAGATCGCAGGGGTGAGGCTCGTGTTGTAGCATTGGACATCTCCAAGGCCTTCGACAAAGTATGGCATACTGGCCTGCTCCACAAGCTTCAGTCATATGGTGTGTCAGGAAGAATGCTATCTATAATCTCTGCTTTCCTTTCCAATCGCAAGTTGAAGGTTGCCCTTGAGGGTCAATCTTCTCCTACCTGTTCTATCAATTCCGGTGTTCCGCAAGGCTCAGTACTTGGTCCCACTCTCTTTCTTGTTTACATTAATGATCTGCCCGATGAAGTTTTGTCTCAGCTCGCCATGTATGCTGATGATTCAACTCTCTTCTGTGTTTCCCCTAACTCTTCCAACACTTCTCGCTGTGAGGTTGGTGTCTCACTAAACACTGACTTAGAGAATGTGCTAAAGTGGGGGAATGATTGGCTAGTAACCTTCAATGCAAAGAAAACTAAACTTCTGTCTCTGTCTCGCTCAAGAGATGTTACATTTCCATCTATTCATATGGGTCCATTGACTTTGCCTGAGGTAGCAGATTTTCGCCTTCTTGGACTTGACATCTCCACCAACGCCAGTTGGGAAAGGTATATCTCAGGCATTGCAAAGAGTGCTTCCATGCGAGTTGGCTGTCTTTACCGAGCTCGGAAGTTCTTACCTCCTGATGCTACTCTCTACTTGTATAAGACAACTATACGTCCCCTATTGGAGTACTGTTGTCACATCTGGGCCGGAGTTTCTGCCTGTTATTTATCTTTACTAGATAGGGTGCAGAAGCGTATTGTTAATCTTGTTGGTGAAGTGTTGGGATCAACGTTACAACCTCTTTCCCACCGTAGGTCTGTAGCCAGCCTGTGTCTTTTCTACAGATATTTTCATGGTAAATGTGCCACCAGTGTGTCCGACCTAGTTCCTCCTGTCAGAGTGTTTGAGCGTGAAACCAGACTTTCTGCTTCTTCTCACCCATACACTCTTAATTTGCTGAGATGTAGAACAAAGAGCCATTCCAACAGCTTTATTCCACGTACTGCATCTCTTTGGAACTCCTTGCCTGGTGCATGTTTCCCTCCATCCTACAATCTAGACTGTTTCAAGAGGAATATCAATTCCTACCTCCAGCTCTCCTGAGTTTCTTTCATGTTTTATAATTTTCCTCTTATAGCCCCTTACCAAGAGTGGCTTTTAGCCTTGTTTGGGGCGAACTTGCATAAAACAAAAACAAAAAAAATCCTGGCACCGTGGCTAAAACGCAGCGCTATAATGACTACCTCCTGTCACCTTCAAAACATCGGTTGAACTAGTATATGGTTCGCGCACTGTGTAAGACCTATTTAGAATGGGACTTGTTGCCCAGAGTTATATGTCATAGAAACAAATTCTTAATTTATTATTCACGTGACAGCAGTGTGAATATTTAATTAGCCAATCTTGTGTCTATCATATCTCAAGTAGTATACATCCGATTTTTGCATTGGAGCTTAGCCTTGGGTAACCGTAACCCCATGTTGACCTTTACCGATTGGTCAACCGGAAGTGGGATCATATCTCAAGAATTACAAAGCCGATTTTGAAAAAAATTTCAGTTATAGACTCCTTGGGCATTGGAGATTAGCCTTGGGTAACCGTGACCCCATGTTGACCTTTACTTCCAGGTCAACTGGAAGTGGGACCATATCTCAAGAACTACACAACCGAGTTTCAAACTTTTTTCAGTTATAGACCTTTCTTTTGTTGATAAACAAAGTGCGCCGGTTGGCATGGACGGCCAAATGTTAGCAAAACATTCATAGACAATCGTGTTAAAAAATGTTGTGACCAAATTCAACATTGTCTGTAAAGATTCATGAACGGAAATACCTTCCATGATTGGTTGATTTGTTTCCAACAAATTCAACACTATTTTTGAATATTTGTGTAACACTGCTACAAACTGTGGCAATCTGTTTTTGATTTGCAGTTATGGCTTTCCGTACTTTTCCAACTGGGTTGGCAAAAACTCGGGCTGTGACGTTGCAAAAGAAAGGTCTATAGACTCCTTGGGCATTGGAGATTAGGAATGGGTAACCGTGACCCCATGTTGACCTTTACTTCCGGGTCTACCGGAAGTGGGACCATATCTCAAGAACTACACAACCGATTTTCAAACTTTTTTCAGTTATAGACTCATTGGGCATTGGAGATTAGCCTTGGGTAACCTTGACCCCATGTTGACCTTTACCTATGGGTCAACCGGAAGTGGGACCATATCTCAAGAACTACACAACCGATTTTCAAACTTTTTTCAGTTATAGACTCCTTGGGCATTGTAGTTTAGCCTTGGTAACCCTGACCCCATGTTTACCTTTACTTCCGGGTCAACTGGAAGTGAGACCATATCTCAAGAACTACACAACCGATTTTCAAACTTTTTTCAGTTGTAGACTTCTTGGGCATTGGAGATTAGCCTTGGGTAATCGTGACCCCATATTGACCTTTACTTCTGGGTCAACCGGAAGTGGGACCATATCTCAAGAACTACACACCCGATTTTCAATTTCTTTTCAGTTATAAGCCCTTTGAGCATTACAAGTTAGACAAGGGTTACCATGACCCCATGTTGACCTTTAGTTTCGGTCGAAACAGGAAGTTCAAATTTTGAAAACATCTTATCTCCCGAACCACACGTCATAAAATCGTAGTGTTTGTGTTGTATTGTAGCTTGCAACACTTGCAACATTTTATTCAAAGCAATAACCTTACTTTGACCTTTACTTCCGGTCTTAACAGGGAGCTCAAAAATTGAGATAATCATATCTCCTGAACCACATGTCATAAAGTTGTAATGTTTGTGTTGTATTGTAGGATGCAAATGTCGCAAACATTTTATTCAACAAGATGATCTTACTTTGACCTTTACTTCCGGTCTGAACAGGAAGCTTAACATTTGAAATGATTATATTTTATTGTTCATTTTTTTCATGAATCAGAAAACAGGAACAGCTTTGTGTTTGTTCACAAACACCTAATGTCTAGTTATTAGCTGTTCCGACGTAGCGGTCGGAACAGCTTTTGTTTTCGTTAGGATTTGTATTTGTTCTTCTTTTTATTATTATTCTTTCCTTCCGCCAAAACGCCACAGGTTTAATACACATATTTTGTTATATCCAAAAATCATACTTGGCTTAGTATAAAAGAGTCAAATCTTATATCATATTAAAGCTTAGGTCATGAACTTATAGTTAAATGTAATTAGCTTAATTTAATTAATTAATTTGCTTAGTTATAATGACATGAATATTTAATTAGCCAATCTTGAGACCACTATATCTCGAAAAGTATACGACCGATCGTCAAACTTTTTGCGATTATAGACTCATTGGGCATTGGAGATTAGCCTTGGGTAACCGTGACCCAATGTTGACCTTTACTTCTGGGTCAACCGGAAGTGGGACCATATTTCAAGAACTACACAACTGATTTTCAAACTTTTTTCAGTTATAGACTCCTTGGGCATTGCAGATTAGCCTTGGGTAACCGTGACCCCATGTTGACCTTTACCTATGGGTCAACCGGAAGTGGGACCATGTCTCAAGAACTACACAACCGATTTTCAATCTTTTTCAGTCATATAATCCTTGGGCATTGGAGATTAGCCTTGGGTAACGGTGACCCCATGTTGACCTTTATTTCTGGTTTAAAAGCTCCTTTCGAATGAAGACCAGGTTTAGGTTTTTAGGCAGACTTAAGTGAAAAAGGGCATGTCAAAGGTCAAGAGTCTTCTATCCAAAGCTTTCAAGCACTTATTCGAAGCAAAAGTTATTATTTTTGTGCAGTCTGCTAGCTTATGACACATTTGACATTTTATTGAAAAACATGACCCTCGATTTACCCTTTCCTTCCGGTTCAGACAGGAAGTTCAATTTAAAAAAACAAGCTAAATTTCCTGAACCACATGTCGTAGAGTTACAATTCTTTTTTATCGTTTTATTCCACCAACCGAAACCCCTCTGTGTTCGTTTTTACCATCACCTGATCTCTAGTTTTTACTTTTTTACCTGATCTCTAGTTTTGCTTTTTTAATGTTTTGATCTTGCCTTTGTTTGATATGTAATATCACCTATTGTTTATTGTCCTTTAGTTTCTAGTAACCTCTATGTACTTGTGTATTGATCTATCAGTACTTGCTTTTATGTTCCATAGAAGATGTATGTACTTGTAATTACTTGAGTTGAATAAACGGAGTCTAAGACTAAGAGCTCCACTCAAAAAAAAAGAGGAACCAATCCCGGCCAAAAGTGTATTGAACCCTGATAAAATGCTAAATTACCCTCTAAAGACTCCCGGATAAGGCCGCTGACCCGGAAAGTGGTCAACATTTAGATATTAACCCGGATTATGCGTCGTATTGACCTGTTTCTGGGTCATTTTGACACAGATTTCGGGTCCTAGTGACCAGAAATGAATTAGGCATCACGGGATCACAATCCGGGTCAATTGTGTCCCCGAAGTGTGGAGTGTAGGGCGAGTATTTCGAGTTTGTACTTTGTATTCCTTTTGACTGTAATTTGTTTTCTTGTTCACAGAAGAGTACCAGGAATCTGACGTAGGGTGTGAATGTCCTGATTCATGCAACATAACAACGTACGAGAATCGGATATCGATGGGATACTGGCCGGCGGATCGTATCACTGCATTTCACCCAGCAAGAGAAAACATATCTGTATCCTATATCAGGTAAACAAAGAGAGAGAGAGAGAAAAACGAAACAAAAAACACCCCCCAAAGAAAAAAAACACCCCAAAACAAAAACAAACAAACGAACGAACGAACGAACGAACGAACGAACGAACGAACGAACGAACGAACGAACGAACGAACGAACGAGCGAGCGAGCAAAACCAACAAATAAAAAAATTCAAAATAAACCCAACAGAAAACATCAACATCACCTTTTAGAAGCCTGTCAGCACAACAACATGCTAAGCTAAGCTTCTTGCTTAGCACAAACAGGTAGCCAGCCAACATTCCATTAAGTACACATTTTGCAACTGATGTTTTTTGCTTAGCAAAGAAATTTGCTAAGCATTATTTTCTGCTAAATAGCTTTTATGAAATTGGGCCTTGCTGTTTCATTGACAGGAAGAACTACTTGGACGTCTACATATTCTTCGAGGAGTTGATGTATATACAGATTGAACAGACAGAGGCTTACAGCAAGTCATCATTGCAGAGTAAGTAAAGATTAATTTAGTTCCGTGTCAAGGACGAGTGGTCTAGTTCAACTGACCCAAGCTCTGTTGCTGTCAGCAGCGGAGTGTGGATTCGAATCCCATTCATGACACTTGTGCCCTTGTGCTAGGCACTAAACCATAATTTGCTTTGTGAAAAGTTAGGAAGGCATTGCATTTTGCTCCACCAGCAGGCTCCTAGTGGGTGATACCCATGCCTATACATCCTTACGGACTGTGAAGGGGGAAACTCTGTTTCAATCCCGGAGTAGGTGGCAACGTGCTCTGGTGACATTTGATTTGCGTCGACAGTTGTGTAGCCCTAACCTTGAAGTGGCCGTCCGGCCTTGTTATGTTAGGCGATCTCTCATAAAGAAATTACAAAAAATGAAAACAAAACTTGAGAAGAAAAAAACTTGCTCATAATGTTCAATTCCTACTGAGATAACGTTTGTCTCTTTTATTTTTTAAAACACTATTTCCCCGTTGCAACTCAACACGCTATATATTTATTAGTTGTCAAGAAATAAATCTCAAGAGAAACTGCACGAGTAAACTGTTAAGTAATTTGGGTTGAACGGAGAAAATTTTACTAGAACAGAACTTGAACCTGCGACTTCCAGATTAACTTGCCAGCGCTCTACTAACTGCCGCCAACATAGGGCTATACAGCTCAGTTGGTAGAGCTGAATACACTTGGTTTCAGCTGAATACAGTCCACTCGTTGAGCAACCGGCAACAAAACTGTCATCGAATTCTATGAAAATTCTTTTAATTGATAATAATATTATATTATAATATACTATTAATTAAAAGAAAGCTGTTTTCACATTAGTTCATTCCTTCAAAATCTTTAATTGTGAAGAAATGTATAAAATTGAAAAAACAAATCGAAAGCTTTTTTTCCCGAAGGCAACATTTATACCCTTGTATTAACTTCTTTTCTGGAATTTAATTACAGGTGATATTGGAGGCTACATGGGACTGCTGTGTGGAATGAGTGCAATTACAGTAATGGAATGGATAGACTTCCTTATAGTCACGTCACTTCGGAAATTCCGTCTACGGAAGGATTAGTCTCTGTCCCAATTGGTGGCGAACACCACCAAAGATTAAAACAACGATGAAGGGTGGTTGTGATCGATTCAATTTGGAAAGTAAAGAAAGATATTTTCCTTTAATTTCTTTGAAGGGAAGAACAAAATCATGAACGTCGTCTTAAATCGTGTGAATTAAGTGAGCAATTCTTTTGAAATTTATTCATATTCTATTGTTAGTGAGTAAATAAAAAAAAATTAATTGAGTAATAATATGTGGTGTTTTTTCTTTCATAAATCAAGTTAAAGGGTAAAGCTGGACTACTAAACCACACTCGTCAGAGAGAATAAATATAAGTTTTTGATACAGCTTTAGTCTAAAATCTCCTTGTACAGAATTAACCCAGATTAATAAAAAATCAAGCGATCATGCTGCTTTCTGGGTCAGATTTACTGCAACCCGGATCATGTTGTTAGAAAGGCATTACTCCGGGTTCCAAAGGACAAAGATTCAGGGTTAATCCTTCTCACGAGTTTGTTGGTTGCTCTTTTGAGGGGGGGGGGGGGGTATTTGAAGAGGAAAGTAATAAAAATACATCTGAAGGACTTGTCACACAAGACAATTTGTCCAGGCAACTTGGAGGCAATCAACTGCACTGCATGCACTAAGAAAAACTTCGGCATCAGAAGAGAGAATGTCTATAGCTCAACGCACTTTCCCGAGGAAAATAACGAGAAAAACTGAAATGCGAATGAATTTTCTTATTTGAGATTGCCTTGAACTGGTTGCCTTTATCAATTATCTCGAGTGACATGGCCTCAACGGTTGATCTGGGGGAATGTTAACCAAAGAGGCTGATAACGTTTTCAAGAACAAAACAAATATATATATATATAAAAAACCCAAAAACAAAACTAAATGTGCGTGTTTTATCACATATTATATACAACCTAGGTTCATTCACAAAGTACTGTGGATAATTTGATGCAAATAAAAAATTTATGACAAGTATAAAAAGCTGGTAGATTAGAATGGATTGTTAATAATCATGAATATTTATCATCATTTTAATCGAAAGAAGTATAGTCCGGGTGAAGGTAAAGTCAGTCTATGTGCTTATTTAAAACAATATTTGCAAGGCCTGTTGAGTCATTAGCGAATGCAAATACAATAGTTTTGCATAACAAAGAGAGTTTTGCATAACAAAGAGAGTATTGAGATTCAAGCTGAATTATTATCAATTAGAATGTTTGTTAAGTGAAATGACTGCGGGACAAGACATAAAACAAATTCCTGACTGTCGCTTCCCAGTTTGCTCTGTAAACTCGGGTTGATTCCTGGTTATAATATACAGAACTATATTGAATGGTTTATTTACAAACTTGTCATAAGCAGCCACATGCTGAATTGCAATAATGTACAATAAAAAGGTAAAAATAATACAGATTAAACTATCAGTATATATTTATGTATTAGTTGTTCCCGTAATTCTTTGTAATTGCTATGTAATAGCAGTATTCTATGTGGACTTCTTTTAATGTGGACCATTGATGGGTCAATGTTTTTGTTGTTTGTGAATAAATGAAGCTGTATAGCTTCAAAGCAAAACAAAAAAAATAATAATACAGATATCGAGATTTTAGTTTAAAAACCCCATGAAACTGGGTATTTCAATACGTTAAAGAAAACTTGATATTAAAATCTGGAAAAAATATTAATAAAGTTAAGGTAAAAAAAAAAGGAAAAAAAATTACTTGTTGTCAATAATTGAAAAAGTGGAAACTACTTCAACCGTTTTACTGCTTTAATCGTTATTATACAGCAGTTACAGGTTGAATGGATTCCGACTGGCACTCCCAAACAAAAATGTTGACAAAATAGGGAGACCACCAACATGAGGGCAGGGTAGCTCAGCTTGTAGAGCGCTTGCACGTGAATCCGGAGGTCGCAGGGTCACGAGTCACAGGGGTTGGCACATGATTCTTGATGTACTTTTAAAAATTACTCAAACCCCTTTGTATGAAGATGTATCCCTTGTGTTTTAGATAGCACCCATGATATATCATTAATAATTATGGGTAATTTGATAGCAATATTGCAATTAATTTTGTTCTATTATTATTTATTTTTTTTGCAGCTGTAACGTTGAAAAAGAAAGCTGTACATGATCATTTCTGAGTTCTCTGTACATTCCAAGCCAGAACAGCCGGCACTTCGGTAGTAAATTGAGATAGTCTTAGACTTTCTTGATAAAGGAAATCGCAAAAGAGTTAACTTCGGCGGTATGTTGTGTTTGTTAAGCTGTATCTAAAAGGCATGCTGGATTTCTCCATGGAAGTAGTTTACGTAGAGGGCGTAAATAGCAGCCACGGCTACACTCGAGTTAGCCTGAACATTTGACGTCACACTTCGAGGCTCGTGAATAACGCCAGATACCAGCCTGACTAGATATGTTGCCAGATGTGCCTTTTACCTCGCATTAATTTCACACGGAGATTCAGGGAGGGGCGGAAGGGGTAGCACCACCAACGCGCCACCTACGTTGAAAATAATCTCATTCGACCCTCGCGACGTGGACTGGTCGAAAAACGACCGGCGAAGTACACGCACATGTATGTACGATGTACATTACATGTATGTAAAGTGTACACTGTATAAGATTTGAATTAACGGTTGCTCCCCGCTGCGTGCCCCTTGAGACTGCCTGGACGAGTCCATTTTATCAAAGGGTATTGTTATCTTCAAATGTTGTAAATTCACCAAATCTTTACACTAGAAAACATTCGTAAATGTTTTTTTTTTGGGCGTTGCCAACTGCTTCAGTAATTTAATACTTTAATAAATCACATATGATTAACGTAAATAACATGTATTACATATCTGTTTAAATTGTGTATGTTGCTTCAGATTTAATATTACCTGCGGCAAAAGTTCCCGTCCGTCAACAGAGTTCGTTTAGCACGCAAACAAAGTATGGGCAGAAACCATTTTCTCAAAAAAACCTTCTAAAAATCGTCAAATATCTAGAGGATGTAGGGCCTACGGAGGGATTTTGTTTAAACATTCAGGAATCAAAGATCTATCCTTAAATATTACGTTCAGCGAAAGAAATTAGAGGATGAACGATACAAATGTTCACATTATGTCGATATTTGCAGCCAGTTTAGTAATGAAATTCCCACCTTGACCCATGCATACACGTTAGCCGCTGCAATAAACCAACGGAAAATATGTGTAATATTTTTACGCATTTTATTTAAAAACTAAGCACCTCAACAATTGAAAATGTTCTTACAATATACACTGTTATGTTTTCAGTGCTGTTAAAGAGAGCATTTTAACGGTATACATGGATTTCTTTTTGTTTTTTAATGGTCATCACCCCTTTTTAAAAGGGAGTGTACCCAAACTGCGATCGCAAATGATTGCGCAATACCCCTTCCGCCCCCCTGCGGAGATTCGTAGTGAATAAAACAACACTCCATGATGTAAACATTAAGCAAACGATGCATGCAGACGACTGAAAGTGCAAGCTGAAAAATTACATCACCTCGGACCAATCAAAGCACAAATATGGAAAACTTACGTCACAGCACGTTTATTCAATGAAATCCTTGTATCCAAGACAGGGGACAAATCTAGCTCTCATTTAGCTTTTCCCTTTTCTGTTTAGCATGTAAATGTCATTTTGTTTCCTTATTTTACGTTCGCGAAGGACTTGGACAATGAGAGTCATTATAATGTACAATCGAGACAATCGAAACTGAAGGTACTGAACCATGTAACTATTGTGTTGTTTAAATACATATATTTAAATAAGGGCTTTTCCTTTGGCGGATTATCTCAACGAGAATGAACGAGACTAATGCTATGATTTTCGGTTTGTGTTACCCTAAATGCTCTGAGAAGAATCATAACGAATTCTACCAATTCAGAATGCCCTCGGCCGCCTCGGTTGAACGCCATGCATTGTTTTTTGATAACTTTGACCCTTTTCACGACACGAAGCACACTTACACACGTGCATATCCTGTCGCCACTTTGGGTGTCAAATTAAACATGAAGGAATTGACACCAGCAGAATGACGTAAAATTGGTAGACACACGTTGATCGTGCTTGGCCTAGTGCGCCCTCTGTCGATTGAAATTGACTGCGATGATACCTCGTTCAGCCCCATCGGTCTCATCCACGACCGCAGGATGGGCTGATGGGAACGATTGTACTGCAGTCAGCGCAATTGGCACAGTCACACATGTACACGCACGATATGATAAAGCATAAAGGCTCCGTTGAAAAATCTTTTAAAACCAAAATAAGAGGAATGTTGCGATCAACCCCAATTCATAGTACAAGGCAAAGAATGACAATAATATTGTCTGCAAAGCATTGCAGACAATATTATTGTCCATTGCAATGGATCCATTGCAATGGATTCATATTAGAGCTACATTAACATTGATAGTCGAATCTTTCGTTTAACAGGAAGAGGTGACCTTGGTTATTATTTATTGATGTATTTAGACATGGTAGCCTTATCAGTATTACAACTGCTATCCCTAAGGGCCTTGTGTACAAGAAGAGAATAGTAAAACAAATTATAGAAAATATAGTAAAAAACAAAGCAATAAGAAAATCCATAAATCAAATCAAAACAAAAACTGAGTGTTAAACAAAATCAAAAATCTCACAAGGTTAGACGAAAAAATACAAAATAAACACATCTCAAAAGCAGCTCAGGGTGCATGAAAATTAAAACATGAACCAAACAATATTAAAACTATATTAAAGCACATAGGATTACATCATCGCATTGCAGTTAATTAAACTAAAGAGAGGAAAATATATAAAGCAAAGAGAACTTTAAAACTATACAACAAGTTAAAAACAGAATCCAATATTAGGTCGGGGAATGTTACAATGCGCATGTGTATTGTGTATACCGTGTAAGGGTCATCCTTACTTTGGATGAGGGGCTCGGACCGAGCGAATGATGAAACACCCTTTGGTGACGTAAACGTAAAGGTTAAATGGATATACACACATCATTATCCATTTGTTAATGTCACGGTTTTTATGACAACGGCAATGGATGCCTCAGCAGACTAGCTTCATTACTCTAACCCAGCGACTGATAGAACCAGCGCGGTTAAGAGATTGTCTTTCTCTTCGCCACTGATGAACGCGGGAAATTCAGGATAAAAAGGAAGACTGGAAGCTGGTGAGAGAAGAAACAAAGATTGGATCAAAATGAACGCGTGGATGGAGAATACCAGCAACGCGATGCCGCTTGAGGACAAGCGACCGATCGTTTCGCCTACTCACGACTACCCAGTTCGAACTACTTTCATTGACATGGGAGGAAGTGAAGTTAAAAAGAGAAAATGCCGATTCGGCAAGAATCCCCAGTTTGACGTCGAAGATGATCGTACATTCGCTGATCGATTTCGGGATTTCGGAAGAAACACCACTTTCCATGGATTGGGTTATGTGACCAACAACAAGTATAATTATATAAGAAGGTAAGGCTTATTAAGTATCAATTACATGACAAATATTACAGGTATTGAAACGGCAGAGTATTGATTGAAACGGCAGAATTGTTCTTAAGACCAAAACATAAAAAGTACAAAAATAAATAAATCAAAAGACTTACACCAGGAAAACTTGTCAAGACAATTCTAACTCTTTGAGATTTGATTGATTCTTGTAGATTTGAGATTTGATTGAGTCTTTGAGATTTCAGTTATATATAGCGCCCATATCGACAAGGTACTCAAGGCGCTTGAGCAGACAGAAACATTTAAGGACAGGTTTTTAATTTTTTTTAAATTATAAGACCATACCGATATTTTTAAGTATGGTGTTTTTACAGAAAGTGCACTCCGAAAACTGGGGTGTTAAAAATGACACCAGGGTGTTATCACGTATAGATATCCCAAAAGAATCAAAATTAACACCACGTGGTGTTAAAATAACACTGATATAATTGTGTTTGCAGAAATAAGTGTTATTTTTAACACCATATGATGACATTATCCTTACACCAAATAGTTAAAGAGGGGCTCTACATTCGGTTTTGTGATCCACTAGTTTTCCAATAGATAGAGTCCTTATGAAAATGGCGGGAAAGTTCGAAGTCTCTACCTCATGTTCAAGCGGTGTATGCAATTTCGGGACCAAAATCACCAAACCTTTGATGACGTCACATTTCAAATATCTGGTCTGTACATTTTTGTACAGAGAATTTGTAGTCCATTCCTGAATGTTGATAATATTCAATCAAAATGATACAGGATCTGACCTTTTAACTGCCACAGAAAACTCCTCTTTGGATTGTACAGACCCATAGCATTTGTATATTATATTCAATGACGTCACGTTTAAAATTTTGCTATGGATACGTTCTACACCGTGTTAACGTAAGGTTGAAGACTTTCCCCGACTCAGTCCATCTGTAAACGAGCTCAGTGCCTTACAAAACTTAAATTGTTAGGGTATTTGCTGTTGACCACGTTGGACAATTTCTGCTAGAGATTCTCTTCGAAAAGCTGCTGCAAATTTTAGTGCTGTTTAAGTTTATTGTTACCTTGACTATTATTATTATTTTATCGCACGAAGAAGAAGAACTGCATACACCATAAGTGAAATTGAAATACTGTTTTGAGGAGCTTTTAATTTCGCGCGAAATAGAATAACTCGACGTCTAAATCGGCCGTTTATTTGCCGAAATTGCCAGGGAACTCCCCCCTTTTTTTTATACCAAAAATGACTTGCATGTGTTATCAGTTTAAATGAAACCACTGGAGTAATCCGAGTACGAAAACGTTATGATCAATTATGCGTTTCTCAGGTGGAAGTAGTCTTAACGCTGAGGGTATATCTGATCTGCTTCATAACCTTAATAGGTTATTATTAAGGTTTTAATAAGCGCACAATCGTTGTTGCTCATGGTATCACAATATTGGTTTGTTTTAGTTATTAAGTTCTAATGAGTTTTCCTTTGTATGTTTCACAATGGAGGACGAAATTGCCTCTGCAGTTATCGTCATAAAGCAATACCCACTCAATTTTCATTAATAAGAGAAGGTCATTAAATTGAAGTTGCGCGGAAGCAAACCGACTGGGCAACCGACTGGGCAGTGGTGGATACAAAGAAAACTATGTATTGAAGAAAACGAATGAGAACCAGATTAAAAATGCAATGTGCCCTTTTTGTACGACTAATGCATTTTACAAACTTCCAACCGCTATTCATCAAGGCCACCTTTCACAAACTATAAATTTGCTTATCTGCACAACATCTTTTAAGTATAGATCTTGCTGTATAGCAGAATGGGTCTAACCAAACAAAAATAACATGTAATGTACATTTCTTTTGACTTCCCAATTTTGACTAACAAAATATAGATGTTTTGAGCAATATTTCTACTTACGGTTTCAAGAAAATAGGCCGGATGATATGCAATGGGAAGAGGGTCCAGAGCTTCTTAATGACATAAAGGAGCTAAGCACATTAAATTTGTGCTTACCAGATTAAAGCTACCTTCCAAAATGCCATAATACACGCACCTTCTGTGACTGGTATCTTGCATATTTTTGCTTAATAGCAGAAGATTGTTAAGTGATATTTTTTGCTTCAGCAGCTTTATTAAAGTAGGCCCCTGACTTTTAGGACACCGTACAGTCTATGGTTGGTTGGATGACGAAGTAAACTGATCATGCCTTGCCTTAGTTGAAGATGCAGTGTCCGTGTTTTGGCCGATTTGACGCTACAAACAATATTTAATTTTAAATTGCTAGCTCTACGAGGTGACAAATGCTATGTAGGCCTACTTTCATTTTAATATCTTGAACTAAAATTTTCGTCAAGGATTATAGGAAAATAAAAACAAAACATGAGACCAAATGGGTCAGGCCCCATTTGAACAGGAACCCGGATCAATTTTAACCAGAGACTTTTAGAGTAACATCGTCTCTTCAATCTACAATAAAAAGCTACCTTCAGCAAAACAAATTTACGGGAATGTTAAACGTATTTATAATGTGTTTCTCTATCATTTCAAAAATGTTGGTACTGATCTATCCTCAAATTAGGCCCCAACTTCAAGGTTTGAAAAACTATAAACATTTCTGCCGTTGACGGCGTGCGTCGAAATGACGATACTTTGACGTCATGTATGGGAGTCTGCTTTATTATACCTCCAAACTGCAACATAGTGGCAATACGAAACGGAGCTCCCACATATGACGTAAGTGATGACGTAACAGGGCTTTTCGCGAATCTTTCTTAAAAGCATCGGAAAAAGGGTTTTCAAAATTACGGTCTTTTACACAATTAATCTGTTTAATCTCATGTGAACTCAATTTCCTTATTGATTGAAAACATGTTATAGGAATTTTAGCCAAGATCACTGTTGCCGTTTGCGTTCAAGTAGGTCTTTAACAAACCTCCATTGCGTGACATCGAGTTAGTGTACGGAAGTGTACGGAAGTAGCCCTACCCATAGAAACGTGTTTGCACAAAACATAACCACAATTAATTGAATTTAACTAATGGGGTAGCACGCCAGTTGCTTTTTATGACTTGCCTGTGAAATCCAAGGGCATGAGTGTAATGCCCTCTTGTGTTACGTACTGAAAAGCACGACAGCGATATTATATAAAACGGGACAAGAACAAAAGACCTTGTAAGTAAAAGCACAGAAGCAATCCATGAAATACATTCAAAATGATATTTAATACATAAATCAATAAGCAGAACAATGAGTTAAAACAAGATTAATAACGGTAAAGCCACATACATTACAAAGCAGTTAATAAAGCAGGATTTAAGCAAAACAAGGCAAAACTGAATGGTTTAAGCCGGCAAAGATAAATAAAAGCAAATTAGGTAATATTTACCTTAAGGAGGCTGAATATGCCCCCGCCCAGTCAGTCCCCTAACAAGATTTAAATAGTGCAGACGTTAGGCCCAGCATCTCCAACAACAGCCAACACCAGATCAGCCCACAGTCACAGGTAGGTGGGTAGACGTTGACCCAGGAGTTCAGCTCAGGAGCCACGACAGTCCAGGGTCCGGTCCAGCAGCACCGTCACTCTTGGCCACGATCCATTGGTGGAGAGGGAGGAAGTCAACGAAGACGGAGGAGATGCGGGCCCAACGCTGCACCATACGGGTCTTACAATGTGTATGCCTGCATGGGCACTGACTGAGGCCCACACAAAATGTGGTCAAGCCTTTTAAAGGGTCTTACCCGCGCATAGCCACAAAGACATTCCATAAAAGAAAAAGAACAAGTGGGGAGGGAAGTATGTCAAGAATGGGCTCGTAACACTCCCCCTTCCAAAAAAGTTTGAACTTCAGGAAAACTTTCCCTTTTTATAATTGGCACGCGAGCAAGCCTCAAACTTAAAAGTATTAAATACAATACACAATTTATATTAATTAACATGACCATCTCATTAAGTATTATCTTTATAATACTAATCGATAGCTAAATAAGTCTGACATAATTATGTCAAGTAATTATTCAGTTAATAACATCTAGACAAAGCTATTAGCATCCGCTATTACATATATTTTTACCCTTAATGTGGCGGCTCTCAATAACAAATTCTAAGAGCTAAACTCCATCTTAGTAATTATCGATTTTTGTTTTACATCTTGTTCAAGAAGATCAAGGGGTTATGTCGCCAACGACGTCAAGGAAAAATACGGCAAAATATATACCAGGTCACTAAGACCAAACTCGTCGGTCACTTAGACCACTGATCACCAAAATATAGGTCACTAAGACACAAATGAAGGTCACTAAGACACAAATGAAGGTCACTCAGACCAAAATGTCACAAAGACACAAATGTAGGTCAATAAGACCAAAATGTCACAAAGACACAAATGTAGGTCAATAAGACCAAAATGTCACAAAGACACAAATGTAGGTCACAAAGACCAAAATGTCACAAAGACACAAATGCAGGTCACAAAGACCAAAATGTCACAAAGACACAAATGCAGGTCACAAAGACCAAAATGTCACAAAGACACAAATGCAGGTCACTAAGACCAAAATGTCACAAAGACACAAATGCAGGTCACTAAGACCAAAATGTCACAAAGACACAAATGCAGGTCACTAAGACCAAAATGTCACAAAGACACAAATGCAGGTCACAAAGACCAAAATGTCACAAAAACACAAATGTAGGTCACAAAGACCAAAATGTCACAAAGACACAAATGCAGGTCACTAAGACCAAAATGTCACAAAGACACAAATGCAGGTCACTAAGACCAAAATGTCACAAAGACACAAATGCAGGTCACTAAGACCAAAATGTCACAAAGACACAAATGCAGGTCACAAAGACCAAAATGTCACAAAGACACAAATGCAGGTCACTAAGACCAAAATGTCACAAAGACACAAATGCAGGTCACTAAGACCAAAATGTCACAAAGACACAAATGCAGGTCACTAAGACCAAAATGTCACAAAGACACAAATGCAGGTCAATAAGACCAAAATGTCACAAAGACACAAATGCACGTCAATAAGACCAAAATGTCACAAAGACACAAATGCACGTCAATAAGACCAAAATGTCACAAAGACACAAATGTAGGTCACAAAGACCAAAATGTCACAAAGACACAAATGCAGGTCACAAAGACCAAAATGTCACAAAGACACAAATGCAGGTCACAAAGACCAAAATGTCACAAAGACACAAATGCAGGTCACAAAGACCAAAATGTCACAAAGACACAAATGCAGGTCACAAAGACCAAAATGTCACAAAGACACAAATGCAGGTCACTAAGACCAAAATGTCACAAAGACACAAATGCAGGTCACAAAGACCAAAATGTCACAAAGACACAAATGCAGGTCACAAAGACCAAAATGTCACAAAGACACAAATGCAGGTCACTAAGACCAAAATGTCACAAAGACACAAATGCAGGTCACTAAGACCAAAATGTCACAAAGACACAAATGCAGGTCACTAAGACCAAAATGTCACAAAGACACAAATGCAGGTCACTAAGACCAAAATGTCACAAAGACACAAATGCAGGTCAATAAGACCAAAATGTCACAAAGACACAAATGCACGTCAATAAGACCAAAATGTCACAAAGACACAAATGTAGGTCACAAAGACCAAAATGTCACAAAGACACAAATGTAGGTCACAAAGACCAAAATGTCACAAAGACACAAATGTAGGTCACAAAGACCAAAATGTCACAAAGACACAAATGTAGGTCACAAAGACCAAATGTCACAAAGACACAAGTGCAGGTTACACTTGAAGGAAAAATACCCAGGATATCTTCCTCTATTAAAGTGAGCAGTATTATTTCACTACTCGCAGTTTTAACTTGGGTCATTATTGCCCTGAACAAATTTCTTTTGTGTGTTAACACAAAACCATCCACTAATCTAGCGGCTTGGTGTAACTTTTTACTCCTCTAAATGCATTTTCACATCATCTGGGACACGACTATTAAAATCCTCCAATAGCATGACCTGTCTTAGCTTAGCAAAGTCACCGTCTACACTACAAGCGTTACACCATCTATCATAAAGAATCTCTTTCTCACGTGAGAATTCAACATAACCTGCGTATCTTGAATTTGTTTATTCTGGAATTTTACAAGCGTTACACCATCTATCATAGAGAATCTCTTTGTCTCACGTGAGAATTCAACATAACAATGCTTATCCTAAATGTTTTCATTCCGGAATTTTTTGCCGGTATGCCTCGGGTACCTGCTCATAAGCTTTCAGAATGGCCGATTTAACTAGTACATAATCTTTACTTTGTTCAACCGGGAGGGCTGAATACACCTCCTGCGCTTTACCAGTTAAAATACTTTGTAGCAATAAAGTACGCATATCTGATGGCCATTGAAGCCTGCCTGTCTGCTACCTTTTCAAACTGACCAAAGTATTTATCAATTTCTTTGTCCTGAAATTTCGGAACTAAACCAATGTGTTTACTGGGATCAAAGGCTGTGGAATGTGTTTGTAAAATCGGTTGTTTCAACTTAGCCAGTCCCAACTCGACCTCTGCCTTTTTTCTTTGCTCAATTTGAATTTGCAGCTCGAGTTCTTTTAGTTTAACGGCGGCCTCCTCTGAATATTGACTAGTTCCAATAGTTTGGGTTTCTAGCGTACCTTCATCTACAAAGAATTTTATCAAAACAGCCTTTAGGTCTGCTTTTTTCATGCTAGCAATCACAGAAACATTATAATGTTTAGCCAAGTCAAATAATTCAGTACGTTTCAAAGTGTTGAGCTTAGTCTCCGAAGGAGAATCTTCAAAGATAGTTGTAAATTCTTTGACATCAAATTTGCTTGCCATGGTTTACGATATGTTAATTAAAGGCCAGGAAAACAAACTGGACTACTCTGAAAAAGTATGTAGTTCATTGATTGATCTTGCAAATTTCTTTGTTCTTCTTTCGCATTTCTTTCGTAATTCCCGGACAAGCCCCCAATTCTGTTACGTACTGAAAAGCACGACAGCGATATTAAAACGGGACAAGAACAAAAGACCTTGTAAGTAAAAGCACAGAAGCAATCAATGAAATACATTCAAAATGATATTTAACACATAAATCAATAAGCAGAACAATGAGTTAAAACAAGATTAATAACGGTAAAGCCACATACATTACAAAGCAGTTAATAAAGCAGTATTTAAGCAAAACAGAGGCAAAACTGAATGGTTTAAGCCGGCAAAGATAAATAAAAGCAAATTAGGTAATATTTACCTTAAGGAGGCTGAATATGCCCCCGCCCAGTCAGTCCCCTAACAAGATTTAAATAGTGCAGACGTTAGGCCCAGCATCTCCAACAACAGCCAACACCAGATCAGCCCACAGTCACAGGTAGGTGGGTAGACGTTGACCCAGGAGTTCAGCTCAGGAGCCACGACAGTCCAGGGTCCGGTCCAGCAGCACCGTCACTCTTGGCCACGATCCATTGGTGGAGAGGGAGGAAGTCAACGAAGACGGAGGAGATGCGGGCCCAACGCTGCACCATACGGGTCTTACAATGTGTATGCCTGCATGGGCACTGACTGAGGCCCACACAAAATGTGGTCAAGCCTTTTAAAGGGTCTTACCCGCGCATAGCCACAAAGACATTCCATAAAAGAAAAAGAACAAGTGGGGAGGGAAGTATGTCAAGAATGGGCTCGTAACAAGTGGTAAGATAGACGGCTTCAATTAAAGGGGGGAAAAAGAATGGAAAAACGACATGGCTTTTTGTTTAGACCTCAGCAGTGTCTTTCGCAAAGCCCATTAAAGGGAAGGTACACATTTGGTAATTACTCCTAAAATGAATGACCATGGAAATTTAATTTGTAAGAAGCACTGCCGTTGATAATAATGTATGACATTGCGAAGCACGATTCCCTTCTGAGGAATGTGGTTTTATAAAATGGGACTATGAAAAAAATAAAATGAAAAATAAAAAAACCCAAAACAAACAAACTGGGGTTTTGAAATTGAGGGTGTTGCAAATCTAGATAAACAAAAATAATACAAAAATCAATCTGAGAAACGTTTCTCAGATTGTGTAGTCCAGTAACAGGTTAGTCTTCGTGTGGACACAACTGCTTCAGATATTCGGTGATATTTCAAAAACGCTACCAACGTTTGAAGTGAAAATTTCATCTAGGTTAGTTTTATTGTATATACCATAATTTACATTAATTGTGTCATAATTTTCACATAAATTCAGTTACAAAAGCAACAGCTGTTCAGTTTTTGAGATTTCTCCCCTTTCTTGACATCAAAAGTTGAGACGAATCAGACAGTGCAATCTCCATTGAAAACATGATTTATTGTATTCTTCCATTGGGCTGTGTACAAACTGTGCCTGCAGGAAGTCCAGGCTCTGTGGCTCTTTTGAAACATGTGACGTCAAAGGTCACATGGTCTATATGTCTTCATTATAGGATAACAAAAATCAAAGGTTTACTTTGCTTAAAAACTGTAATTATTGTAAATTTGAAAACCTTTTGGACCCAATATCAATGTCCATTTAAAACCGTTTGAGGAAGCATGCGTGTACTGTTGTTGTCTCTGCAAAATCACTAGTACATAAATCTCTTTAAAACTATAAACTAATACCCAATCCGTCCAGATAAGGTAGTTCCATTGCATTTCAAATCAGTTTAAAGGCAGAGTATGCCTTTGGGTTGTTGAAACCGTTCGATTGTTGTAATAAATGTAGATATAATAAAACTAACCTAATCAAAACATTTCCTCAAAGGGTGGTCGCGTTTTTGAGATACCTCTGAAAACCGTGAAGAAATCTATCCACGCAGGAAGAATAATCCCTATAGGAATACACAATCTAAGAAACGTTTCTGACAGAAACGCTTCTCAGATTCAAATTTTTGGGGATAAAAGTGATATCTTTTCCCATAACCGCAGTACTTCGAAGTGAAATGTTTCTCTAAATATTCATTATACTATCCAAATATGCTGTACTTCTTACCACGTAAGTTTTTATTGCCATTAATTTCGGAGTCCTTACCAAACGTATACAGACCCTTTAAGGATCAAATTACTCTCCATTTTTCAGTCTACATACCACATGGTTTTCCATATGTAATCTATTGACATAGGCCTACGTGTGGTAGCCAAAAGCAAAACAATTATAGTAGTTAATTTGCCAACTTCATTGAATTTATTCATTTATAGACCTGGATATTTGTTTTTTTCCTTATTTTTTGTCTAATTCAATTCTCTTTGTTTAGGTTGTTATGGTCTCTGGTTGTGCTTTGTGCGACTGGATTGCTCCTAACTAAGATTGTGACTCTAACCCTACACTTTTACACCTATCCAATGACGAGCACTATTTCTATCAACTACGTGAGTAATATGACATTTCCAGCGGTTACTTTATGCAACTTCAACCAGTTCAAGAAATCCTTGTTCAATCAAAAGGATTTGGAATTGTTCAACATGATATATGGACCTGAGAGAAACGTTGATTCCATCGATTTCGAAGCATTTTCGGATTTTTCGACCGTGTTAAACGACCAAGATCAACTTGAACATTTTATGGCGTCGTCATCTCACACCCTCGAAGACATGCTAATTGATTGCAAATGGAAATCATCTCATCCTTGCACAACCAGTAACTTTACTCGCAGATTCACGGACCATGGGATTTGTTTTACATTCAACGAGCCCGCCAATAAAGCTGAGCGTCCCTTAATTGTTCGCAACGCTGGAAGTCGAGACGGTCTGTACATGCGGCTGTACGCTGAACATGACGAATACACCTTCGGTGAAAGCACCGCATTAGGATTCAGGGTAGGTCACAACTGGGTTCAGGGTAGGTCACAACTGGGTTCAGGGTGGGTAAGTCACAACTGGGTTCAGGGTGGGTAGGTCACAACTGGGTTCAGGGTGGGTAGGTCACAACTGGGTTCAGGGTGGGTAGGTCACAACTGGGTTCAGGGTGGGTAGGTCACAACTGGGTTCAGGGTGGGTAGGTCACAACTGGGTTCAGGGTGGGTAGGTCACAACTGGGTTCAGGGTAGCTACGTCACAACTGGGTTCAGGGTGGGTCAACATTTTCCCAAGATTCTCATCAAATTCCGCCATTTTGAGTCCTCCTGGCCAAAACATTTCCTCCGGGAACTTGACAGGACTAAAAACAACAGCGAATCAGTGGAATGTTAAAATTATCAACCAATAATTGCAGAGGCAGAATCTCAGGCAACAGGGTAGGTGCTGTGCCGTTTCTTGATTCAAAGAGAGTTTCAACAGTAGTTCGCAAACTTTACCAGTTTGTGTACAACATTGGTAATTGCCAAAGACCAGTATCCACACTTGGTGTGGCCTAACATTTACATTAATTAACAAACCTGTGAAAGTTTAAGCTCAATTGGCATTTCAAGCAAAATAATTTCAAGGGAATTTTTCCACCATTACCATCTTTGTACCATGTAAAGTTATGTGCAAATCTGTGAAGATTTATATTTTCAATCTTACCAATGTTGCACACACCCTTTAATCATTGTTTAACAATTTCTTATAGGTTTTGTTGCATCCGCAAGGTGTGTTGCCACTTGTGAAGGAATTGGGATTCTCTCTGTCACCTGGATTTGAGTCATCAGTGACCGTCAGACAGAACAATGTGCGTACAAAATCTTTTAGCTGTCCATTAAACTGATTCAAATTCGAAAACACTGTATTTTTGTATACCGTTAGTAGTGGACATTTTGTTAAGACAGATGTGCGGCTTGCCCGAGGCCAAAGACATGGCCTAAATGTGGCCTTGATGCTGCACTAAAACATAATCCAGACTTTACATTTAATGTAGCTCCAATCCTGAGTCTAAACGTAGCCCAGGATACGTTTAGGTTTGGGCTTCTGTTAGGTATAACAGTCGGGTTAAATAATAAGCACATGATTTGGGCTACATTGATTTTTGGGCTACATTCAGGTACAGGATTTGGTTCAATTTAGATTTCAGATACAGTCCAATGTCACACGGAAGTGTGAAGCGTTGTTTTAATACCATTGAAATAACATAAGATTCAACACTTTGGGCTCGAGGCTTTAGGCTTATGTCTATAGCGGCCGCACTTATTTCTTAATGTGAAAAATACCGTCAATGAAATTTGTCAAATTTATTTCGTAGATCAAATCACTAGAAGCGCCATTCAAATCCAACTGCACAACGGATTCCACAACGACCCTTTCAGAAGTATACACAGTGCCAACATGTCGATTCAAGTGCAAGATCAAATTTATCGTGGAGGAATGCGGTTGCCGTGACTACAAGTGGCCAGGTATTAACAAATAAACAAATAAAGAAACAAATAAACACATATCTTGTGGCAATCAACAAACAGATAGTTTGAAAACAAATTTGTTTTTGATTTATCGTTATTTCACTTATATCAGACTTTATGCTTTAATATTAATTCACGCGTATTATTTTGTTTCTCTTAATTGCAATACCCCATCAAGCTTCAATCAAGTTTAATGAAATGTGTAAACTTTTTTGTGATAAATTGTGTGTTTATAAAAATAAAAATAAAATAAAAAACCCAAAAAACAATTGCTTTGTGGCTTTTATTTCTTAAAAGAGTATTGGAATGTTTTTTTAGGTATGTATTTCCTTTTGAAAAACGCACTGGTTTTCTGTTTAAACGCAGGTAAAGATCCAATCTGTGGTCCAGAGAAACTGGTTAAATGTGTCTACCCAAAAGAAGGTAAGAGAAACCAATCCCGGCCAAAGTGTATTCAACTCTCTCAAGACAAGCCCTGGTAAAATCCTAAATTACTCTCTATATAAAGGTTCCTGGGTCAGAAGGGGTCCAATGGGCCTGACCTTTTTCTGGTTAGGCCGCTGACCCGGAAAGTGGTCAACATTTAGATATTAACCCGGAATCTGCGTCATATTGACACAGATTCCGGGTCATAGTGACCCAGAAATGTATTAGGTGTCACGGGGTCACAATCCAGGTCAATTGTGTCCCGGATGTGTGCGATAATGTTAATTTATGTACTTTGTATTAATTGCATTTTTGACCATAATTTTTCTTTTCTTGTTCACAGAAGAGTTCCAGGAAACTGACGTAGGGTGTGAATGTCCAGAATCATGCAACGTAACAACGTACGAGAATCGGATATCGATGGGATACTGGCCGGCGGATCATATCACTGCATTTCAATCAGCAAGAGAAAACGTATCTGTATCCTATATCAGGTGAACAGAAAGAGAGAGAAACCCCCCCCCCCCCTAAAAAAACACAAAAAAATCCCCAAAACACTAAAATAAACAAAATAAAAATAACCCCATCAGAAAAACATCAACATCAACTTTTAGAAGCCTGTCAGCACAACAACTTGCCAAGCTAAGCACAGAAAAATATTGCTTAGCACAAACAGGTAGTCATCCAACATTCCATTAAGTACACTGTTGCAACTGGTGTCCCCACTCATTTTTCGCTTAGTGAAGAAATTTGCTAAGCATTATTTTCTGCTAAATTCGCTTTATGAAATTGGGCCCTGCTGTTTCATTGACAGGAAAAACTACTTGGACGTCTACATATTCTTCGAGGAGTTGATGTATATACAGATTGAGCAGACAGAGGCTTACAGCAAGTCATCATGGCAGAGTAAGTGAACAATGCATTTTGTTGCGTGTGTCGAGGTCGAGCAGTGTAGTTCACCGGACCCAAGCAGCGGAGAGTTTGATTCAAATCCCGGTCATGACACTTGTGCCCTTGTCCAAGGCACTTACACCCTCAAACGAGGCACCTGTTTTTGTATATTCACCACCTTGGCAATTTTGTTTGCCACATGTAATTAAACAGTTAAGAGGGCTTGCGAGGGTTTGTCCATTTTCTAACCGCATAAACAATCGGCAAGACATCAAAGGACTCCCAGCCAGTTGGGGAACAGATGTTTTCAATCAACTCTCTGGGCCTCGGACTTTTGGCGACCTAGTTCCCGACTTAGGTGTCATTGACATTAACCAGCCGCCATTGCCCTGTGTACAAACCAATGGGGAAATCATTGTACATGTGCAATGGAGGATTTTTCTTTTCTCCACCCACATACCAAGTCCCAGTCCCCTGTTGATTGACACCCCTTTCAGACTGTAGGGGAGGATATCATGAGTATGGCATGGCTATGATTGACCACGTGATTGCGGTTATGTTTTTCTTTATTTGCGCAGAACAAAATTGCAGGATTCCATAATTGCTTTGTGATTAGTTAGGAGCGCATTGCATTCTGCTCCCCCAGCAGGCTCCTAGTGGGTGATACCCTTGCCTACATCCTTACGGACTGTGAAGGGGGAAACTCTGTTTCAATCCCAGGAGTAGTGGCAACGTGCTCTGGTAACATTTGATTTGGGTCGACAGTTAATAAGTGTAGCCCTAAGAAGTGGACGTCCAGCCTTGTTTTGTTAGGCGATCTCTCCTAAAGAAATAACAAAATGAAAAAATAAAACTTGAGAACAAAAACCTTGCTCATAATGTTCAATTCTTACTGAGATAACGTTTGTCTCTTTACTTTGTTTAAAACATTATTTCCCCGTTGCAACTCAACACGTTATATATTTATTAGTTGTCAAGAAATAAATCACTGTTAAGTAATTTGGTTGGACGGAGAACATTTTACTAGAGCAGAACTTGAACCTGCGACATCCAGATTAACGGGCCGGCGCTCTACTAACTGCCGCCAACATATAGAAGAGCTGAATACAGTGTCTACTTGTTGAGAAACCGGCAGCAAAACTGTCATAGGATTTTCAGTCAAATTAAAACACATAGTATGTGTTTTAAATTGAATGACAATTTTATGATAATTCTGTTAGTTGATAGTATAATATTATTATAAAATACTATTAATTTAAAAACAATAATTTTTCGCAATAGTTCATTCCTTCAAAATCTTTAATATTGTGAAGAAATGTATCAACTTGAAAATATTTCAGAAGCTTTTTTTCCGAAGACAACATTTATACCCTTGTCTTAACTTCTTTTCTGGAATTTAATTACAGGTGATATTGGAGGCTACATGGGACTGCTGTGTGGAATGAGTGCAATTACAGTAATGGAATGGATAGACTTCCTTATAGTCACGTTACTTCGGAAATTCCGTCTACGGAAGGACACAACCAAAGATTAAAACAACGATGAAGGGTGGTTGTGATCGATTCAATTTGGAAAGTAAAGAAAGGAATAACTTTTCTTTGAAAGGAAGAACAAAATCAACAAATTTGTTGAAATTTATTCAGATTCTAGTAATAGTGAGTAATTAATAAATTTAACTCGAGTAATAATGTGTGTTTTTTAATTTTAAAAAATTCTCCTACCATTTCTATGCCTTTTCTTATATTTTCGTAGGACGTATTATAGCTCGGACGCTGCTAATTTGAAGGAGGGAGGGGGAACTTTGCTCGCGCTGATTTTGTTTCAAAATTCATGCCAGAGGCTTGTAAGTTGTAGGTATATATTTTTCCGGGCCAATTCTGAACACAAATTCATTCAATCTAACACCCGGCTCAATAATTTCAGTTTGAAAATTAGTGCTTTGTTGCATCAGTATTCAACAGTCAAAATGGACTATTTCAATTTCAACAGTTTAGCAATCAATGGTCAACATAAGATCATTCAGTTTCAAAAAAAGTCATCAGCTAGAGGCTGGTCGACAATTCAATTTCATCACTTGTAATTAAGTCGTAGAAATTCAGCTGAAGAATTGTGAAAAATGTAGTCTTGAATATATTTAAATGAAATGGAATGACTGAAACAAACCTGAACGAGAAGAACCGAAGCTATGTGTTCTCGAAAAAACGTAATTGAACGCAATAGTATCGAATTGGGCAAAGATGCTCAAAGATTTTGAATGTGTTTGAATGAAGTTGAATTATTCTTTTGCTGAATTTAACCGGGAAAACCCATAATAGATAACACTGCAGGGTGTCCTGGGGTGGATTTCACAAAGGATAGTCCTAACTTAGGACTGGTCCTAGGACCAGTCCTAACTCTTTGTGAAATCCACCCCTGTTTAAATAATCGCCAAATAAAATACATTTATAAAAACAAATTAATTATAAATCGATACCAATCGATACATGGCAAAAACGTGTAGTGTTCATAAACTCTAACTAATTATCATAGACCAACGTATTAAACAAGTAAAAGCTTAAAAAACAATTAGTAATGTTTAAAAAAAGTAGAAACTAAAAACTGCTGGTTCTGTTTCTGGTGTGAAGGGTAAAATTGGACTACTGAGCCACACCTGCCAGAGAGAATTAATATATTTGATTGATAATCAGCTTCAGTCTAAAATCTCCTTGTACAGAACTAACCCAGGTTAATAAATCATTAAGCGATCAGTCTGCTTTCTAGGTCAGATTAACTGACAACCGGATCATTTTGTTAGCTCAAGGCAATATTCCGGGGTTCTCCCGACCTAAAGTTGAGTCCGGTTCCACAAGACAAAAAGCATGGATAATCCTTCTCACGAGTTTGTTGTTTTCTTTTGAGATTGGGGAGGGGGGGGGGGGGGGTTAAAAAGGAAAGTAATTAAAAAGACATCTAAAGGGCTCGTCACGCAAGGCAATTTGTCCAGGCAACTTGGAGGAAACAACTGAACTGCATGCACTAAGGAACACTTCGGCATCAGAAGAGAGAATTTAACTGTAACTCACTTTCTCGAGGAAAGTAACGAGAACAACTGAAATGCAAATGAATTTTCTTATTTGAGATTGCCTGGAACTGGTTGTCTATATCAATTGTCTCGTGTGACATGGTCTCAACGGTTGACCTGGGGGAATATTAACCAAAGAGGCTGATAACGTTTTCAAGAACAAAACAAATATATATATATATTTAACAAATGAAGAAGAAAACAAAGAAAAAAAAACTACCTGTGCGTGTTTTATCACATTATTTACAACCTAGGTTCATTCACGAAGTATACTGTGGATAATTTGATGCAAGTGTTAAATTTATGACAAGTATAAAAAGCTGGTAGATTAGCGAATGGATTGTTAACAATCATGAATATTTATCATCATTTTAATCGAAAGAAGTATAGTCCGGGTGAAGGTAAAGTCAGTCTATGTGCTTATTTAAAACAATATTTGCAAGGCCTGTTGAGTCATTAGCGAATGCAAATACTAGTTTTGCATAACAAACAGAGTATTGAGATTCAAGCTGAATTATTATCAATTAGAATGTTTGTTATGTGAAATGACTGCGAGACAAGACATAAAACAAATCAATGACTGTCGCTTCCCAGTTTGCTCTGTAAACTCGGGTTGATTCCTGGTTATAATATACAGAACTATATTGAATTGTTTATTTACAAACTTGTCATAAGCAGCCACATGCTGAATTGCAATAATTTACAATAAAAAGGGTAAAGAAATTACAGATATCGAGATTTTAGTTTTAAAAAACGAAACTGGGTATTTCAAGAAAATTTGACAATAAATTCTGGGGAAAAAATATTATTAAAGTTAAGTTTAAAAAAAGTTTTGGAAAATATCTTGGTGTCAATTGATAAAGTGAAAACTACTTAAACCGTTTTAGTGCTTAAATCGTTATTATACAGCAGTTAAAGGTTGAATGCATACCAACTGACACTCCCGAACAAAGATGTTGAAAAATAGGGAGACCACATTGGGGTCACATAGCTCAGTTAGTAGAGCACTGGCATGTTAATCCAAAGTCGCAGGTTTAAATCCCGTTAGTCATATTTTCTTTTCTTACCTCAAATTAACTTGTTTTTTATGAACTTTCTTTGTTGAACATGTACGTTGGCTAACGAGGCTGTTTAATATTAGGATGCGTTGAAATCTATGAGTTCAGCAATGGCTATTATGGCGCTGAGTCAAAGTTTTCAACATTGTCACTCTCGCGCACAATGTTGCAGTCACTGTGTGGACATTCCTTTGTTTTATACACTTAAGGAAAATCATATTCCTCAACACTGTAAATAACACTGTGTGGACGTGTGTAAGTCCACATAGTGTTAAAAGTAGGGGGTGCTATAGTATTATTCCAGCACCCCCATACAAAATGATTTGGGTGCTGCAGCACCCACAGCAATCCCCGCTCTCGCGGGCCTGATTAGTGTTTCAAGTCCCTACTATACATTATGTGGACTTCTTTTGTTCTCATTTCCAGCGTTAAAATACTGCTACCAACCGCTATGCCCTTTGCATGGTCAGCCATGTGCATGTAGAGCCTCGAATTGGGGACAGAAGTGAATAGAAACATTGTACAACTCTGTATTGTCACTGTAGTGTAACGACACTTTCATCCAAACAGATACAGAAATACAATACCAAATGAAGCGTGAAGTCGAGGCTCTACACGCACATGGCGGATCCGTGCAAAGAGTGAACGGCTGAAACCGAAGTGGCTCAATTCAGGTCACATTGGCTGCATTCATGTCACTTCAGATTAGAAGTATAACCTAAATAGTAATATGCATTCTTACTAAAGTTTGTTTCATATTCAATAGATCAACTCCGTATGTCATAAGCATAAAGGGCAATACATTTCACCATGTTAAACACCGCAGAGATTTCGTACTTGAACAATGTTTAATAGATTATATTTTAACAATTTTGTTCTTGTGCGGCGTAGTCCCTTCCCCAATATAATTTTTTTCTTTCGAGAAGAAAGTATTTAAAAAAATAGCAAGAAAAACAATATATATTACAGTACTAATCATTCCAGTGAGGCTTGTACAATTGATATGATAGGCTACTCTTTTAGACAAAGTAACTGTTCAAATACATACAATTAGGCATAATATTGTGGCTGCTATTTACTGTTTTGATACTTTTCAATATATTTGAGTTCTTCTTGTTATTGTGTACACTCAGGTGGTTTAATGTGTATAAATGTTTTGATATTATCAACAAGCGGTCTATCTGTTTTGAGCATAGTTAAAAATGAAAACTGGTTTTTGTGACCAACAGGGTACTTTTCATGTGTAGCTATCATTATTGTTTTTTAGCTGCTGGGAGAATTTTGTCTCAGGGGTCATGCTATGTATTGTGAAGCACTTTGCCGGAGACACTCCAAGGTGATTGACACCCAGAACGGCTATTAATTCTGAAATATTTCTTACAAATAAAAGGCTCCCGGCAAATGCTTGTAAAAACTAACATCAACATTAGCGTAAAGAATCTCTAATAATTTATTTCATAAAACCATTGTACAAAATCCGGAGAAAACAAAAACATGTTGTAAAGCACCCGTCATTGGAATTTCTGCAGGTCGGGGGGGGGGGGGGGGGTGTTCTTCTTTCCCCCTATGTAATCAATCAATAAAATCAACATCAGCTGCAATTCGGTGCATTTTTTAATTTTGTATACATGAATGACTTCGGGAGAAAAGGTTTTTTTAAAGATCAACGTGAACGAAATCACTCAAACCAATTTTACTATTTATCCTTGTTTATTTTATGATCACTTCTGATAATTATTTTGTCATAATTGTGAAGTTTTCCTCCCTGTAATTTTGTTGGAACTTGATCGGAAAAACTAGCCCCCTTCGGTTTGAAATAGTATTCTTTACCGCGCTGGCAGCGCCCTGTATATGGTTCCTAAGAAAGACCCATAAATAAAAAGCGAAATTAACACTTAAGTACCCCTGCATCAGAAGATAAGCGTAAAATCAGTGTTTGCCGAACGTCTATTTTGGCTAAGATCATGTAAGACCTTTGCCATCCCGATATTTAAGGTTCGAGAATTATCATGAGTAAAATCAACAGAGAGAGAACGGTAACACTTACCTGTGACGAGAAGGCCACCTACCAAGATGTTTGCCAGCTGATGAAGGAAGATTGCGGCGGAGTAGTGACATGTCTACAACAGCTGAATGATACAACCTGGGCAGTGACACTAAAGTCTACGGAGGATGCCGCCAACCTATTAACTCACCAGCTGAAGATACGAAACAACGCCATACATTCTGCTGCTGCCGGAAAACCAGTGACTTTTGTCACTATACTGCATGCTCCCTGTGAGATGGACGACGCTGTGATAAAAACCAGCATGGAGAGATACGGCAAGGTTTATGGTGTTAGAAGAGGCCACTGGCAGCAGTACCCCGACTGGGAGAACGGAAACAGACATATCAAGATGGAGATCAATGAACCAATCCCCAGCTACATCCAGATTGGAAGCTTCAGGCTTATTGTCAAGTACAACGGGCAGGTGGAAACCTGCCGAAGGTGCAACAAGCCAGGACATGCTGAATGTCCCAACATGATGTGTTTCAACTGTGGTGAGCCTGGACACAGGGCAAATCAATGCCCCGAACCCAAGAAATGCAGATCATGTGGACATGAAGGGCATTTTGCACGAGAATGTCCCACATCCTATGCCAACAAGGCAAAGAGCTGGGCAAGGCTCAGCGAGACCAGCTCGGAGGAGAATATAGCAGACCCCACGCCTGAACCACAGCCTGAACCCCCCAAGCCAGCACGTACTGGATGACGGATGACGGATGTTTATCTTCGTTTGCAATGCATTTTCCACTGTCTTGTTTTTTGTGTCAAGTCTGTTGTGTGACGTCACAGTGCTGTTTTTCTTCCTAGATGCTTAGGGGCTTTTCGTGAAACTCGGCATTTTTGCCCAAAGTGACGACACTAATCAAAATGGTTTTTTTTACATTGTATGAAACATTTTTTATTGAGTTTTATTGCACCAAAATGTGATAAATAAAGCCTCATAAACAATGTGCAGTGAGCCAAGAGATTGAACAATGTAAGGATTGTAGGATTGTGTCCCGTTCCTTTTACTAAAAAGTAGGTTGTTTATTCTAAACGTAATTAAAAGCATAGTAATGCATCTGAAAGCTTTTTCATTATTGACAATGCATATTTAGAGCCACCATGTACTAGACCTAATGGAAGCCAATCATGATCAAATTAGACTCCAACCATTTGTCTGCGTGTATGTACAGCATTATTGACGCTTTTGTGGTACCGTAAAACCATATCCGCTGAGTTACCTAGAAGGAGCTCTCTCCAGTGAAGTATCGACTGCCTCAACATTCCGTCTGATGTCATCTTCAAGTCAATTGGCATCAACGGTAACTACGGTACCTAAGATTAAGAAAGGTAACTAAGGTGACTTAATAAACACTGAAGAGGTAAGAGTTTGAGTTTAGTGGCATCCGAACACACTGTCTATAAAGCGTACGGTGGTGGTTGCTAGCATGTCATTAGGGAACAAACACTGACATGACAGATGAGAGCTTCCTTTAAGGGTGTGAACATCATTGGTAAAATTAAAAGTATAAATGTTCACAGATGTGCACTTAACTTACATGTTGTAAAGATGGTCATGGTGGAAAACTTCCCTTGAAATATTTTTGCTTGAAATGCCATAGTTTTTAGGAAATGAGTAAAACAGTAGTCTTTATCCTGCAGGATAAAATCCGATGTTTGAAAAACAGTTAAAACATATATTGGGTTTGTTCACTGTTTTCTAATGACTCCGACAACCGATTGAGCTTAACCTTTCACAGGTTTGTTATTTCATGTATATGTTGGGTCACATCAAATGTGGATACAGGTCTTTGGCAATTACCAATGTTGTACACACCCTTTAAGAGCGGTCTATATCTGAGTTTGATGACCAAAGACCCACGTTGAACAATCGGTTAAAAGATTTTTGAAATAACACCACTTTCCGTGGGCTGAGATATGTGACAATAACGAATAAAAATGGGGAATGTTTACACACTGTATTAATGGTGGTGATTGTCGCTGCTTGATGCTATCCAAAAAAAACAACATAAGGTAATGCCTTAACATAAGGTAATACTCTTTCTGAATCAAGATAGAAGGTGAGGCAATAGGAATGGTTACAGTTTTACACATTGTTTTATTATGTTGGTGATTGACGCTACTTGTTTATGTAGAGACACGGGAAGGAGGCCGGTCCTCTATTTAAAAAGGACGCGGATTCACCAAGAGACAATACAATAAAAGCAACAAGTTCTATCGATGACGTGTTAAATATAATAATGATCTCCTGTACTGATTTAATCCAAATCCAATGCAACACCGCACATTGAATACAAAATAGCATATAATACAAATGCACACAGTCACTTATGTTACTATCTAAACGGCCATTGACCTATCAATAACGGAAGAGGCTTAGAGGTTTTAGATTTTACGGTGAAAATCTTTCGAAAACTTTTTTGGAACTATCATAGTTTATGGTAAGTTATGGATTATTTGCAACAAGAAAAGTGATATTAGAATTAGTCCCTTGATTTGGTACCGGCAAGTGGGGCTGGCTCATGGACTAAAAGGGCAAAAGGTCAGCGCAACACGAGGCTGGCTACACACATACAAGTATACAATAATATACCGAATGAAACAGCCCTATAAATCACAATATTTCTTGAATCAAAATATAATTTAGGACAAAATAATACTCACATAGAGTTCTAAGAAACTATCCCTCCCAATAGAATAGTATTAGGAGCATGGCCAGAGCCACGCTCCCCACAAAATGGAGAGAAATACAAAGCGAAAATAATGTGCTCTCTCGTGCAAAAGCTACAAAAGGAAAAAGAGAGTGAATCTACAGGTCGCGACCCCAAAGTTAAGTTTTCATAATATAAACACTGAGGGCGCACTTGGGTTCCCTACATTTATTAATAATATCCCGAAAAAAAAGTTAAGGTAACGCCTTCGTAAAAATTAGCACAACTGTTGCTGCTGGCATTTACTCGATTTGAACCAAAATATAAGGGGAACCATAGTTTTAACGACTCACTTTGAATCAAAATAAAGTACAGACTGCCATAGTTGTTACTCTTGCTTTGAACCTGGAAGTCGGTACGGTCTGTCGGGGTAGGTGTCGGCAAACAGCTAGCTAGTTTATTAAGGCAAATACAGAAACCCTAATGTGCGTATGCCTAGATTTTTCCCCACTCACATGAATACTTTATCTGTTCGAAAATGAGCAGCCCTGCATCCCAAATTTGAATCTGCAGGTATTATACAGGATTGGCAGAGCTGACAAAATAATCACAGACAGTGTTCATGTTTTGTGTAATCAACCACATACATGAAATAACAAACCTGTGAAAATTTGAGCTCAATTGGTCATCGAGGTCACGAGAAAATAGTGAAAAGAGACCTTATGTGTTTTCTGTTTTTCAAACATCGAGTTTATTATCGCGCGCGATAAAAACTATTGTTTTACTCATTTCTCAGAAACGATAGCATTTTAGGCAGAAATATTTTAAGGAACCCTTTCTACCATTACTTACTTTTAATCATGTAAGTTATGTGTGAATCTGTGAACATTTGTGTTTTTCGATCTTACCAATAGTGTACAGGGCCTTTAATACCACATTGTGTTCCTTGGAGCCCCATGTGACACATATGTCACATTTGAAAAATCTCAAAACAAATATAAAATGGGGAAAAAATAAGTCAAACACCCACTGTGACATCCATGTAACATGAATAGCGACCTGTGTCGTCATTCCTCTTCACTTTTGCAGCCTTAACCTTAACCCTTTGCTATTATCCTCTATTACAATACTCACCCCCTTTTTATTATTAATAAACCCTGGGCTTCCCAGGGTTTGCCCATCCCAGATATGTACAATATCACCTGTTTGCCACATATGCTTTTACAAACCCCAAGGCGAGACACCCTTCCTGCCATATCTCGGCTTCTCTTTATCCCCTGTCGTAAGTTTTTGTCAAACAGAGTAGTGTAATTAGTGATCAATCAACGGGAAAATATCAAGGATAATAGATGGCTTATTTGGACTGTGATTGAACCAAGACTCATAACAGCGGTTCTTGTATAGCGCTTAAATCTGCCACGCGGTGACGCTAATGGCCCACGAAAGTTATGATAATTATCATATTTTTAGGCATTTAGGCATTGTATTTACTTGCCATTTTAACCCTCAAGTGCGCAAAAGTCCATTTGGGACATTATTACAAAACCCTGGCAATGCTTATCTCAATATACTGGCCATATACTGAGGGATAAACTGACTGATAGTAATCCCACTGTCTTGATGACTTTCTCAAGCATCTGAAATCACACAGTTCTACGTGACAAGGGTGTTTTTTCTTTCATTGTTTTCTTGCAGCTTCGTCGATCAATTGAGCCTAAATCCAGGGCCCAATTTCATGGCTCCCCTTACCGCCGAATTCTGCGCTTGCGAACATCATTCTTCGCTTAATGTGCAATCGTCGAATTTTTGCGCTAGCTGTGTAAGCGTACAATGCCTAGTAACGTGGACTACGCAAGCGCACACGCAAAAATTCCCTTGACATCAGCGCGGAATTCCCTGCTTCCGTAAGCGCCGATTCTTTGCTTACGGTAAGCAGAGCCATGAAATTGGGCCCTGGTGTGTTGTTTTTTGCATAAAATTATGTTTGGAGACACCAAGTGAGGATACTGGCAATCACCAAAAGTATATACTACCTTTAACAAGCACTACAAAATTTAATTAGAATAATTTATACTCTACTATAATCGTTAACTAAAGTTGTTTTTAAGCACTATAGACAAAATGCATGTTTTTAAACGACGATTTACTATTTTGTTATTTAATGCGCGAGTCAAATAGTTGTTGGTGCTGAAGGTTGGATGTTAAAACTAATGAGTGATATTAATATGGTTTTAGTGCTAGGGTTAAGTTAAAGCATGAAGATTTAGTCCTGTGTTAGGGTGAGAAGAACTGGGCTTGATTTCACTAAACACTAAGATTCATCTTAAGACGAGTTGTCAGTCTTACCATAGTGACTGAGATTATTTAATCCTAGCTCTTTGTGAAAACGAGCCCTGGTGAATGTTACCATAGCTTGTGTTTGCATTGTAACAAGTTTTAGTCTTGGCCCGAAAGATTTTCTACCTTAATTGATTATATTATTTTACATTTGTTCCGTGATAAAATGACTAAACCTGAGCTTTTTTATTGACATGATTTCTCATGTCTTCATTCAGAATTGATATAACGCTGATATTAGGAATAGTTAAACATTAATTTAGCTTGTATAAATTATCTATTTATCACTCCTAAATCATACATTAATCATTAAGTAAATGGTGATTGGACTAGAATATTTGACTGCATGGTTATTTTAAAAGCACCTGTGGTTGGTGGATTTGTGGCCAACAGGACAAAGCGCAGCAGCAAAGTGGACAATTGCTAAATAAATGTTATTGTGAATTTATTTATTTATTTACTTTTTGCTTTAAACCTAGATCTTGATCTAGATGAGCAAAGGTTACAGCTATGTTGTATTTGTAAAGTGTCTTATCTTTTACATTTACAAAGAATTAATATTTTTCATGCTCGGTTGAAAACGTCTTCATTCAGAATTGATGTCATGCAGATCTTAGGAAAATGTAAATATTAATTCAGCTGGTCTAAATTATCTATTTAACCGTCTAGTCACTGCACCGCCCGGCGAGTTTGCTGAAACGATGTTTAGTTTTCCAAGACTCTTGCAGTAAATTACTAGAACCGTGGTTCAAATTTTCAAAAGACACCAATTAAAAGGCTAATTATGTAGGCCCTATGTACAGTTTTCGTCTATTTTGTAAATATTGTCATTGAATAACATTATTATTTCCAATTCGAAGGTGATAAATCCCTAGGGAACAATAAATGCCTCTCGTTAACGGCTACCGGGAATTTTCCTGGCGATTATTTTTCATAAGGTTAACATGACACAATAGTTTTTGAAGCCTTATCTGGCATCAAATGCTCATAGTGATTAATTGCTAAGTCATTAGTTTTTGATAGTATCATCATGATGAAAGAATTTTTTATTTTTTTTTTTACAAATGAGCGTGTTGTTGGTGAAAGCTACACAATTTCATCATCATTAGCGTTACCATCTTTACAAGTCATCCGTGAAGGGGAGTGAATTCAAAATTATTATCTAAACTAGTGCCATTGACTTGGCCAACTGGCCATGTATATTTTTATTTTTATGTTTTGGGGTGTTTTTCTGTTCTTTTCTTGTTTTATCGCAATACACAAGCTTGTGAGTTTTTCCTTCTACCGCATGTTACGGTTTATCGCTTTTGGCGGCTGGGCGGTCCAGTGGCTAAAAGGTTAAATCTCCTATATCGAACATTAATCATCAAATGAATGGTGAGTGGACTAGAATATTTTGACGGTATGGATATTTCTAAAACGCTTATGGTTGTGGGTTGTGCCCTCAGTACAAAGCCATTCAGGGGGCAAGTGCATTTACAAATATATATTTAAATATTAGCATATGTTCTTTGTTTTCCTAAAACAAAAATTACTCATCTTTTTAGAAGAACTATTGAGAATAATTACGAATGAATTTTTAGATGATTATAAAATCATGACAATTGAATAATAAACATGACAACTGACGACTTGAAGTATCAGCCCTGAATGAAATTTCTACAAAAAACTACAAAACATTTCTTCTCATTTTTTATCATGTCATCATGTAAAACCAGGTGAAATGAAGATTTGTGCTAACTGTCATAAAATTCACAACAGAACTAGAGGAAAATACTTAGGGCGGCACTTTGTGACCCCCACCAACCCTAAACCCCCCCCCCCTCCGTTCCCGTAAGTCCCCCCCCCCCCGTTCCCGTAGGTCCCCCCCCCCCCCCAAGAAAAAAAAGGGGGGGAAAAGCCCAGTGCTGAAAAAGAAGATTTATAAAAAAAACAATGCAGAAAAGTAAGTCGGCGGACTGCCGAAACCCCTACTTGTCCCAAGCCTCACCTCAACGAGATGTCATTTGAACGCTGGTTCGGCTACGCAACCCCCCAGCCAAAAACTGCCTTGGCTAGTGACAAAAATGCACATGGTCCACATTTGTCCTTCAAATCTTGGTCAATCCTCGAACAAAGGATGTCACAATTGTTTCTAACAGTGCAGCAATTATTGCCGAAATGTTTCTGATTGTTCACGTATGATTGGCTAATAGTAAGATTTGTGATCAATTGTCAAGTAAAGTTCATCAGAAATCGCGCCGTCCAAATCCCATGCTGGAGTCGAGAGGTAGGCCCGCGCCACGTCCATTCTGGTTGCATGATGATGGATTTACCCACAATGAGTACTTCCGCTAAAAAGCCCGAAGCTCCTTGTTTGCATAACAATAAATATCTTCAACAAATATCTTTGACTACATTCCACATTAAACCCCAGTCCAAGGAATGTAGGCTACTGAATGAACTTGTTGAGTAACTGGATCAATCCCGGAGTGCAAGAACACAAATAGCGGCAAGTACTTAAGCCTAAATGGAGAAATATCTTCCAACAACCAATGTGCTCTTTGGGCATGATTACAGGATACACTTTTATTATATAAAATGTCAATGAAAACCATGACAAGGATATTACAATAACTTATAAAAGAACACCACATCCAAGCCAGTAACTGATTGGGCGACCCTCCCCCCGAAAAATAATTAAACAAATAAAAATTAAACTAGTCTTAACGTGTTTGTGTGTTCGGGTATCGCTGGGGTCAGTGCTGTGTCAATGCGTGAGCTATTTCATTAAGTTGAACTTTGGTGTTATTACTGTTTTGAGGTGCGTAACAAACTACACACTTTAGCAAAAGTTTAAAAAAGCACACGATCAAAAGCCTTGCATTAATTTGATTGTTAACGAGGTTTGCATGGACGGCTGTTTTAGAGACTAACAAAGCGTATTGTCAAAAGCAGGTTGCGCGAACCTTGAACAGAGCATGTTTGAACCACAAGCATGTTTGATGGACTTTGAACCTTGCGGTTGATTTGCTCACCATTTAACTGATTTAGATCGCGTAGTGTGTGTGTTGACAGCGGGTCAATAAATACCCGTAATAATTGGTCAAAATTTCTAATATTTGTAAAAAAAAGGAATGACGTCATCATGTTGTTTCTTTAGATTTACGTAGTCATTATCACTGTCTATCAACACGCCAAGTTTCAACTCAGTCGAACTTGTAGTTTTGAAGATACACGGCTTCAAAAAGTAAACCTTTAAGGCGATACCACGTGACACATGATGACGTCATCAATCTAAAACTTCACACATATGTTGTCTGCATGAAGGTCATTATGTATACCAATTTTGAAACGATTATCATAATTTTCGCCACAGACATCTAGTAAAAGTGTATTTTGAGCTGTTTTTAACCTGCCGCTAGAGGGCGCTTTTAGATTCAATGACGTCATCGGTCCAATTTTTGTAAACCAGACCCTTGCTCGACTATAAGATCGTTGAAAACAACTTCAAAAAATATGCCACTTTTAAATTACAAGGCACTTCCGGTTTCGACCGGAAGTAGAGGTCAAGTGATGTCACGCACACGATAAAAAATGAAGACCTATATTACCTCTAAATATTTCCGCAAAAGCAAGGCAACCGACGGTCTCTTCATCTTGATTTGATATGGATTTTCAAAGATTAACATTTTTAATGTTTAAAAACCTTGTAACTTGACACCTGATGACGTCATCATGACGTAACTGAAACGGTTTCATCTCCTAATGGTTATCTAACTACATGTAAAGTTTCAAGTTTATATGAGCTTGGGAAGTGTGCTTTTGTTAGCGGACAATCGACGCTGAGAAGAATCTGAAGAAGTAAAAAAAAAACGAACAATAACAAGAGGTGTTCGGAGCTATGCTCCGCACCGAACCCGCTCCGAACACCTAAAAAACCGAACAATAACAAAGAGTTGTTCGGGCGGAATGCCCGAACACCTAATAAAAAGCCCACAAAAAACCGCGCAAAAATTGACAAAATTGCTTAAAATTGGGCCTTTATTTCCTTAATTGTTTAATACCTAGTACGTCACTGCGCGACGAGCAGCACTAACGAGCCAATGTAATTTTCTTTCGTATTAGCCCCAGAAGTTACCAGAAGTGGGTTAATCGCATACGAGACAGAAATGCCATTTTGTTACATATAGCTTGGGCCCTGCCACACAATCAATTTAACTCTGTGGCAATCAACTGCACTGTATTCTCTTCGATTTCACAAGAGGCAGTTTTCTAACAGAATCATACGATAATTGACTGTGAATTGATTTTCTTCTTGAGATTGCCTAGAATTGGTTGCCTGCAAATTGCCTCGTATGACATGGCATACATTTGACACGTGATATTTTATACACAAATTTTGTGTATAAAACTCTGGCATGTCATTCCTACTTCAGAATGAATTGTCGTAATTCTAAAAACCAAAAACCAAATCGCGTCGGTTAAACAATTTTCCAAAAAACATGCGACGAAAAATAAAAAGGAGCTGCCCCCCCCAAAAAGAGGATAGAGAATAAACGAGACGCAAAAAATAAACGTAATGAAAAAAGGGGAAAATCGCAGCTAAAAAAAAAAAAACACGTTATTAAAAATGCGACAAGAAGGCAACGCAAAAAGATTTGCCGCGGAAGAAAGTGCGAAGTTTGCAAAAGAAGACAAAGCGATTAAAAAAAAATCGACGCCAAAAACAAAAACAAAAATGTGTCGGTGGAAAAACTTCAACGTAAAAAAAATATGACCCCACCCAGCAAAATTCACAAAATAAATATAAAGTAAATAAAATAATAATACGATGCAAAAAAGAAATATAAAAACGTGATGAAAAAATGCGAATATGCCAGGGGTAAAACATTTTAGGCAAAAAACTAATAAACAAAATTTAAAAAAAGTGCAACGCAAAAAAGCCCCGCAAAATTGTGACGGAAGACAAAGTAAAACAAAATGCAACGCAAACAAAATGCGACCACACCAAAAAATATATAACAAAACAAAATATACATATAAAAGTATGCGACAAAAGAGGAAGCAAAAATTACGACTGCAGAAAAAAAGAACGAACCCCCCCCCCCCCCCCCCCCCATAAAAATGCCCCAATATGTATGGTATATATGTATATATATTTTTATCTAAAAATGTGACCCCGAAAAACCTCGGCTTTGGGTTAGGGTTAAGGTTAGGGTGAGGGTGAGGGTGAGGGTTAAGTTTAGGTCTGGGTTAAGGTTAGGGGATGATATGTTTATGTAATTTACATGTAATTATATATTTGTTTAAAGAAATTATGAAGAATAATTGTTTTGTAATGAACCAAAAATATTTGCAACGGCGGAACAAAAATACGATTTCTCCCAAAATAACTTTTAAGTACACCAATAAAATAAATATATGACCAAGGTAAGAATTGCAAGGTAATGCGCTTAAAAAACTTAAACAAAATGCGACTTCCCCGAAAATAAATATATACAAATAATATAAAAGTATGAACAAAAGCCATGCCAAAAATGCGACGGAGAAAAAATGCGGCGCAAAAAGTAGGAACTACAAGACAACATTTTTTATTTACAAATACGACGTGTCAAATTGAATGTGTCACACGAAGCAATTTACACGCAACAGTTTTTGGCAATCTCCGGAAAGCAAGTACATTCACTTACAAATTTTTTACCTTTCTCAGGTAACAAATTGGTATTTCTCTAATGCAATAATGCCACTTAACCCAGTTAACCCTAGATTTATTATGAAACCGTTTAATTAGAGGTAGAAAAGGGAGCAGTTGATAGATGTTGTGTACTTTATCAAGTGTAATATCCTTGTGAAAGTTTGCATTGATATTTTGATCTAATAAAAGCGTATTCTGTACATCAGGTGGAAAAGCTCATCATGATTCAGTGTGTGACTTGGCAATCACAGCTCATAACATGGTAGACGACAGAATATGCACGTCCAGGTGCACATGATCGACACACAATTGCGTGAAATCTGAGTCGAAGCAACACTTATTAAAAAGCAACAAAGAGAACAAAGAGAACAAAGAAAGACAGACCCCCCCCTCCCCCCACCTCCAAAAACTACAAGGAGTTTGAATTCACTACCCAAACCCCGTCCATGTGGAAGGCATGCCCGAAGAGCAAATTGGTGCTATGGAGATATTTCTCCATTTAATCCTACTTGCCGATCTTTTTGTGTTCGCATTGGAATAAATTAATTCAGCAATCCTGGATTAATCCAGTTACTTAACAAGTTCATTCAGTACATTCCATGGACTGGGGTTTATGAGGAATGCAGTCACCCGTGTAAGATATTCATTGTAATGCAAGCAAGGAGTTTTGGGTGTGGGTATTCTCATATGGCATTTAGCAGGACTTGTTGTAGCGGGCATCATGGCGTACCTCTCGACTCCAGCGTAGAATTTGGACGTCACGTTTTCAGATGAACTGTACTCGATAATTTATCACAATTCTTAACTTAACCAACCATGTGCATTCAGAAATATTTCTGCAAAAAATGTTTGCACTGTTAGAACCATTTGTGAGATTTGTTATCTAAGGATTGACCACAATTTAAAGGACAAGAAGTTTGAATCTGATGCATTTCTTTCACTGGCAAAAAACAGTTTTTCTCCCGAAAACTACAGTATGTTCAAAACAGCATTAAGGGTTGAGCCCTTACGTATCATGAGATACACCAAGTTATCCAGTTCCGACTACAGACTTTGGAAGCAAATGATAACTTTGATGTTCCAACGACATCGTTTATGTGCTATGTTTTCTAGTAGAAGACACGGAACGACTTCAGGCACAGCCAGCTGCCACCTCCCATCCCCCAGCCGCCAGCTACCAGTAGCGAGGACAGCGAGCTGGTGGGACAGATTCATTCGTTCGAAGAGTCTGTGACTGGGTGGCAGGAAGATCTATGGATATGTGGTATGTGGACGTACAGAGGAGGTCGCCAAAGGACCAAGGTATGGAAAACTTTGCCGTATATCCGACCTCCACTTTTTAAGTTCGCCTGTTCAATCACCTCTTTCATAAGTTGACTTTATTTCCCCGGGTTTTTTTCTTTGTTTAAATCTCTCAAACTACTGGCTGTCAATACAAGTCGGTAAAAGTTTTTCAGAAACACCATACCCTTACAAAAGTGCGACTGTTCAACGGGAAACAAATGTTATGTGTTTTCACACGATGAATAATTAAAATGAAATTATTCGAATGAGCATGAAACTCTTTCTGAAGGTTCTGAAAAAGAAAAAAAAAAAAAAAAAACCACGGCGGTTCAGTACGTTATTCATACTTAAAGATTACTGACATTTCTAAACAAAAGAAATCAGAAAAAATTACTTCAAAAGTGAGATTATTTATGGATTATAGTGGAGGTCGGATAACGCGAGTTGGCCTTCAAGATAAAGACAAGGTGAAGACTGCGAATGGTAGGCGAAGATCTAACCCGTTCTCTTGCAGAGTCCCTCCCCCCTTTGTACCACCCCTCCCCCACGACGTTCGGCGATCTTGTTGATGTTGTCCTTGCTTGTATGGATTTCAAGGTGACTTCAATTTGTCTTGGCGTCTCTTAAAGTGCATATTGGTCGAAGCCAATGATGCTTTAGAATTAGGAGACTAGTCTTTATGGAAATTTCCGCTGGGGTGGATACTTCAAGTCGTCGGTTGTCATGTTTATTTATAATTGTCATGATTTTATAACAATATTGAAAATACCGTATTGTTTATATGAGGAAGAATACAAAACACACTTTTTTATATCATGATCCCTTTCCCTGCTGCACTTATAGTATTATGAACCCACCAACATTTTAATAAGTGTTTTAGAAGTAATCATGCAGTCAAATATTCCAGTCATATCGCCATTCAGTTGATGATTGTTTGATTTAGGAGTGATAAATAGATAATTTAGACAAGCTAAATAAATATTTACATATTCCTAATATCAGCATGACATCGATTCTGAATGAAGACGTAGCATGAATAACAACGGAGCATGAATAACATTATTTATTTGAAAATAGAAAAGAAAAGACAAAATAAATGAACGGCATGGCTGTAATCTTTACAAATCTAGTTCAAGATCTGTGTTTAAGCACCAAAAAAAGAGAGGGTAAATAAATTAAAATATTTAAGACAAATTGTCCCCTTTGCTGCTGCTTTGCATCGTGGGCCCAAAACCCACCACCACCTATTTTGTTTAATAATCTTGCAGTGAAATATCACTGTCCAATTACCAATCATGATGATTAATGTCTGATTTAGGAGTGATAAATAGTCCTAATATCAGCATTACATCAATTCTGAATGAGCATGAATAACATTAAGTCTTTCAAATTTGAAAAATAGTAGGACATTATTTAAACCAAACACAGATTTAAAGTTTGCTCACTTAGATCAAAAATAGAGAAAAATTGGGGTGCCAACCCAAGTTGTTTTATTTTGTATCTGTAGTCCCGGAATGGTTCCTCAAAAATAACTAAACTGGACCATTTAGTTGCAAGCGCTGCGAAAAAAAAGAAAGAAATACAGATAAGGTAAGGCAGGAAAAAACTCTAAAAGACGAGAGAGCAGAAAGGAGAGGGAAAATGCAGATCAAGAAATCTGGGAATTGTCAGTGATACCTAGGTTTGTATGAATGGTAAGACAGGAAGGCCTAGAGTATTTTAATTGTTGGCCTAGAGATAAGACTAACTCTCTACTCTTTCAGCAGGTTTACTGACAAAAGTTTACTGACAAAAGGTTAAGTATAAGATGTGACTGGCGTAGTTATTAGTCTTGATTCGAAGATGTTCAATCTCATTTCGTTTGTGGTACTTTCACATGAAATTTTAAGGACAGAAAAACAAGTCCCTAAACGAATGAGATAATATCTTGAACCAAAACTAAGAACTACTCCGATAGGTAAACGCCGAGTATACGATGGAGACCCTTCTGTTGATGCCTGGAATGAGTGACTGGAGGCCGATGAGCTTTTTGCAATAAAGGTCAAGTATTACAGGTGAAGTATCAGAATAGGTATGAAAAAAGAATAACCCTTTCCTCCGCAGCTTCTTACCATCTTTTCTTTACAGCTTCTAACCATTTTTTCTTTGCAGCTTCTAACCATCTTTTCTTTACAGCTTCTAACCATCTTTTCTTTACAGCTTCTAACCATCTTTTCTTTACAGCTTCTAACCATCTTTTCTTTACAGCTTTTAACCTTTCCTTCACAGCTTTTAACCTGGCCTCCACAGGCTGCAAATTGCTTTTGTTTTCAACAGTCTGTAACATGTTGCTGAAGTAGATGCTGTGGTAAGCAACTGTTCTAAGAAGGCAGCTCTGGGACTCCGTAGATGACAATATTTTTGGTAAAGTATTAGGGTTATCTCAGGTAATGTTTAAGGTGAACTTGACTTTGGCTGTTGATGTGTGCCCTCAAAATTCTAACCTTTCTAGATGTGTTTTCTTCCAAAATGTAGATCATGTTTTCTACTTGAAGATGATGATGCTTGTGTGCTGAAATCTTCATTGAGAAAGGTGATGCTTATCAGCAGGGACTAATGTCATGCAGTAGACTTGGTAATGTATCGGGTTAAATAAAATGCAAGACAAATAAATGGTATAGAAATTTTAAATATCAGGAACAAAAAACAAAACAGATTTTGAACCTCTCAAATAAGTCTAAAAAGTAGTAAAATAGCTTCAACCATCAGTCTACTTACTAGTATCAGTTGAGATTAGTCACCAGCAAGTTTGAACAACCAGCCAACCACTGAGGTAAAACAACCCAAATCAAATAATGTACTTTAACATTTGAACAAATTGAAATCTCTCCTGAAATAATAAAAGTCGGCTCTTGCAATTTAACATAAAGATTATTCAAATGCTAAGAGATTAATTTTTCTGTGTCTTCTATACTCTCCTCAGCTTGGCAGTCTCTTGTGGAGTGGTGGCTACAACCGGACCTGTTTGGTTTAGCAATACAGGTGCGAAATATCAACAACACGTCGCTTGATAAGTTTGACCCCCAAAAATAATTATAAAACCCTTCTTTGAAAAGAAGGTTCATAATGATATTAATTTATCAAATGAGGTATGTTACAGAAGTAGCACCTTTGAAGGGTTTGAATCATGTATTTGAAAGAATACCCAATTTCAATCATTTAGTTTGCAATTCAAATGCAAAACAACCACTTGGTGGGAAAACGATTTTTAAAACACAAGAAGAAGCAAATCCTGGAAAGTTGTGCCATGTTGTTTGTGCATGTTCAATGAGTTGAAGAACTGAATGGAACTGGAAGAGGATTTTCTTGCACATGAAAGCATTCAGATTTAACTATTACTTAGAACAGATGATACTTGTATTAAAATAGTTTAAAGAAATTAATCTTTGAAAATCGTTTATTTCTTTACTGCAGATTGAGACAATGACCTTGGAGATGACATACACTCACCGTCTGAAGAAGGTGCCACCATCGTCCTGATGATGAGGCCAACAAAGCTTTTTTGACAGTACGTCACCAACTGAAGAAGGACTGTGTCAGTCTAGCCAACTGTTGAAGTGAGGTAGGGTTGTTGAGGCTAACTAACAAGTTTTGGACTGTGTGTCACCAGCTTGGTAAAGACTGTATCAAGTCTAGCAACGAGTCTTTGAATCACTCAATAAATTTCATTAGTGGTAATAACAGTTTTATCCAGCAAAATACTGGTGCCAATTGAGATCCTACAACAGCAAACATGAACAACCAGCCAACTACCAAGGTCAACCAATAAAGCTTCAACTTGCTTTTACAAAATTGTTTGTGAACAATTTAATAAAAAAATTGAAATCATCCCTGAAACAATAGAAGTGGGCTCTTGCAATTTATCACAAAGATTATGTAAATGCATAGAGATAAATGTGTTTGTGCCTACTCAATTTTCCCTCAGTTTGGCAGTCTCTTGTGTAGTGGTGACTACATCAGGACCTGTTTGGATTGCCTCGGAGTCAACAGACCCCTTGGTAAGTTTGGGGAAAAAACATTCTAAAACCTTTCTTTGAAGAGAAGGTTCATTCTACGCATTTGGCAAATGGGTTTTATGTTTCAAATTAGCACCTTTTCAAGGTTTCAAATCATCGAGTTGAAAGAATACATTAATTCCCATCATTTAGTTCGCAATAAACATAAAATGCAATAACCAGGAGGAAAACAGAATTTTAAAAACACAAAAATAAAAACAAACCTGGAACGTTATGTCATGTCGTTTGTGCATGTTTAATGAGTTGAAGAACAGATTGACCTGGCGAACTTTCTTGCACATGAAATTATTCAGATTCAGCTATTCCTCAGAACAACTGATAATGAGTTTTTATCAGAATTAATTTTTAACAATTCGTTTATTTTCTACACTGTAGATTGACGCGATGACTTTAGAAATGACATTCACACTCACCATTGTAAGAGGTTGCCACTATTTGAAGGACTGGTGTCAAGTCTAGTCAAATGACTCCCGCTACAAGTTCAACTGTCGAAGTGACTTAGGGATGTTGGTGGTTAAACCAATGCTTTTTGAACTTGGTACTACCGGTTGAAGGACTGAGGCAAGTTTAACCAGATGACTCTGCTAAAGTTTAACCAGATGACTCTGCTATGAAAGTTTAACTGTTCAAGTGACGAAATGGTATTGATGCTACACTTGTAACACGCTTTTTGGGCTGTCAACAACCGAAGAAACTCTGTCAAGACTGTGTCAAGTGTAGCCAGATGATTCCCCCACATTATGCTCAACTGCAAGCTGGCCAATGACGACGCCTTTCTGTTGGAAGACACTCGAAGAGAAGACCATCTCAATGGCGTGTCTGAATTTTCGGCTGTGGCTAGGCTGTTTCTATGGACCTCATGTTTTGCTTCAACGCAAGTTCACATGAGGATCAAGCCACATCCATAGCCACTAAATCAGATACAGCCTTAGTTTATTGTTTACTCAGTAGGCTTTTCTTGTATCCATCAAACTCCAATACCATATTGTACAAGTAGCTCCGTACTCAACTCACATCAGTTGGTTTGATAACATTGGCACACCTGGCCTCATGTAAAGCATTATCGGTTCATCACGGAGAATCAAATTCATTAAATTCTATTACAATACCCTTTGGATTTTGATGGAGTCTGAGAAGTAAGGAATACAACTCTAAAGATGATACAGCTTTTGTAAATAGAAACAAACAATCAAACTAGGTTACCAACCAATATCAGTTGTGTAATGTAAGCGTAATTGTTAAGTGGGTTTGCCCGTCGAAACCTTTTGACCACAACAAATTAATGAGTGAAAATGTTGACAATAATTAAAAGTTGATTGATGGGGAAGACTTATCAAACTAAAGTTACCAAATTGTTCTCATACTAGTTAGAAATCATTGCAAGAAATGCTCAGGTTTAGTCATTTTTATTGTGGAACAAACTAATGTAAAAACAAAATTTATGAAGGCAGAAAACTGGACAAAATCTTTGGATCAAATTATGATCACATCTTTTTTACAAGTATCTCGGTATTTTGAGGTAATTATAAGTTTAATTATGATGATTAAATCAATCGGAATTGTTCTATGCACTTCATTTGTACTAGTGAAGCAAACTTTACTCAACATTGCTAAATAAGTATGATTCAAAGATATGTGGGAAATTCTAAGGGTGTTTACTTGAGCGCAAAATAGACAGAAGGCATGTTTTAGCGAATTGCGCGAGCAGCTGTTGCAATGCAACCACAAACCATCGCCACTATAACAACACCGGGGCTCGGTTTCACAAGGAGCTAAGATTGATCATGTCAGTATTAATTGCTAAACAAAGGGTGGTGTCACAATACAAATCACCATGGTAATAGTTAAAACTAATCTTAGCATGTTTTGTGAAACCGAGCCAGGTACCATCACCCTAACACTAATTTAAAACTTCATTACTTTAACTTAACCCTATACAAAAACCATAATAATATCACTTACAATATTTCATTATTAACCCCTCACCCTCAGCACCAACCACTATTCGATTTGATCCGCGCATAAAATTACATAATAGTAAATCTTCATTTTAAAACATGCTTTTTGTCTACTAGCGCTCGAAAGCAACTTCAATTATTAGTAGATAATTATAAATTATTGTAATTTGTGTTGAATTTATTAGCCCAACTGTAACAAAGCCAAAGCATTATTCATTTATTTTCATTATTGTCTGCTTTTGTTTTATTTTCTGAGGACTCATTTGAGTTCATGAAAACTCATAATCCTACATGTAAATGCTTTGCATTATAAAGAATGTATTTTATCAAGTTGAGGCCGAGTGGTATGAGAATCGAACTCAGTACCGAAGCTCTGAAGTTGAGTCATCTGAGTGTGGGGTTTTAATGCAGGGCCCATAGAAATAGAACCCGGAGAACGCTGAGCTCGACCGTCCTCTGTGTCGTCTGTGGACGCATCGTATTGATGACACGCATGTATGGCAAAATGATCATCACGTGACACGCGTGTATGGCAAAAATGGCAACGCACATAGTATAGACCGTAATAGACCTTATGCATTGACGTCACCAAGCCGCCATCTTAGAGGTAAACTGATGATGAAACAATGGAAACGCGCTGATTTGTACGCGCGGCGCACAAGACTGGCCAATGAGCATCTTCCTTTTGACCTCTAGGTGGTGGCGCCCTACTCAAATGACGTCATATGCATAAGGTCTATATGCTAATTTTGCCATACACGCGTAAAAAAATGGCGTACGCGCGTCCATAAAAATGGTCTCACAACTAAACCGCACGCACAATGACGCACTCAGCGTTCTCCGGGTTCTATAGACTGTGCAAGTCTCGCGTGCATTCGAACTTCCGGGACCATAGTGGTCCCAACCATATGGAGTTTTACGTGGGCGAGATTTTGTTTCGTCAATTATTTTTATTTAACGTAGTTTATGACCTAGAAAATTATACATGTTGTTGGGAATGTAATACTAAGTGATAACAAAATATGAAAGTAAAACTAATTCAACAATATAACTAAGAAAACCTGAGAATTATACCTGAGACCCCAGCTTCCGGTTATTGCAAAATATTTAGAATTTTGTGCTCGCTTCCGATCATAAAACTTATGTAAACGCTTGTTTTGGATTCGCGATTATAATCGCCAGATGCTGTAATTGCAAACGAACCCTTTTCATTGCAGTCTATGGTTGTTGAGGTGTCAGCATCCTCTTTAAACTGCGATACGGGTCAATTTTAAACCCGTTTGGTCATCGCGAATCCGCGTGAGGGGTTTCTAAAAAGTGAACATCAAACGAGCATCCTTGTCCCAGAGTTTTAATTTGTTTCCAATAATAATTAACACACTTTTGTGTATTTTTTTCAAAAGCTAAAACTAATTTCATAAAATTCTAATGATTTATTTTTGTTGTTCAGATTTTGTCATGAGATATAATTTAAAACAAAGATTTGATGTCAGAAATAAAAATGTTCTTTGTTTGACGTGTTTTCTCGTTCGGATATGCGCGAGACTTGCACAGTCTATTTCTATGGCAGGGCCTAATTTCACACAGCTACAATATACTTAAACAGAACAATTTTGCTTACAATATTCTGCTTAGCAAAGCTAAGTGGGATACTGGCTAGTGACAGATGGTACGTGTGACATGAACAGTTACGTAATCAAGAATGGGTTGAGTACTGGGGCGTGACGAATGAGCTCACTTCACATTGGTTCGCTCCACTAACAAGACGGCGATAAAGTAGCTAATTTTATGCAAGTAGAGAGTCCAATCATCATATTAAATATTTAAAAGGGATGATTTTCAAAACAAAGTTTGTAGGTTGCCAGACCACTTGGATTGGAGACGATTCTGACCGGTCCTCGGGTGATTTAAAGTTCAAGAATTTGGCATGTAGACCACACTGGCTACATAATAATGATAATGTATGCTCGAAGTACTGAATGTAATCATTTCCTGGCATTTGTGAGTTAAAGGGTGTGTACAACATTGGTAAGTTTGACAATATAAATTTTCAAAGATTTGCACATAACTTACATGGTATAAAGATGGTTGTGGTGGAAAACTTCCCTTCATAAAAAAGTTTTGCAAAAGGTTTTAGGATATGAGTAAAACACTAGTCTTTATCCTGCAGGATAAAATCCGATGTTTGACAACAAAGTTAAAACATATGATGGAGGTTTTCACTGTTTTCTCATGACTCCGAGCACCGATTGAGCTTGAACTTTTACAGGTTTGTTATTTCATGTATATGTTGGGTCACATCAAGTGTGGATACAGGTCTTTGACAATTACCAATGTTGTACACACCCTTTAAATGTACCGGTAGAAATAAAACGAACAAACACAGTCGAAACGGCAAACAGAATAATAAGAGTCGGCACCATAACCGCATGTCTATATGTCGATAGCAATTCTCTTCTGTATATGGACTCCCTGATAAAGATCTCGCTAAAATTCAACCTGTACAAAACACTGCTGCTCGCCTCGTTTCTTGCTTGCCTCGTTCTCACCATATTACACCAGTACTAATGAAATTGCATTGGCTCCCAGTTAAGTTTCGTACAATTTTTTAAATTCTTTTGTTAACTTTCAAAGCTCAAACATGTCAATCTCCTGCTTATTTATCTGAACTTGTTCACCATTATTCCCCTACTCGGACTTTACGTTCATCTCAACAGTCATTGCTTACCACAACTACAAGAGCTTCTTCCATTTTTTATGGTCAAAGATCATTTTCTTACGCTGCTCCATTTCTTTGGAATAGTCTTCCTGTGCATATTCGCCAGGCTAGTTCTTTACATTGTTTTAAGTCTCTGTTAAAAACTCATTTGTTTGAAGCTGCTTATTTGTAATCTGCTTACTTGTAATGTATCTTTCACTCTTTGTATATTTTATTGTTCTCTTTACGCGCTTAGAGGCTTTTGCATTAAGCGCTTTACAAATGTCTTTATTATTATTATTATTATTATTATTATATGGGGCAGTGGACTGAGCGACATTCTTTGTGTACTGACTTGTTTTAATGTGTATAGATTATTAGTTTCAATCTAAAAGTTCGCTGACAATGAAGTTCCAATGAAGTACAGACAATACATTTTCTGAAGTGAAAAACGAACAAACATAAAAAGAAACTCAATTTTAGTGCTGTTCAATTACTAATTTTTTTCAAAAATATTGCTTAACGATAGTACGTATAGCAAAACTTGAACAGCGCCAAAAGAGGGAGGGGAGAAAAGAAAAAATCGGAAATTGATGTAGGCTTGGCTGGCGTGGCTGGCGTAAGTGTCAAGAATAATAAGAACAAATGATTGATCTTGCATCATTTTTTGTTTGACCTTGCATTTTCATTAAGTCTAATATCCTGTGATGGCTCGTACGTCAGAGTAAACGTAAGCGTGTACACAATCACTATCGGTCACACTTAAAATGTATGATGTTATCGGTGATGTGTCGCTTGATGACTTCGCGGTCCTGTAAGATATTGGCTCGGCATTGAATCAAGTTCACGATAAATCTCGGTTGTTTATTGGTGTCTGGATTATTTTTCAGTCTGACCAAATTAAATCCCACCTTTACGTTCAAATAAGCCGAGACTTGTGGGGGAACTACAGCCCTATACATGATACAAAAACAAAAAACAAACAAAAACAAAACAAAAAACGGACATGAGAGAATGCAAAATGAACCAAAATATAGGGCCTATCAAAATCTCGTGGTCTGTGCATTTATGTGTAACACTCAAAAGTGTGCTGGAGACTAATTCATTAGTAATAATGTTTAATGCACATCGTGGACCCGATGGAAACAAGTCTTTGACTGTTTTGTTATCCTCGACAATTAAATTACTTTTATTGCTGTTTTCTGCTATAAATTATGTACTTGCACGTATTTTCATTGCTGTTTGCAAAATAAACCAAATCAAATCAACTCGGAATAGTGTACAAATATTTACTGTCATGCTTCGAACGCTATGGTTAACACTACGAATACCGAGGCGATCCCGGTGCGCTCTGTTTATAGAACATTTACAGCGGGAATCGTAGGTTTAACCATAGCACGAGTAAAATCAGTCCATATTTGTTTTATAACACCCTTGCTGGGTGTACAGGTACCAAGAAGCTGCTGTTGCTATAGGTATAGTACTCTGGTTGCTATGAGTATATACATTGGTTGTCACGGATATGTTCATTGCTTGCTTTGAGTGCTTTAAAAAGAGATTTATAATGAATTCTTGTGAAGGGTTTTCTAAAATGCAATTCATTCAATGTCATCAACCTCTGTACACTTTGACAAGCTCCGACTTCGCAATGTAACAATGGTCGTGATTTTAACTCGTATAAATGTACGGGTACCCGCTTGGTGAAGTTGCGGTATCTCCGTAGAAAGCATCAGTTTGTGGTTATAGTTTCAGAAGAAATTGTTGTTGATGACGAGGTCTGATACTGATTTCGCTGGAAATTGTCATTTTCGGTGTCATTCCTCATCCACTAGTTGAGATTTTCCAAACCGATCAGAAGAATAGTTGGCGGCGCAGTTTGACTTCATTACGATATTGGTACCTTCTAAATTGCCGCTGGTTGAGTCAACCAATAATCCTTTGCATCTTCATAAACTGTTCAGTGTGGATAAGTGATATAACAGCACGTTACAGGCTATGGATTATACTAACAGCCAGTTGGCTCTCGAGGAAGAAGGGGTTTCTGCCGCGCGTGTCGCGAACACGAAGAATGTCTCTGAACGCGACGAGATGGAAGTGGCTGTGAAAGATAATGAGCGAGCATTTAAGGTGGTTTTTAAGGAGTTCGGAGATAGTACAACATTCCACGGCATTCGTTACATCACCAATACTTCCCATCATGTCATCCGAAGGTAAGGTGTAATACAAAACAAATTGCCTTTTAAAGACTTTTGGTTGGACATTGGTTAAAGTCTACGGAGCTTTTTAAAGTGTTTGTGGCGTGTTGTGGCCGAGCGGTCTAGTTCACCGGACCCGCAAGCTGTGGTGTTGTCGGCAGCAGAGTGTGGGTTCAAATCCCGGTCATGACACTTGTAGGAAGGTAGTGATTCTGCTCTACCAGTCATCAGGGTCCTAGATGTATACATCCTTACGGACTGTGAAGAGGATAAACCTGTTTCAGCCCCAGGAGTAGGTGACAAGGTACCCCTGATGGTGAATAGCCCAAATCAGTTAAGTGTAATCCCTCACCTTGAAGTAGCTGTCCGTGGTTTTGTGATATAAGGCAATCTCTCATTAAAAAACATAAACAAAAAAACAAACAAAACATCCCTCGGCCAACAAAAAACACCACTGGGAACCGGTAAATAAGAGGAATCCAAATAAAGAAAATTTACGTCCTATAGGAACGCCAACACAGATCCAAAGAAACTTCACAGGACTCAGAAAGATTATTACCGCGATAAATATTCATTGCACAAGTATCGTTTATCAAAAGCAAAAAATAAGTTAGTGGCCTGACGTTTCGACCCTAGCAGAGTCTTTCTCGAAGGCTGAATGACAACACACAACACACATACAAGCAGACAAGAGTTACAAGAGTAGTCAAGTGGAAATACATGAATAGAGAGAGTGGAGGGAGAAAAGCAGAAAGCATTCAGAGAAGGCAGGGGGTAAGCAGGGATTATGAAGACAAAGGGGGGGGGGGGGGGGGGTTATGAAGGGAAGGGGATAGCTTGACCACAAGAAGTTGGGAACACAAAGGACAAAACGGAAGGTTAGAAGAGAGGTAAATAATTAGTTAATACAATGAAGGGCAGACTAATAAAGTGGATAACTGTGTGGGAAAAGGAGAAGGCAAAAACAAAAGGTTATTAGTCATTTCCTTCTTGGATATTCAAACCATGGGGCTGAGTGGTCTTTATGCGCCTTATCCAAAGTTTTTCCCTACTCAGACGGACAGTCTCTCTGCAGTTACCTAGTGCCTCAATGCCCTGTAAATTCATGTCAGAAATGGAGTGGTTAGGAAGGTTGAAGTGGTGTCCTACAGGTGTATCCAGCTTTTGGGTGTTGACTGTGGATCTGTGGCCATAGAAACGCCTCTTGAGTGTAGTTCTTGTTTCACCTATATATTGAACACCACAGACTCTGCAAGATATTAGATAGATTAGATTAGTGGTGGTGCAGGTGACATGACCCCTTGTCTTGTGGGTGGTACCACCAGTATGGCTGGTAAAAGAGTCTGATTCCCTGATGTGTTGTCTACAAACGATGCATTTGGATGTGTTGGAACACCTAAAAGTACCCTGTGACAAAGGGGGATTAACATCATCATTAATGGGGGGAACTTCTGCCCGGACGATGAGATCCCTGAGACTGGGTGGGCGTCGGTAGGCAACTATGGGTTCTTCCTGTACAGCATGTTGAAGCCGATCTGATGTGTGAAGAATATGATGGTTAGAACTGGTTATTTTACGAATGGGAGGAAGTGAGGGGTGGAAAGTAACAACAAAAGGAACTTTCCCTTTGGAACTCCGTTGTTGCCTGGGTCCTTTGGAGAGTACAGACTCCCTAGAACGAGCCTTGACTTTCTGGATCGCTCGTTTTGCAGTGTCTGGGGTGACAGCTGGTTGAGTGGAGGTATTGATGTTTATCTGTGGGCTTAACAAAGAGATCTGTGGTTAATCCATCATCTGTCTTTATGACCTTGACATCCAGAAAGTGGGTGTCCTTGGTCGAGTATTCATTCGTGAATTTGATGGTCCTGTGGAAGGAATTAATGTGGTTAATGAATGCTATGAGGCTTTCTTCATCACTAGTCCAGATGAAAAAGATGTCATCGATATAGCGCCACCAGACCCATGGACGGCAAGGGGCCGACGCCAACATGCGCTGTTCAAGTTGACTCATGAAAAGGTAGGCCATTGAAGGTGCCATACGTGTACCCATTGCAGTGTCATGTACCTGTAGGAAATTCTTACCCAAGAACGAAAAGTTATTTTTTGTTAGAACATGTTGCATGAGGGATACAATGTCAGAAATGGGCGGTGACACGTGACCACTCGTAAACAGGGCTGAGGAGCAGGCAGCAATCCCTTCATCTTGGGGGATGTTGGTGTACAAAGAGGACACATCAAAAGTACCGATGATAGCTGTGTTGGGGACCTGCTTCTGAATACCTGAGATTTTACGAAGGAAATCTGGAGTGTCATGAATATATGGAACCTGTGGCATAAGCGGCTTTAGAAAACTGTCAACAAAAAGAGATATATTCTCAGTGGGGGAACCATTGCCAGATATGATGGGTCTCCCTGGGTTGTCTGGTTTATGTACCTTGGGAAGGAGGTAAAATCTTGCTGTTCTACAGTCTACCGGGGAGAGAAACTTGTGAGCTTTCTTGGAGAGGTGGTCACGGTCATACATCTCGTCCAGTGTTTGTTGAATCTCCTTTGAGAATGTGCCTGTTGGATCAGTGTCAAGGGGATTATAGTTAGTTTGGTTGTTGAGTTGTCTCATGGCTTCATCGATGTATTGCTGACGACCCATAACAACAACAGCAGAGCCCTTGTCAGCTGGCTTGACGATGATGTCCTTCCTTGCTCGTAGAGTCTTAAGGGCCTCACGTTCTTCTCTAGGGAGGTTGTCATGAGTCCTGTGGGGGGAATGGTCACTGGGATTAATTTGTGATGTGAACTAACAACCTGTATGTAAGTCTCAAGAGATGGCACACGGTTCTTAGGTGGTACCCATCTACTCTTGCAGTAAAAAGGCTCAGGCTCCATAGGTGGTGAGTCAAGGAAGAATTCACGGAGGCGAATTCTGCGGTAGTAGTCAGTGAGGTCCTGACTGAGCTCAACCTGATTAACTGTGGGGGAGTGGGGCAGAAGTTGAGTCCCTTGGAGAGCAATTCAGATCCATATCACTCTTCTAAATTTACTGGGAAAATTTCTGTAACATCAATGGTGGTGTCCAGGGGCGAAGCCCCGGTGGGGTCCAGGGGGCGAAGCTTCTCGGTCAAGTGATTGTTTTTCCTTTTTGTTTGCGTTGATGGACAATACAATAAATGATATATTTGAGTAAACAAAATATTACTATGAAAATCTACTGTCAGCTCAATGGGTAGCCTACGTGGCGTGCTGGGTAAATTATACATGCCTGGTATGCAGATATGCAAACACAACCTTTCCTTTAATAAGAGGAAGTGTGGAAGTTTGTAAAGTTTTGTTGTTACCAAGCATCGATTATGCTTTTTTCTGCCAACAAAGGTGGCACTTACCCAACAATGATTGTTTCATTGTACTGTCAACAAAGGTGACGCTATTCCAACAATCATTATGTTTTCCTGTCCTGCCAACAAGGGTGTTACTATCCTAACAATGATTGTGTTTTCTTGCCCTGAATATTAATTTTGCCAGATTAAACTTCCTGGACGTCTATTTTTTCTGTGAGGAGATCCTGACGACTAGGATAGAACAGCATGAGGCTTACACATTGACAAGCTTTCAAGGTAGATTTTTAAATATGACAAATTCATGATTTTAAACTTGACGTCATGTCATAGGAATTAAACGCAGTGCAATGAAAAAGTAAACGCCAGGAAACCTAATAATACCTTATACAATCTAAGTAGTGTTCAGCCTTCCCACATCCTCCCCTATTTGGTAATTATGTATTGATTTGTTTATTTGATTCTAACCATCTAGCCTGCACTTATCGAAACTGGCGCATTATACGAATCATTTTAGTAAGCAAGATACTTGTAGTAGTTGTGTGTAAAATGTTCGTTGAAGGTAGGGGCATACTTCGGTAATGACCCCGAATTTGTGTGTGTAATTTCTATCAGGAAGCCTCCTTGTTATAAAGATGGTTTGGTTGTAAGCATCATACAAAATATTTCGTCTAAAATCCCCTTGTTAATTAGAAATCCAGAAAGTATGTTGGTGACATATTTGAGTCTTTTCAAAACTCACCTCAAGGCGAGTTTTGGAGATTTTCAAATGTCCGTGGTGTCTGTTTGTAAATGCTGCGTCCAGAAATGCGGTTTATACCAGGTTCCACAGTCGACGTTATTGATGAAAATACCGTGGTAGTGTTTTCTCAAAAAGTTGGCACTGTATTCAGCTGAAACTGTCACGGGTGACTTTCATTGCATCAATCTTGATATTGGTGCCTATAAATCGGGATTACGTTGACACTTGACAAAACCAACCCAAGACCCTACCTGTTATGTTGTTATTTATGTTATTTTAATTATATTTTAATTATTTGGACAATACAATATTACGAGCAGAGGCCGTCCAGTGAAAGGCAAAAGTCAAAAACTTTCATCAGAAAAAGATGTGTCATCCCAGACCCTGCTCATGGTTCAGAAGCATTACCCCCCCCCCCCCCCCCCATCATATAAAAAAGAAAACAACTGTGTCGGCACGAGCAGGCTCAATTCCACAAGGCTCCGTCCGAAGTGGAGTTCGAACCAGAGTCCACAGATAAGAGAGGTAGCTATCTTGGTCTGCCTAAAGCTTGGATATACAACTTGCCATGTTATCAGAGATCAAGTACAATCATTGTGATCAATGTAGATTCTGTTATGGTTATTTTATGACACTTGATATCTTTATTTCTGCAGGTGATGTTGGTGGCTACATGGGTCTACTTTGTGGTATGAGTCTCATCACAGTGATGGAATGGGCAGACTTCATCTTGATCAGTCTCTTGGACAGGTTTTGGTACATCAAGAAAACGAAATAAATGAAGAGATGCGCTTTATAGACAATAATATTACACCAACAATCGAACTATATTCAAACATGTTGTTTTGCTTGTTAGAAACTGATTTAAGTTCTAGTTATATATATCTTGAATTTAGTTTATTTTTTAAGAATGTCTTCAAAGCTGTTATTTGTTTGTTTGTTTGTTGGGTGTTTGTTTGTTTGTTTATTTTACTTCCACTCATACATTCATATACTGACTTTTGGGTCCAAAGATATCAATACATGGTAATAAAACATGTTTTTTATATTTAATATTAAATAATAAAATAACGAGAGTATATGAAGGTGTCATAGTACCCAAAACTGCTGTCAACAATTAAATAACATCTTACGGACTGTGAAGGGGATAACCCTGTTTTAGCCCCAGGAGTAGGTGGCAACGTGCCCATGGAGAAAGTTGATTTGAGTCGACAGCCACAATCAGTTAAGTGTGTCCTTACCTTGAAGTGGCCGTCCGTGGCCTAGTGATGTTAGGCAATATTTCATAATATATATACATATTTATATGAATTATAAAATCAACATGGAAGAAGTACATAACAGTCCAGTGGAAGTAAATAAAGAGCACAATCAAATAATAGCAACACGCAGAGGTTTATGAAAAATTAAATAAATTTACTGCCTCGCTGATTGTAGACAGGAATAACAATTAAGTTTCGTACACACAAAATTATCATACTTGGACAAATAAATAAATATCGTGAAGTTGGGTTTCTTACAAAACGCAGTTAAATGTAGTGACGATGTTATTCTTTTTCGGGTTTTTGCTCTATTGGCTGCCATTTTCGTTGTGGTGGGCCCAAAAATATTCTAAAATGTTTTAGAAATTTGTTTGGTACAAAGAGAAACACATATCTGTATTAAAATAACTTAGTTATAACAACAACTCTTAAAACATAAATATCTTAAAACATGAAGCAGGTGTCTATTTGGAAAGTTTGTTTGCTTGTTGTTTTGTTTATATTTTGTTATTGTTCTTATTTATTTTATATATATACATGAAGAACAAATGTTAATAGTTTAAGGTGTTTAAGTAAAACGGTTCAATTGGATGGAATAGTATGTAGTCCTTTTGACATTCTTTAAAGTTTGATAATTTAGTTGAACTTGTTCACTAAAATATTCATTAAAATTGATTAATATTCATTAAAGTTTTGATAATTTAGTTTAACAAATTTACTAAAACAATAAGGGTGCGTATGGGATGAATGCAAAGTTGCCACAAAAATCAATGTGTGACAGAACTGCTGAGTATACTTCCCCTCACTCTTGTTTACCAGGTGTTACATATTGAATAAAATATACTCACAAAACAATACCTTTGAGGCTGTATGATCACCATTTTCCTCTGTCAAGTTTTATTTTCAATGTAGTAAGCTTTTTATATTTGTTGGGTATGTGTAACTTGTTTGCAACTTGTACACCATTCTCAAGACCCGTCGCTGCCGCTGATTTAAGGGAAGGTACACGTTTGGTGACCACTCTTAAACTTAATGGCAATAAAAACGTGTTGGTTATAAGTACATTCAGCTTTCGATAGTATCAACCATTTTGAAAAACATTTCACTTCGAAGTAATATGGTTATCAAAAAAAATTCAGTTTTCATGCACTGAAATTTGAATCTGAAAAACCTTACTGTCAGATACGTTTCTCAGATTGTGTATTACCGTTAAGGAGGCTTGTTCCAGATACCTATAAGGAGGCTGTTATTGCGCCACTCCTCAAAAAGGCCAACTTAGACCATAACACACTGAAGAACTACAGGCCTGTTAGCAACCTTCCCTTCCTATCCAAGGTGCTTGAGCGTGTTGTTGCAAAGCAGCTAACCAACTACATGACCGAGAACAGACTTCATGAGCCACTTCAGTCTGCCTATAAGCAGTTTCACTCAACCGAGACTGCCTTAATCAAGGTTCACAATGACATCTTGTGGGCAATGGAGAGACAGGGAGTAACAATCCTTGTCCTACTTGATTTGAGCAGTGCATTTGACACTATTGACCATGAAGTTCTTACACATCGCTTGGAATATCTGCTGGGTGTACATGGAATTCCGCTTACCTGGTTCAAATCGTACCTGTCTGATCGATCTCATCGTGTCCTTGTAGATGGCAAATGTTCTTCTGTTCAGAACTTGGTGTATGGCGTACCTCAGGGATCGGTGTTGGGTCCTTTGCTGTTCGCCATTTACATTTTGCCTCTCGGAAATATTGTTCGCGAATATGGGCTAGATCTGCATATATACGCTGATGATACACAAGTGTATGTTTCGGTTTGTCCAACATCTGAGGAGGGAGTGAAGAAAGCAGTTTCGAAACTTGAAGACTGTCTTTCCAAAGTGCAGGCATGGATGTCAACAAACTTCCTGAAACTCAATGCTGACAAAACTGAGGTTATGGTGATTGGGTTTAGAGCCCAATTGGTTAAGTTCAACCTGCCCTCAGTGACTGTTGCTGGTGTTGATGTTCCCGTCCAGACAAACCCTGTCAGAAATTTAGGGGTTATGTTAGACTCCGGTATGACAATGAGTGCACAGGTCAACACTACTATCAGATCTGCTAACTATCATCTCAATAACATTAGTCGTGCACGCAAAATGCTCACTACTGAGGCAGCCAAGCTAGCTGTGCACACATTAGTTACCTCCAGGTTGGACTACTGCAACAGCCTCTTGATTGGTGTAAACAAATCCCTAATCACTAAACTTCAGAATGTCCAACGCACCTCTGCTCGCATCATTGTCAAGCGTAAGAAGTATGACTCTATCACATTGGAACTCATTGCTCTTCACTGGCTCCCTATACAACAGCGTATCAAATTCAAGGTTCTTCTTCTTGTGTACAAAGCTCACCATAAACAGTCGCCATCCTACATATCTGACTTACTACAACTGCAACCACCACGCAGACAGCTTAAATCATATACATCTTCTCCTCAGTTTATCGTGCCCAGAACCCATGCTGTGTCATTTGCAGATCGCTCACTCTCCTGCTATGGACCAAAAGAATGGAACACTCTTCCAAATCATATCAAGGATGCTCAGACTATTCATATTTTCAAGAAACTGCTCAAATGTTATCTTTTTCAAGAAGAGTATTGTAATTAATTTCATGTAACTGTCTTGAGCGCCTTTGAACAATTTTTGTTGATTTTGGCGCTATATAAATGTCTTCTGATTGATTGATTGAAGGATTATTCTTCCTGCGTGCAGGGGCGGATCCAGTATTTTCTAAACGGGGGGGGGGCGTGAAAATTTACCAAGCAGCAAATGGTGAATGAAATTTGCGGCTCCTTCGAGCGCGTAACGCGAAGTCCTTACGGCATGGGCCGGTTCCGGGGCCCGCTTAAATGCTCCGAAACAGTTAGGATTCTAGATGCTCTGTGGTGCGATCTCTAAAAATATCTGACCACTTTTGTTTTAGCAAGATCATTGTTAAAACTTTATTTTCGAGTTGGGAGTCATTGATTTGAATCAGCCATCCGAGTTATAAAAAACAAAATGCAGGCTACAATTAATACAATATTCAGGGGGAAAAAACTGTTGGGTGAGACAAACGATAGTGCAATTTTTAATATAATTAACCAAATAGGGTCTCTTTGTGTATAATTGTTCACATACTTGAGGATTAGAATGTGACACAAAATATGTTACTATATACTGATAAGAACAAGTTGTGCTTGTCTTCAGTGACAGCGCGATCGAGCAACAATAACATTAATGTACGAAAATGTGAGGGTAGGCCTAGAGGCCTCCTCCCCCAGCCCTGCATCGGTGTACTATCTGCACAATTGATAATTACTAGTTTGAAAGAAACACAACAGATATTAACCCTCTTTCTTGAATACCAAAACAATCTGTGATTTTCTGAACAGAGTGAGCCACCATGATTATACGATGCTATGTCTTCACTAGCCCCATATAGGGCCAATCCACTTCGTTCGTATCCTTGCCAATTGGGCCTTGCACCATTGCAATCCTATTTTTGTGCCCGATGTAATTTTTAATCCGGGTTATAAAACTTACCGATCGAATGCTACTGTAGGCCTACTTGTAGAAAGCCCTAATGCTAAACTTTTTCTTTTTTAGCATCACCGATATGGGAGAAAATTGGATGCCTTTCGAGTCGCGAGGGTGAATTTTTTTTATCACGTATTAACAACTTGCGCGAGAACCATACTAGCTGGTTGGGTTCCCTGAACAATTTCACAACATTTGTACGATCTAATGGGGACCAGGCTGATTTACATAACGCACTGAGCATAATATCTTTTGCGCAGACGGGCTTAAGATGCGCACCGCATTACACGTATTTCACAAAACCTTGATGGCGCGCTGAGTGAATCAGTCTGGTCCCCATTAAATATCAGCAGTTGATCGTATAACTGTTGTGGATTGTTAAGGGAACCTGACAATGGTTTTCGAGCAAGTTAATAATATGTGGGGAAAAAATCACACTCGCGATTCGAAAAGCAAACAATTTTCCCAAAAGATCTGTGATGTTTTTAAAAAACAACTAAGCATTAGGGCTTTCTACAAGTACAGTAGCATTCGATCAGTAAGTTTCATTTCCCGGATCAAAAATTAAATCGGGCACAGAAATAGGAATGCAATGGTGCTAGTAGAGCCAAGGATACGAAGTGGATTGGCCCTATTCATGGTGCTATGTCTTCACTTCGTATTGTAAAAGTCACATTGTATTTAGCGCGCGCGCGCGTGCTGACCTCCAGCCAGAAACTTCTGCACAATGTACACACAGGCGGCATGGTCGACTCACGCTGCGGTATGATCTTCACGCCCCCCGGACCCCGCGCCAGGCATGTGCTAGCCTTTTGTCAAGGCCATCGTGGCTTGGACAGCTTTGTAAACAGTGGAGCGACTGGAACGAGAGACCACGCGCGCGAGCCGAGTGGCGAAGCCACGAGGGCCTTTTCCAACTTGTTTGCGGTTTTTGTAATGAATTATTCATGAAGTATGAAACGTGCGTTATGCACTTCTGATTGGTTTGGACTTTTGCTACCGTTTCGGGTAGCAAAAGTCGAGATTATAAAGAAACACATAAGAAACCGCAAACAAGTTGGAAAAGGCCCTCGTGTATGGCGTGTCAAACGTTGCAATATTCGATAATGTACAATGTATGTGCGATGTTTCTCATATATATGCGATGATTGTCACACATGTGCGATATTCGTTTTATGTATGCTATATATGCTATTATATGCAATAATTTGTAATATATGTGCGATAATTTGCAATATATATGTGATAATTTGTCGCTAGAATACACGCCATTTTCTATCATACGTTATAGGTATGGTATACTTGTACACAAGACGAGTACATTCATTATAGAGTCTTGTGTACATACCCTAACGTGTGATAGAAAATGGCGTGTATTCTAGCAGCTAATTAGGTATTATTTAGTGGTCCGATTTAATCACCTCCAAAATTAAGTGTGCCCAGTGGTGTGGTCTATCAGATTATGCAATAAAATTTCATATTTTATTCAACATGAAGGGTACATTTACTTTTTACAGCGAGTGCAAGTTTTCCAACAGTTTTTAATTATGGTCTGTGATGAGGTCCTAATTGTGGCGGCTAATTACTCACTAATTAGGCCGCCAAATCTTCTAATTCTTTCTTCAAGTATGGTCAGCGATATGTTTTTTAATAATAGCGGAAAAAAATTACTGAAAAAGCAAGATTATTAAAAAATTCTAATTTTCCTGAATACGCGGCTGGCGAACCCCCGAATACGCGGATGGAAAATCTGGCCCAATACGCGGTTAGCTTCAGTCTGGTTTTTATTCCCTTGTATACGCGAATCAAGTCTCATTCCCTGACCATCAGTCTAGTTAAACCCGTACGCCCACCTCAGTGAACCATACTATACCATCCATAGTCTGGCCTGATCTAAAACATTACGGATACGGGGATCAAGTGGACAGGAAGCCATACTATATCCCACAATTCCGTTTTCGCACATATATAAGAACGAACATCAAAATATACATTGGTGTAACATCGCACATGTATATTTAATTATCGCATATGTATATCACAAAACATCGCATACAAATGATCGCATATAATATATATTAAAAAATAATCAAATATATATAACACATTTTCGCATATATTAAACAATTATCGCATGATCGCATGATCGCATTTAATATATATTAAAAAATTATCAAATATATATTTAAAAAAATCGCATATATTAAAAAATTATTACATATATATTGCAAATTATCGCACATATATTACAAATTATTGCATATATATTACAAATTATTGCATATATATTACATATATTGCATACATAAAACGAATATCGCACATGTGTGACAATCATCGCATATATATGAGAAACATCGCACATACATTGTACATTATCGAATATTGCAACGTTTGACACGCCATACTCGTGGCTTCGCCACTCGCGTGCGTGGTCTCCCATTTCAGTCGCTTGGGATCGCGGCTCCAAGACACGAAGGCCTTGACAAAAGGCTAGGCATGTGCAGGTGTTTCGCGCTTATGTTCAGTGTGTGAGAAAAACACGATGTCCACACACAGATTCACGTGTAATTCCTCATAAGTTAGTGAATTAATAGTGGTCCACAAATGAAACGAGGTAATGATTATTAGTAACTTTTTTATATAAAAAAAATAGGTAGGGCCTATGTCATTAACTTTGTCTCTCCCTCATTTTTCCCCTTGACGTTTTTTAGGTTTTTTTTCTCAAGCAAAAGGGGGGGCGTGCGCCCCCACGCCCCCCCCCCCTGTATCCGCCCCTGGCGTGGATATTCACTCCGGCTTTTCGGTGATATCTCAAAATGAAATTTACATAAAATAGTTTTATTGTATATATCTACAATTATATAGGATTAAAACAATCAAACGGTTCCAAAATCCAAATGTATGCTCTGCATATAACCCTTCAATTGTTTCCCCTCCTAATAATTATTTCTAACACGCCAAAGCATGTTACGTTTACCACACCTAACCTATTAGGAACGTAATCCAGCCGGTGACCAAGAACTTGACACATAGTTACAATGACCAGATCCTCTTCTCCGGAACCCCAAAATTCGCTTTCAGAATCGAAGACAATCCAGAATGAGTAGGGAGATAAGAAGTTTTATGGATGTAAGATTGAAAATAATATGGTAAGATTGAACATATAAATGTTCACAGATTTGCACATAACTTACATTGTATGAAAATGGCCATGGTGGAAAGCTTGAAATGCTATAGTTTTTTAGGAAATGAGTGAAACAATTAGTCTTCATCTCAGGTGATAAAATCCGGTGTTTGAAAACAGTGAAAACATAAAATGTGGTTTTTCACTGTTTGCTCATGACTCCGAAGACAGACTTAGCTGAAACTTTCCAGGATTATTGCATATGTTGGGTCACATCAAGTGTGGATACTGGTTTATGACAATTACCAATGTTGTACACAGTCACCCTTTTTAAACAACCTACTACGGGTTGTACAGTGTAGTTTTATTTGATATGTTTGAAGGGGAGTTTTCTGTATGCATAAAATAGGACTCGTCATTGCTAGTTCATCCAGTACTATGAGGACCTGGGTTACAGAAATGTCTATAAATATATAGCTATATCAAGTGGGGGATCATGACCAGGAATAACATTTTGAATCACTTTAACGTGATGCTAGAGACTTATAACCTTTCCATTTTCATAAGGACCATATCTTTTGAGAAAATGAGTGCATCGCAAAAACTGAAATCGACCTTGCAGCACCTCTTTATGAGAGATAGTACTTCAAGCATGCAGTCCACGCTGCTTACTTAACCTCTAATGAATGCGCAGAATGACATTATAATAAGGATTATGAGTGAGGACAACTGGGCAGTTTCCCTAATCACTATAACACATCTATAGTGTGAATTGTTGCAGCATACACGAAATCTCTTCGGTGTCATTGTCACGTTAAGGCGGCTTGAATGTTTACCAGATGTAATTGAAGAGCATAATTTTGAAATAGATGACCGACAAATGGCTCCTTGGAACGAGCTTGAGCCTATAAACCACAGCCGAGGTCGGACCAGGAAACGAAGTTTGGGAGAGGAGGCAAGAGATTTGCATGCAGAGTACCAACGTTTGGCATTTAGTATCGCGCCTAATTCCATTAGTGTCGATGTGTACTCGGAATAAATTCAATGGTTTGACTAATTATGTCATGTGATGATATATTTTTTATGAGGGTCGGTCGGATATAGTGGCGGGTATGACAGTATTGCGCTAACGGGCTGCGGTGATTAGATTCAATTCAGTATACCTGCATCAGTGAATACGCAGTTTGCTGGGTAAAGACTCGGAGGAATTCGACTGCATGGATACCACATCGTGATCGCATAATCAACACAATGACGGGGCAGCCCTGTATCATATTCGAAAACAAGCTTGACATCTGTAAAGGAGACAATATGGAAGCAAATTTCGAAGCCAAACACGGACGGCCAATTGGGGAGGTTTTTAAGGAGTTTGGAGATACCACTACATTCCATGGACTTCATTACGTCACCAACAATTCCTATAATTATTTCCGAAGGTGAGTTTGCAAAGGCACAACATTGTATAATGTTGTTTTGCATGGTTTAGCCGCCATAGTCGCCGCGGCCCATAGGGATCGCCAAACTCGGCAAATAACACAAATTGACCACTTGTTCTCTTCAGCTTCTGCAACTAATGTGTTGTATTTAGTCGTATTTACAGAAGGAACATAATTTTATTGAACAGTAAATTTGAGTGATTGGTGACTCGATGAAGCGCCCGAGGAACACAGACAGCGAGTTGACGGGGAACGCACATTCTTTGTATGACCATGTCATTATGGTATGACCATGTCATTGTATAACTACCATGGAAATATCACGCAACAGTCAAGTGCATGCAAAACAAATACCATGGAGAGTTTGAGCGTCAAGCACACGAAACAGTCAATACGGACATCATTCAATACATAGGACATGCAGGGTGAAGCTTCATCACAGTGTTCTGAATTATTTTTGAATCATACATCCCGTACAGAGAAAATAAAGAAATTATAGAATTTAAACAATAACAATTCTAATGGAAGACTTGGGCCTGTCAGAAAGGGAAGGAAGAGAACAACGTAGGTTTAGATAAGAAAGTAAAATTAGCAGGAACATGTTTTAGCCCTTGCTCGAACATGGGCTAAAACAAAAGATCGAAGACTGATTTGAATAATATGATTGTTCAGTGATTACATCGTGGTGGTGTTTGCGGGGGTCATTGATGTATGTGACAATCACAACAACAATCTAGATGACAATCACATTGACAATCGCGAAGACAACTAAAATGACAATCACGATGACAATATCACAATGACGATTACGTAACTACATTGACTTCCAGTTATATCAAATCACCAAGTCACTTGTAATGTGTTTATGTGCAGATTGTTTTGGATTGTGGTTGTCCTTGCAATGACAGTTTGGCTCATGGTGAACATCATAGACGCTGTAATATCACTGAACAAGCATGAAGAAACAACAACCATCTCCATAAACTACGTCCGGGACATCACATTTCCCGCTGTGACATTGTGTAATTACAACCAGTTCCGGAATGGTACCATGTCCAAAGCGGCTATTGAGACTCTCGGTTTGGTGTACGGAACCTCGTCTTCGCGACTGATTAACAAAGATGTCGACCTAACTCCCCTTGCGGATGAATTCCGTAACTTAAGTGGAAGCCAGATTATAGACCACATTAAGAACTCATCCCATCGGATTGAAGATATGGTAGCTGAATGCTCATGGAGGAGTAAGCCGTGCTCTCACCTCAACTTTACCCAACGTGTTCTTGACCATGGCGTGTGTTATACCTTCAATGACCCTGCGGATGAAGCAGATGTACTGACAGTGCGGAATCCCGGCAGTAGAAATGGACTTTATTTGCGTCTAAACATCCAGCATGATTTGTATACATTTGGTGAAAACACCGCCGCTGGAATAAAGGTGAGACAATCCTTCAAACACTGGCAATTTGGACATTATATGTCCAAACTATCCAATGTGTTTTTCATCGGACTATTTTTAATGTAATTAAGTTTTAACGAATTTCACACCCGTTGATTTGTAATAGAGTGCATTTAATTCAAATTGTGCTTAATCAACTTCCAGCATGTCGGTTATGAAAAGAAAGAAAAAAATATCAATTGGTCCAGTGCTTACATTTTCTGAATTTTTAAAAGGCTTTCACATAATACTGAAATGAACAGTGATTGCAACATCTAGTTTGTAATAGCATTGTTTGTAAAGAAAAATTCCCTTAAAAATTGTTGAGGACGTAACCTTACTGCATCCTCAAAGTAGATATCAACTTGGATCAAATCTGCCAGGAGAGGGCACTAGCCAAAGCTCAGGGTGTACTTGCAAATGATGATCATCCCCTAAATAAATACTATAGAATGCTTAGCAGTGGTAGAAGATGGCAATCAGTAAGGACCAGAACAAACAGATACTCAAATTCATTTGTCCCCTATTCCGTTCGTCTTCTTAATGGTTAGCGTACAAGTTGAATTTGAATCATAATCCTTTTATCACCACTCTCGCCATTCTCATCTCGTTAAGACTGTATGTCTTTGATAGTTGTTTTAAATCAGATATTTTTATTGTACACACAATAACATTGCCTATTTTTGTATAATGGTTTATTGTATATTTGTATATCAATCTTTTATCTTGTTGCATGTAACGAAACAATTTTCCTTTTATGGACTAATAAAGCATAATAATAATAATAATAATAATAATAAAGAATCTGTTTTGATGCTAAATGTTTCGCCCGTCTCTTTCCTGATATGTTCCTATTCGCACTTCACATTGTGAGGTTTTCATATTGTGTAAGACGTTCGTCTTTATGCTCCCTATAGGTCTTTCTGCATCAACAAGGCGAGTTACCAATCATCAAGGAACTTGCTTTTTCGTTATCACCGGGATTGGAAACTTCCGTTGCGATGCGACAGAGAGTGGTATGTCACCCTTTGACTTCTCATCTCTGGTGTTCATACTTGATTAAAAAATGGCATTCAAATATTGACTGCATGCTTCGAGTGCCATGGAACTGCGACTCTCGGGGTGATCCTCGTTGCAGTCTATTGTCCCTAAGTGACACCATGGTGACACTGAGACAAAATGGACCGCTCCGGGGATCACCGAGGGAGTCGCAGTTTTAGCCAAAAGCAGTCAGTACTTGTTTCACAACACCACATACATTATATTGCTGTTGATATAAAAGTTGTTGTTGCTATGGGTACAGTACCATCGTTGCTATGGGTATGGTGTAATGTTTGCTTCAGGTATTAACCCCTTGCACGACGCATATAGCAGCTCCGCCATTTTGTTCTCAGCACTGCTCGCTCATGACACATGGGCCCAATTTCATGGCTCTGCTTACCGTAAGCAAAGAATCGGCGCTTACGGAAGCAGGGAATTCCGTGCTATCGTCAAGCGTATTTCACGGGTTAGCAAGGAATTTTTGCTTGTGCGCGTGCGTAGTCCTCGTTACTAGGCATTCTACGCTTACACAGCTAGCGCAGAAATTCGGTGCTTGCTCGGTAAGCGGAGAATGGTGATCGCAAGCACAGAAATTTGGTGCTTGCTCGGTAAGCGGAGAATGGTGATCGCAAGCACAGACTTCGGCGGTAAGCAGAGCCATGAAATTGGGCCCTGGTAGTTGTTAGTTATATGTGCCAGTACAAGGCATAATTTAATTAGGCCTGTGGCCGATCCAATCTACGCACGCACTCAAGTATGGTAGCACACAAGAGAGGCATCAAGTTGAATAGCAATTGTTCACTTCTCCTTCTTCTTTGACCATGTGACATGTATGCAGTAAAAGGGTCTGTATACGTTTGATAATGACTTTGCAAATTAATGGCAACAATGAAAACTTACGTGGTAAGAAGTACAGCAGCTTTCGATAGTATGAAGCATGTTGAGAATCATTTCACTTCGAAGTAATTTGGTTATGGAAAAAGATGTTAGGTTTTATGCCCCCAAATTTGAATCTGAAAAACGTTTCTGTCAGAAACATTTATCAGATTGTGTATTCCTATAATTATAGGGAATATTCTTCCCGCGTGTGGACATATTCGCTCCTGTTTTTCGGCGAAATCTTAAAAACGCGACCACTATTTTAATTGAAATTTTCATGTCTACATTTATATAGGATTAAAACAATCGAACGGTTTCAAAATCCAAAGGTTTACTTTGCCTTTAAGATTAATTGTCAACATACGTGCATTTTGGCACGCTTACCAAGGTTCCTGAAGCGCCTGCAAAGGCTGGAAAGTTATTAACAAGCGTGAGTGAAGAGCTGTCAATTTGGGGAGCCAATCAGCGTTGTTTTTAAGCACACCACTTCCAGGGGTTAGTGAGAAAAGGTATTGATTCGGCGCGCTGCCCATAGCGAGGCTAAGTTTTCAGAGATCATAGTCTGGTTCTTCAAAATATGAATATATAAATAATTCTCTATCACCGAAAAAGTCAATTACGAGTTGGGTTTGAATGATGTTTGTGCGATGCATTGGACGGTAAGTTATGAATACTCAACTCTAAAAGATAAATTGCTCAAAATATTATTGTTGTCTTTAGCCTGATCAAAATCATTTAATCTGAAACAAAAATTGAAATACCTGCATGCTTATCAAACATGCAAGTCAGTCCAATCCAGTAATGAAGTTAATGTTATTTACTTTGGTTTTACAAACAATAAATTCCCTTGTCAATTTTGTCAACGTGTTAGTTGCCCATGTGTGTGTTCATTCTTTCATTCTCTTTCATTTGCTCGAATAAGTTCTGTCAATTTTTTATTCGGGCTTTGATGACTGAAAGGTTACTTAACTCTTTGTTAAGCTCAGTGTACATGACGACGACAAAGATTGCAAAGATCAACTGGTTCCTGATCATCAATGCTTAACGTGAACATAATCCCTCGCCTTCACTCAGGAACGTGCGCTCACTGTGATTTAAGAGACAAATTGAATTAGAATTCATTATAAAATAAATATCTATTGGCTTTTTGCGTTATTCTAATTCGACATTTCAGTCATCAAAGTCCGAATGTATCCGTTGTCCCAGTGACTCTAACCGACAGAAATATATTCGTTTTAGAAATTTACTCACCACCGTTTTACGTTCTGCAAAAACAAATCATTATGCCCACCAATTTGAAAAGGAGAAGTTTAACATCAAAAACACATGGAAAATTATCAACTCTGTCCTCAAAAATAATACACCTCGTAAAACCATTAGTATCAATGTCAACAACTCCAGTATACATGATTCCTGTTTATTAGCAAAGCATTTTTTTTTATAATTATTTTATCAACATTGGTCCAAAACTTGCTACTCAAATTACTAATAGTCCCACCCATTATCAAAATTATCTTTTCAACCCCAACCCTCATTCTATATTTTTTGCGCCCGTAACAGAGCATGAACTCATTACCATCGTTCTGAGCCTCTCGAATAAAAAAAGCGCTGGTCATGATTCGTTTAACAGCGTTTTTATTAAAAACATAATTTCTTGCATTTCTGGGCCACTCACTTATACTATGAATCAGTCACTTACTACTGGTATTGTTCCAGATTCCATGAAAATAGCCAGAGTAGTTCCTATTTTTAAGAAAGGTGACCCCCATCTTGTAAGTAATTATAGACCAATTTCTATTTTAACTTCTTTTTCGAAAATTCTTGAACGTATTATTTACCTTCGCACTTCTGATTTGTTGAAAAAGAACAATATTTTATCCGATGCTCAATACGGGTTCCGAGCGAGAGAATCATTCAACCTCACATGCTATCCTGCAATTAATTGACAAAATTACATCACGACGAGAACAGTCGTGCCATACCCTTGGGGTGTTCCTGGACCTCTCCAAGGCATTTGATATCCGTTGATCACGAAATTCTCCTATCTAAACTTTATGTTTATGGTGTCAGAGGTACTGCCTTGGAGTGGTTCAGGAGCTATATTGCAAATCGTAAACAGTGTGTTTGTGTTAATTACAATAAGTCTACTTTCAAAGAGTTATCGTGTGGAGTTCCACAAGGTTCCTTGTTGGGTCCTTTGTTGTTTTCTATTTATATCAATGATTTTGATAGATCTTCTGACATTCTTTCATTTATACTATTTGCAGATGATTCAAATTTGTTTTATTCCCATAAAAACGTTGATAATTTTATTAATACAGTAAACCGGGAACTCGTTCATGTTTCAAACTGGATTAAAGCCAATAAATTATCTATTAATATTGGTAAAAAAAAGTGTTATGCAATTCAGCAACACAGTTGCATGCCTTTCTCAGGATATTTTGTTTGATAGTTCACCAATTATTCAAACTGACTGTATTAAATTCCTGGGTCTGTTTATTGATACTAAACTAGATTGGAGTCATCATATTTAATTAATCACCTTTATAAACTAATATCTAGGAACATAGGCATTATCAATAAACTGAAATATGTATTTCCCTCTGAGATTTTACTTAAAATTTATAACACTTTAATTTTAACTCATGTTACCTATGGTATACTTGCCTGGGGTAACACTCATCTTGCAAATAGAATTTTTATTTTACAAAAAAGGGCACTGAGAATTATTGACAATGTAGACTTTAGAGCTCACTCAAACCCATTATTCATTAGACATAAGACTCTTAAAGTAATCGATATTTATTTGCTCCAATTAGGAGTTTTTATGTATCAGTTCTTTAAACATGAACTACCTAATTATTTTCAATCTATGTTCATTTCAAATACCTTTGTTCATCACCATTTTACCAGGCACACCAGTGACATCCATATTCCATATGTACGTACTACATTTGCCCAAAAGGGAATTCGTTATCAAGGTCCTATCAATAATGACATTAAATGCGTTAACAGTCGTTACCTATTTAAGAAAAAATTGAAGTGTATGTTACAGGAAAAATATGATACTACATAATAGCCGACTTGATTTAATTTTTTTCATTCAGAAATGTAAACTATTTCTAGATTTCCTCTGCCGATTGACCTTCTTGACCATTATTTTACTGCTATGCAGTAGGCCTACGTCCGCGTCTTAGTGTCCTAGTCCTTGTCCTTGTTTTGTGTAACCTGTCATATTCATTTAGTGTGTAATAAACAATAATACAATTCTGTATGCAATTAATACATTTAAGCTACACACGTCATGGGGGTCTCTACTCGACAAGCTCTGCTTTTTTGGAGACTCCCACCACTTAACCACATTCTATTCTATATTAAGCCATGTATGTATGTTTGATTGATTGAGTGGAAATAAAGTATTGAATTGACGTATTGACGTATTCTCTCCTATCAGGTAAACAGTCTCCCAGCACCTTTCAGAGGTAACTGCACTAAAAACAACTTCACGGATTACCCGTTTAAATATTCAGTACCGGCATGCAACTTTCTCTGCAAGATCCATTACGTCATAGGCAAATGTGGTTGCCGTGACTACAGATGGCCTGGTATGTAATAATGTTAATGGTGCCCAGGTAGGCGAGAGCTCGGGACTCGATGTGCGATTTCACAAGGAACTGTGATTGATGATAAGTCGGGTGATCAATCTTAATTGCTAAACAAAGTATGATGTCCCAATACAAATTACTATGGTAATAATTGACAACTCTCATTAAGATAGTATGCTTAGTGCTTTGTGAAATCGAGCACTGAACTTCAAAACCCGAGAGGGCTTGTTGGGTTGTTGTGGGGGGGGGGGGGGGGTGGAACTTTTGGGATGCACACTGTCTGAATATCGAATGGAAAGATAAAACCACGGTTATCGGTCCACTTAAGTCAGGCAAGATGTGTCTAATGACGTCACGTGATCACAGAATAGCCCACTGTGTCAAAGGTTAGCGTGCACAAAGGGTGCACCGGATGTAGAAGGGAATAATACAATCTTGCACTTGGTTTGCAGGCTGCTATACTTTTACATAAGTCCTTGGTCTCTTTGAGCAAACTTGATTTAAGAAACTAATTGTCTCATACGAATGGTTTTTCGTCCTCAAGGAGTAAGATGTTCTGTAGAAGTTCACTTCGTATCAATCGGGGTCATTTTCAAAGAGCTGCAGAAATTATTGCTGACCAGATTTTTGAAGACAAAAAAGAGAGCAGAAACCAGTCACAAATAGTACCAAGTGACATTGTATTTTGGCTGGTAACTTTATTCCGGTAAATCAAAGTGGCTTCGAGTGTAGTTATTGTTTCTGCTTAAGCATCTCTATGAAATTGAGCCCAGGTTCTCAAACCTCATTACTTTGGACCACACCCCCACCCCCACCCCCACCCCCACCCCCACCCCCACCCCCACCCCCACCCCCACCCCCACCCCCACCCCCACCCCCACCCTTACTTGTCTTATAGTTGTACCCAATCAGTGTAGCAACAGCGTATCTTGCCAACATTTGATTCATATGTTCCAGATGGACTTTTGAGAAAGTTGCAATTCAAACCTGATATTCATTATAGGAAACCAGAAAAACAAATCAAAAGTCAATTTAAATTATCTTCTTTAAACTGTTGCGAATTATTAACGAAGTGAAAACAAGTCAAGAAGAAGAAGAACATTAAGTAGGAGCAGATTTTTTTTTATTTTTATAATAAACAGGAAAGAAAAATATGCTTGAATTAATTCCTTCATGGTTGGTTAGCTCGGTGACTATTGGCCTCTACGGAGCGAGGAAGAAACAACTGAAATGTTTTGTTCAAAATACTGACCATGAATCAGCCCAGATATTTATGCTCTAAATGATTTCCCCATTTTCTCCTGCCATTATTACAGCAGGACCCGAGCCAATCTGTTCCGTCGAGGATCAAGTGTATTGCATCTATCACTACGAAGGTAGGATGCGGTGGGAAAATTATTGAATAATGTTATTTTTTTTTTTTTTTTCACTGATATAAATGTTTGCAGCATTAATTGACATAGTGAAAGTTTTGTCTTAAAGGCACAGTACACGTTTGGTAATGACTCTGAAAATTAATCGCAATAAAAACTTACTTGGTAAGAAGTACAGCACCTTTGGGTAGTATAATGAATTTTGAGAAACTATTATTTTCGAAGTACTACGGTTATGGAAAAATATATTACTTTTTATTCCCCGAAATTTGAATCTGAGAAGCATTTCTGTCAGAAACGCTTCTCAGACTGTGTATTCCTATGGGGAATATTCTTCCTGCGTGGAAATATTCGCTCCGGTTTTTCGGTGATATCTCAAAAACGCGACCACCTTTTGAAGTGAACTTTTCACAGGTTAGTTTTAGTGTATGTACCTACATATATATAGGATTAACACAATCAGTAGGCTCCAATTACCAAACGTATGCAGCACCTTTAAAGCATATGCGTACAACATTGGTAATTGTCAAAGACCACTATCCACACTTGCCCAACATATACATAAAGTATCAAACCTGTGAAAGTTTCAGTTAAATCGATCTTCGGAGTCATGAGAAAACAGTAAACAACCCCATTATATGTTTTTAAACATCGGATTTTATCACGCGTGGTAAACACTAATTGTTTACTAATTTCCTAAAAGCCATAGTATTTCAAGCAAAACTATTTCAAGGGAAGTTTTCCACCAGGATTATCTTTATACCATATAAGTTATGTGCGAATCTGTGAAAATTTATATTTTCAATACTACCAATGTTGTACATGCCCTTTAAGCCACTGGTGACTTATAACAACAACTGATTCAGTATAATTGCTGGTCGGTTACCTTTGCACAAAGGGTAATAATTGTTTTAAAAAAAATATATATATATATATATATAAATAAATAAATAAATAAACTAATGAATGTTAGTAATTACTTTTACATTTCAAACTCAGGAAGCAACTTCTTAATGAGTTTTCTGATTTAAAATTGCGACAAGTCGCAATCTGAAATAATTATGGGATATCTAAAAATAAAGAGAGAAGGGGGCCTTTTTTATTGACAGGAAACTAAGAGCTTAATATCCCTAAACAATCTCGCTGAGTGGCGTATTTGGCAAAGGCGGCATTAGCGAAAGAGGGGAAAAGAAAAAAGAGGCTACATAATAGGTTATGTCTAGAGGTGAGATTGGTCCCACTGCTTTGATTGGTGAGCACGGTCTGTCTGAAGAAAAATGTGGTTAAAATATTTTGTTCCGTTTTTGATTGATCCGATGATATTGATTCCGAGCTTGTTGTTTATTTATAAATACTTTTGAGTTTGACAACATTGAGAAGAAGAAATTGATTAGGAAGCATTTAAAACAATATATAGGCCTAAACAAAATAGTTTTAATCACTATTATTAATTTGTATACCCATACACCGATGTGAAGTAAGCCTGGGTTCGAATCCACAACCCCCTTTATCTTCAGCATAATAAATATTTTGTTCTTTGAAATTACCTCTGACCAAAATTATCATATCTTAGACTATTCAGCAGTTCCCTGTAGTGATGACGTCATTGTTTGTTTACCACACTGCTTAAGTGCTTTAACTGGGTACTGCATTTCCGACAGTCGAGCAGAGAGACACAATGGTTTCCTATTTCAATTCAATGCAATTCAACTTTTTTTTCCATATTGCAAAATGAATACATACAATGTAATTATAGAGAAGGCCAATTGAAAAAAGGTGTAGGCCTACACAGAACTACTATATAATAATTATATCAGACACAATGAAGCAGAGGCAAGTATGGAGGCATATTCAAAATAGCAAGTCTTGTAGAGAAATTCCTTTATAAAACAAGACACTGGACTTCTTAACATGATTAAATTTACAACAGAACGTCAGACAGGGACCGAACAGGACAAACGAAACAAAGCTATATTATATCACAACCGAAAGAGCTATAGGACAGAACAAGAAGAAAAATCAAACTAGAAACTTCATAGAGGTGAATCATGAAAAGAGAAGAAGCTACCCTAGACAATAGACCTTAGTCCTATGACGTCATTTGAGTAGGGCGCCCTTGCCTAGAGGTCAAAAGGGGGTTGTTCATTGGCCAATCCTGTGAGCCGCGCGTACACATCCTGTGCGTTTCCATTGTTTAATCATCTGCTTACCTATAATAAGATGGTGGATTGATGACGTCAATGCTAAGGTATTTTCTTCTGCAAAGTGGTAAACGAGTTGTGGCTTCATCAGTACTAAGGTCTATTAGATCCCTGTTGTTTAAATATTAAGGGGAAACGAATACTTTAATGCTGACTTTTCGATAAGTTTTGAAAAACTTGAGTTTAATTAACCATAATACCATCACTTTACAGATGAATATTTTGAGAAAGACGTTTCGTGTGACTGTCCAATCGGTTGTAAAACTACGCAATATGACAGCAAGACTTCGGTAGCTTACTGGCCCAACGCCAACTTACTGGCATCGTTAAACTTATCAGAGGCAGAGACGAGGCAAGTATTAATGAGTCACTTCGAAGTCTGCATGTTGTCTAAGATTGAAATTTGATGGTTGGATTGGCGTAGTGGTATCTTTCCTTGCTTTCCACCTCTGAAAATGTACTTATAGGAACAAAGAGAATACAAAGAAGGCAGTTATAGTTTAAAATGTTGGAAGAAAACTCCAGAGAATTATTTCAGGGAAAATCCACGAAATCAGGTTGGACGTTTTTAGTCACTCTGATTGCGTCGGTTTTCTACATCTAAATCTGAAACTCCCTTCGTTGTCTTCTCTCCATCTTTGGGTTATTTACTAGTTTCTTGACTAATCTTGACTAGGTTCTCCTTGGTTCTTAAGTTTACTTATCTGAGAGTCCTTGGCTTCAAAACCAGAATTAATAAATTAAATAAATGAATCGAAAAATTAATAACAATTCTTGCGGTGCATTTTGATCACATCACGAAACAAGTTGTTCTTGTATTTTACGGTAAACGTCGCACATGTTGGACAGAAAGTAAAGTGGAAATAGTGTAAAAATAGAAGCTACATAAACGATGAAAAGTATAGTGTTTCATTATTAAATTGACATCCAACGAGCAACTTAGAAAATTAACAAACAACATTTTTATTTTATTTCAAATTTTCGGAACAGAATACAGAAACAATTATATACATTAAGTATACATTAACTGTGCGTGATTCTACGAAGCTGTCTAAGGGACATGGTGAACAAAAATTCCTTCTTTCTGAAAACCCGTTGGTACGATCGACTTCTATCTCGTAGGCCTTCGTACGACTTCTATCTCGCCCGTACCACTTCTATCTTGCCCGTACCACTTCTATCTCGCCCATGTCCCACTTCTATCTCGCCCGTACCACTTCCTTCTCGCCCGTACCACTTCTATCTCGCCCGTGCCACTTCTATCTCGCCCGTGCCACTTCTATCTCGCCCGTACCACTTCTATCTTGCCCGTACCACTTCTATCTCGCCCATGTCCCACTTCTATCTCGCCCGTACCACTTCCTTCTCGCCCGTACTACTTCTATCTCGCCCGTACCACTTCTATCTCGCCCGTGCCACTTCTATCTCGCCCGTACCACTTCTATCTCGCACATGTCCCACTTCTATCTCGCCCGTACCACTTCCTTCTCGCCCGTACCACTTCTATCTCGCCCGTGCCACTTCTATCTCGCCCGTACCACTTCCTTCTCGCCCGTACCACTTCTATCTCGTACATGTCCCACTTCCTTCTCGAAGTGGTACGGGCAAGATAGAAGTGGTACGGGCGAGATAGAAGTGGTACGGGCGAGAAGGAAGTGGTACGGGCGAGATAGAAGTGGGACATGTGCGAGATAGAAGTGGTACGGGCAAGATAGAAGTGGTACGGGCGAGATAGAAGTCGTACGAAGGCCTACGAGATAGAAGTCGATCGTACCAACGGGTTTTCAGAAAGAATGAATATTTTTTTCACCATGTCCCTTAGACAGCTTCGTATGATTCTGTGAATTTAGGAACAAAGCGTACAAATCCTAACCAAACCATTGCCGTTCCCATAAGTATGAATACCGCCCTCTATGTAACAACATCCCCCTTTCTTTACCATGCCCGTTGTGTGGCAGAGGGCGTCCCCCAATAATGTCACCGCACTCACACTGTTTTCCTCTTGTACGGAAGTATATACGCCCCGCCCCCTAAAATCCTCTAAAGAATTACTGAGATTTCTAGAACAATAAAGACGGGAAAATGGGTTACACCACAAAACATATCGAGCACCAAATTTGTATGTTAATGCCAATCCCTAATGGGTTTTTTTCGTGAAATAATCTGTGTTAAATGTCTTCATTTGAAAGGCGAAACTTTCTGGATGTTTACCTCTTTTTTGAGGAGATTATGTATACGATGATAACTCAGAGCGAGGCTTACACAATAACAAACCTGCAAGGTGAGTTAAAGTTCTTGGAAATATTACCAAAAGTTAAATTAAAATGTGCAAGATTAAATTTGGATTAACTCCATCTAGTAGATGAACTTACTGTGAGAAAATCTAACACCCCGCAGATAAAAAAAACTGATAAAAATACTTTAACAATAAAAAGCAAATTATTGATTTTCGCAGTCATTTTAGGCAAATAGGTGGTCAAATTAAACGTCGCGTTATTCTGTTTTAGCTTCTGAACACAGTCATTCAAATCTTCCTTCGGCTGCTGCTGAGAGAGATAATGATGACTATGATGCTGCTGCTGTTGCTTCTGTTGCTGCTGCTGCTGTTGTTGCTGCTGCTGCTGTTGCTGCTGCTGCTGCTGCTGCTGCTGCTGCTGCTGCTGCTGCTGATGCTGCTGTTGCTGTTGCTGCTGCTGCTGATGCTGCTGTTGTTGTAGTTGTTGCTGCTGCTGTTGTTGCTGCTGTTGCTGCTGCTGCTGCTACTGCTGCTGTTGCTGCTGCTGCTGTTGCTGCTGCTGCTGCTGCTGCTGCTGCTGCTGCTGCTGCTGCTGCTGCTGCTGCTGATGCTGCTGTTGTTGTAGTTGTTGCTGCTGCTGCTGCTGCTGCTGCTGCTGCAGTTGTTATTGTTGTTTGTTTTTTCCGCTATGCAGTTTACAATGTTACCGAAGATCAAGCACAATGTAGTTGTACTTTGAAGAATATGGAGTTTTTTGTGATTGGTGATGATGGAATTGATGTCTTTATTTCTGCAGGTGATGTTGGTGGATACATGGGTCTACTTTGTGGTATGAGTCTCATCACGTTATTTGAATGGGCAGACTTTGTCTTCATCAACCTCTTTAAGAGGTTTCGAGGGACCAGGAAGGCCTATGACTTAAGGAACTCCGGCTCTGTAAAGAGTCAAGAAACTGTTGGGTTATAACCTGTGATTTTGTAAATAAAGGATGGTAATTTATTTAAAAGCAGAATGATGAAAAGATTGATGTGATCGAACGACGCTCAATTTTTTTCCTTATTATTTTCATATTTGCTGTTGCTCCAAATATAAAATCTACACTCCAACTACTACAGTTTCCTGAAAACTAATTCTGAATTTTTTTGTGAAAACAAAATAATATCGTCAACAGCCATTTTCTAGTCCACGAACACTTCAGAAATAAAGTCCGCCGTCTTTTGCTTATACACGATTGCCAACGTTGGCGGTGCACAACTCTCTCCATCAGAAATTGTTAGCAAATTGTAAGGCAAGAGATATTCCCCCCTCCCTCCCCCCCCCCCCCCCCCCCCCCATATGGCGAATTGTACAGACATTTCATCTGATAGCGCCCTCTTTTGAATCAACTTCCTTCAGCCCAAGTTTAATTTATCTTATGGGCGGACACAAATGGGCGGGGGGGGGGGGCAACATTCCCTATGACAACAATGTCACACGGAAATCTGTTCCTCGGAGATTCGGTCCCCCTAATGGGAAATTCACATGGGCTGGAGGAGGTTGATTCGAAAGAGGTTGCTATCAGAGAAAGTTTGTACACATAGTTTCCCGTATGGAGGGACGGAATCTGCGGGGGTGAGGGGAGGCAGAATCTCCTGCCACACCGGCACCCCAAGACTTATCAATACCCGTTTCACCGCTTTGCTACCGCTTTGGAAGCAATTAACGTGTGATTGATTCCGAAAGCACAACATGTGATGTATTCAAAAACGGACTCCTGGGTAAACAAAAAAGTGTAATTAAAATGTTTTTGTTCAGGTTTATAGTAGCCCAGTAATCAATCAATAATAGTGTTGTCTTGGAAGCTAGATCATCCTATCCAGGAAACAACGTTTAAGTCAAATCGTGAAGTTACGTCACTTTTTCAAGATGTCAGTGTGGTAATGTGACGGAGAAAGTTTTGTAATTCTTCGCAATCACACAGACAGTTAATTTTTAACAAATCTCCTAGAGTGATGGTTAAAACGATGGTAAGTTTTTGCCAACAAACTATGCCAATTAAATGATAATAATTGTTACTGCACAATTTTTCTGTAAGGGCAATACATGTTTTCTCTACACTGTGTCGTCTCCTTGTTGGCATAAATTTGATTGTTTTCTTTACAAAAGTTGGTGCGATGTTTTCATTATGATGCTTTGCAGACAATATAAATCAGATTCAGATCAGTCAGTGAATTAACACAGACAATGCATGTTTACTTAAATGGCAAATTGACTCAAAGTCAGCACCCGAACTTGCTCATATTAGAAAGGTCTATATGGGTGGATCTTGGATGGATGAGACCGGTGGGGCCGCACAAATATGATGGCATGATATTCGCATGGTAACCATCTTTCCGTCCATGATGGCATGACATTCGCATGTTTACCAGCCACCATTCTCTGTGTTTGTATAGTTAATATCCATAATGAGGCCATACTGTTCAGAGAGCAATAAGCCAATCAGGCTGGCGTGAGTCTATAAATCGACCACTGAAGCGACTGCTGCCATTCATGTCTAGCTAGCAGAGAGAGCAGACGCAAGTGAAAGCAGACGCAAGTGAAAGCAGACCCAAGTTAACTTTACTCAATAAATTAAGAATAACATGACAGTTTAATAAGATTTTTAACAAGCAAATTTTGAAACAAATATATGATTGGAATCAAATCAACGTCATCGTGTCGGTGCTTGTTGCGGTCGATCATGCCATTATCAGAATTACTAACGGATGTCACTGTGGAAGCGTGAATATGAAGCAATCAGTTCCTCTAAGCGGGGAAAATGTCATATCTCAAGGTAAGACAATTGTTAAAAATAAAATTAACAAATACATAAAATACAACAATTAAATACCTCAGTTTTGAAATATATTTTCCATGCAGTAAATATTATGAGGCTTTTCTCTTTTCCGTTGGTTGTACTCTGTGGAAGGATGTTAAAGTAGATGCATGTCTGTCCTTTTATACCTCGACATTAGCTCAGCAATAAAACATCAGGTGTCAAAAATAAACCTAGAAAATACACTTCAGCCTTTTCAAAGTTTACTAACATTCCAATACTAGCTAATCCCAATACGACTGGAATAATATGAATTTTAAATGAATATTTGGTCAACTATTGTATTCAAATCTACCTCAATAAACAATTTTGACACTGATTTAAAAACAAAACAGGCCGGTGAATTTACTGAAAAGGTTTGGTTGTCTATCATTATACCAAAACATGTCAAAATTAAACTAACTTTTCGAGTGTGTATTTCTAGTGTTTATTAGCTCGACGGTAAAACTTATAAGGTGTCCTGTTTGTAACTGTGTATATAACAGTAATGTCAAAGTATTGTTTTGACTTGCAATATGTTTGTAACTACATTCTGCTGTAACCGTTCCCGTTGTAAAGCCCATGTGTGTACTTTCGTTTATGAGAAAAAAACCGATTGGATTTTAGAACACCTGTCAGTATCAAAGTTTTTGTAAAGTTGAGCTTTAAAACACTTTCAAAGTATACTAATTGTGCTTCAAAGCCATCCGCGGTGTGGCAAATTTTGGCTGATGTAGCCCGAAAGTTTACAATAAATGTTCATGGCTCTTTGTATAGAATCGAGAAAGTTACAAGCTGTTATTTGATGTGTTGCACAAAATAAATCCGCCAATGTGGTAGTTAAATAAGCAGGTTAATTGAATTATTGTTGGGATCCCGAAATTATCTTAAGTCAATCAGCCACACAAAAACAATTTTGCATGTTATATGTATTTTGTGCTTTGTCCGTGGCGTAATTATGTGAAAGTTTGTGTATTATGTTTTTCGTTTTGAAACAGCATCTTTGCCAAAATTCCTTCAGAGAGAAAGTTCGAAGAGTTTGTTCAGGAAATTAAATAATAAATTTAAACTGATACCGTAATTGCCATCTCTGTTGGTTTTTAACCACGAATAAACATCAACCATTCGATTAAGTAAAGAAGCATTCAATATTTTATATTTTTATTTCATGATAATTGATTGTTTATCGACTTATATGATGTTGTAACTAATAAATGTAGCACAGAACTGTGTGGACATGTCAAACCCGTAAATTACATTTTCTTATAGGCAGCTTGTGTACACAGATGTTAATGAAAAATACTGAATAATGATCAGAGGTATGGTTTATTAATTAATACAAAAATACAACAATTTGATTGAAGCAAGTGACTTAGGACAAATATAGTCCAGTGTACAGACAATGTTTAAAGATTATATAGGAAAACATAGGCTATACACACAATAAAAGATTACAGTTTAAAACATACAAAACTGTGCAATAATTTTTTGAACACGACGTAAAACAACAGCAGTCTTTCAAAATCATGTTTTTCATATTGAACAACCGAGATCTCTATACCCAGATGGTATAGTTCTATCCCCAATAATAATTTCCTGGAAGTCACAAACAGACTTTTATTTTATATTAGTCTACCGAACAACATGGTCGAGACTGGTAGATACTAACTAGTACCGCGACCCCCGACCCCATGTGGGATGGGAAGGGCTTCCTGTCTGGGTTTTTTTTTTGTCTATTTGTTTCTTTTCTTTTCATTTATATATTTATCTATATTTGTTTTTTACTATTTCCTTTGTTTGTATTTAAATTTGTACATATTTCTATATATATAAAATTAGTAGGGTAGATGGCCTTAGCTTTCGATCCAAACTGGACCTTCTTCAGAGGCATTAACAAGTACAAACAAAAACATATCCATTTATAGCAAAAAGAGGAGCAAAGGATTAGGGGAAGGTATCCAGAAAAAGCGGGAAGATTATAGCCAATCAAAGTTATTAATTTACAGACAATGGGTTGGCTAAGAACCAATCAGAGTAAAGTGGTGAGGACAAAGGATGGTCAGTGTGAAAAGGGTGGATTACTGGACCATAAAGGTGGTAACTGCATTCTGGGTATAACAATGCGGGAAGCATGAAAGGGTAGGATTAGAGGGCAAGTTGCATCAAGATAATGCAACTCACAATAAAAATAAATAACTAGTGACAGAAGAGAGTTGAGTAAGCAACAAGAAAATTATGTGAATAGGAATGTAATTCTAGAAGATTATAACCAGTGTATAAAATGATATGTAAGAAATAAAAAGTAGGCAAGAGGAACCTGCGGAGAGAGCGGGTTATTAAATACTCTGCAAAAGGAATAGGTTATTAGCGGGTTGATTTTAAACAACTTGTTGAGAGAAAGAAGAGTAGAAATAAACCAGTAGAGAGAACAGGTTATTTACAGTAAATGTATTTATATTACATCAACAAAATAAGCAAGCAGAAGTAAAAGGGGGTGATGGGAAGTTATGTTAAGTTCAAAGGGTTGGACTGTCTTAAGTTGGTGAATCCAGTGCGATTCTCTGAGCTTGCGGTGTGTGTCATCACCATTGCAAGCCTCAATCGCCAGAAGTTCAACATCCTTGACGCTGTGGTTAGGGCTGTTGAAGTGTATGGTATGGTGGCCCTGAAGGGACATCGCATATCGCATATGTGTGCGCACACGTATGCAATGTCGTGAAATAAATCGCGAATGTGTGCGAATATATTTGCGATGTCGTGAATGTTATTGCATACCATGTCGCATACCTTTGAGATGATGTCATAGTTTCAGACATTTTGTTAGTGACCTACACTCTTAAAAATACGTGCTTGCAAGTTTAGTGGTCAAAATAATTTGACACCGTTCGTGGTCATTTTTAGGAAAAAATGACCACGAAGGTGTTAAAAATGTTTTACAGGCGACCACACTCTTCTGAAATTTTGACCACGTAAACTGGTTAAACAAAATGAGCAATATGATTGGCCGGCTGCTCATCACACGATGCGAGAGCATCATCAGGCGAGGAGACGCCATTGTTTTAATACTTTTTGACACGGACGTTGACCTCACAATGGAGCAATTGCTACGGGATTTGGGGCTTTGAGGATCTGATAAAGACGTTCCAAGGTAAGTTTATTTCGACAAGGAAATAAGTCAAACCATCTACATTTGTTGATTTGGCCATCGGCTTACGAGCTGTTAAAAAGTCCTAATCTGTGTGTTTAATCGACCGTAGATTATGATTGTTTCTCCATGGTTTAACGTATGATTTAAATAGGCCTAGACGGTGTATGACTTGAGGATTATGATTAGGATTGTGTCATTTGAGTTTGGATTGATTGACATCAAGTCGTCTTCCGGAAGACTATAGACCTATAACGAAGTCCCCATAGTTTATTAATTTGATCATAAACGGGCCATACAATATAGATAATTAAACTTGGCCAGAACTGGCTGAAACAACGATGACACGCAACGACTGTCTTTTCACTGCATCCCAATCTGAATTTTAACGCCGTTAAATATCCATCATCATCGACTCGCCTTATGAACAAAACTTAATTTTCTTTTAATTTCACGAGAAAGCAAGCCCTCTGGGCGCCCTTTGCGTTGTAATCAACATTTAATTCCATTAAACTATAAGATATTTTTACACTGCGAACGTATGGTTTTGGGTGCCAGTTGTCTTGGCCATAGACGTTGGTACATGCATGGTAAAGGTCAAACTGAACGTCACCTGTCATAGAACATTCGTTGTTAGAGGTGTGAACCAAGTCTCGCATCTTACTTTTGTTTTGCATACTTTTTGGTGACAGACAAACATTATAAGGGCCTCACGATTATGCAATAATTTAAAAAAAGAAATTCACACTTGATTTATAAATAAAACTTGATTTGTTTGTAGAGATGTGAAGTTAGTCTTGTATAAAATGGAGAAAAAATGTAGTTGAGTTAATATTGATTACATTTTTTATTTATTCAATTATTTCACAGAGGACACACAGACCATTTTAAACTGCCTTCCATTGTTCTTTCCCCCAGGAAGGGTGAAGAAAGCAACATGGAAGTATGCTACAGCAACCCATGCAGACGCCCTAGCTTCTTTCATTGATAAACAGCCTGTAAGTAAAATAATCGTTCATTTTTTTCTTTCAAAAGCAGTAGTGTTTTGCCATTAAGTTAGGAAGAGAGAAGAACCATAAAAAACAAATAAACAAAAAAACAATATTAACAAACGGTTAAAATGTATGTTGTTTCTATCCTTTATTTAATTACAGTATCGTGGAATGACATTATTTTTGGTATTATTGATTTCATATGTCTTAGGTTGGGACCAATCTACCGGCGTACTTGAAAAATGTTGTTAATGCATGCGACAGGCCCCAGCCGTTTAGTCTTGTTCTTAGCGAACGTTCCCAGCCATCGCCATCTTTGAAGGGCGGGCCATTTCGACTACCTCGCCATTAAAAGCAGTCGACCTTTTTTTTAAAGTTATTTTATGTTTTCAACATAGAGTATCCAAGACAATGCAGTACCACCTGGGAATTTTTGCAAAAGTTGGTGTACGGAATTCCCGATGGGAAGGGGAGTGAAGCCACCACACCAGCAGTAAGAAGCCTGCGGGCATACTTGACGAACAAAACCAAACTTCTTTCATAAATAAAGTATACAGGAATGGGACAGCGAAAATAGGGACAGTCAAAAAAAAAAAAAAAATATGACTATAACACAGGTGCAAGTCTAGTAGAAACGAAAATAGATGTCAAAGTATTAGTTTAAAAAAAGTATTTTTCCTTTGTGTATTTTAATTTGTTAATGTTTTTATGCAATTTTCTTATGATTATGATAAGAAAATAAATTTGTTTTAGAGAATCAAACGAAGTGTACATAGTGTTTATTCAAGGAGTCTTTATGGAAGAGACTTGGTTAGCAAAGCGAAGGCTGAGTTTGGTCTTAGTCTCTCCCACATAATAGTCCACATCTCTTACAGGATATAACATAGACTACATTGGGTGTGCTACATAGGGAGTCAGTCTTGATATTGTAAGAAGAGCCTGTGCTATGGCTCTTCACTCGTAGTGCGGGTTTGATGTAAAGACAAGTTCTACATTTAGAGCGCGCACATTTATTTTGTGACAACCCTGTATTACTGTTTAGGGTGGTGTTTGGCCTGTATCTTGGGGAAGTTTGGCCCTGACTAGGATGTCTCCTAGGTTTTTAGGGCGGCGGAATGCAACCATGGGGCGCTCAGGGATTGCTGAGCATAACCTGTTATAGAGGAGTGAAGGATAGTCATTTTGTCATTGAGGATTGAGGAAAGTTTAGGTAGTTTAGGGTGGAAAGTGGTGACCATGGCAACTCTCTTAGTCGGGACTTTTTTGGTTCCCGTGTTGGTCAACAGAGTATGGCGAGGCATGCTAAAGGCTCTGTTGATGGCAAGTTGTACCCTGCGTTCGCTATGGCCCCTAGAAACAAGGTGTTCCTTCAGGTCTGATGAACGCCTTTCGTACAAGGTATCTGAAGAGCAGATACGCCTTTGTAAGGCCTGACTGTAAGCAATTGCCTTCTTACAGTGACTAGGGTGGCAACTGTTGGAGAGAAGATTCTGATGGGTGTCAGTGGGTTTGCTGTATACATCTGTAATAATGCCATTAGGGGATTTAGTTATGGTCACATCTAGAAAGTTCACACTTGTGAGAGAGTGTTCAGTAGTGAACTTTATGGTGGGGTGGAATGAGTTTATATGGTCGATAAACTCATCCAAGCTGTCTTGACTGCCACACCAGATGGAGAAAATGTCATCAATAAATCTCCACCAAACTATAGTGGGCGGCTGGGGGCAGTGGGCAGTTTGTCCTCAGACATGAAAATGTTGGCATATGAGGGCGCCATTTTGGTACCCATGGCGGTACCCTGTATCTGTAGAAAGTGCCTGTCAGTAAATGAAAAGTTATTCTTAGTGAGAATGTGGCTGATGAGTTCCTTAATGTGTCTCACTGAAGGGCGGGATTGTTTGTTGGCCCTGAGAGCAGAGACACGTGCATTCATGCCTTCACTATGGGGTATGTTAGTGTACAATGATGAAACATCTAGAGTAACAAGAAAAGCAGAGTCAGGTATTTGGTGTTTGACTTCCTCTAGTTTATGGAGGAAGTCTGTGGTATCCTTTATGAAGGAAGGAATACCGGGACCTAAGGGGTTGAGGAAGCTGTCAGAAATGCGCTCTGTAGGGCTACCATTACCAGATACAATGGGTCGACCTGGGTTGTTGGGCTTGTGTATCTTAGGTAGAAGGTAGAATCGTGCTGTACGTGGGTCCTGTGGGAGAAGATAGTTAAGGGTATCTTTCTCAATACCGTTGGCATTGTGAATCCTGACTAGGGTGTCACTGATTTGTTTGGAAAATGATTGAGTAGGGTCAGTGTCACATCCAATATAATGATCAGTGTTGCTGAGCTGTCTGAGGCCCTCAGCTATATAATCATGTGTGTTCATGAATACAACTGCGGACCCCTTGTCAGCACGTTTAATCACTATGTCTGGTGATTGGCGGAGCTGTGTTATATATATATATATATAACCGAATCTCTACTCCAAGAGTCATACTCCAATCAAGAGTATGAACATCTACTAGATATCCTACTATCCAATGTCCACCACCTACAGTCCACCCTAACGGACAAACAGAACAAGAAACGCATGAATGTCCAAGCTAACCATAAAAATACAGTCATACAGTCAAAGTTCTAACCGACCCACAGGTTAAACTCCTCTCAGGGGCCTTAAGTTTTGCCCCACACCCAGAGAGCCTAACCAACTTTCTTTCCAACAAGACATGGCCCAATTCAACCGCAGGTTACGCCTACGCGAATATTTTCATGTAGAGCCCTCCACAGACGACGAGTCGTCTGTGGAAGTCCAACCAACCCGCAACCGCTTCAAGGAAAAGAGTACTTGGGTACCCCCCAAGAACCGAGATGTGGCTCTAGAAACCTACATCAATTCAGTCAACTCTGAGGTTCTAAAGGTCCCTAACACCTTTACTCCCAACAACCTCCCCCAAGATGAACGCCACGCCCTAACACAGCTCCGACAATCACCAGACATAGTGATTAAACGTGCTGACAAGGGGTCCGACTGATCAACTCGGACGGATTTTCATCTGCTTTTAGTGAATATTAGTATATAACAGGTGGGAGATGTGATTATGCATTTGATGATCCAAGCACAGAATTTGGCACGTCTTACGTTTATCCAGAGGTACATGTTAATACTCGAAATACATCTTGAAAAAGAAAACACTCGAAGAACGGCCGTGGTTCGTTCGTGGAAACCTGGTACCCGTCATTCCAGTAGGTTCTATCAAGTATAGTCTATAATTGCGTACTAAGACAATAATACGCAGGGACGTAATTGGCAACTCATTCAACGATATGTCACCTACGAAAGGAACATCTATGACTCACAAATTGGATATAATATGCTTCAAACTAACTGCTCAAATGCATAGTCTCATCCTGGGAGGAAAAACCAACGAGGAGATCTGTTGGGTTGCTAATAAAATAATGGGTGAGCAAACATTGTCTGTGAGAATGAAGGCTACATGTAAGTATACATACAGAGAGACATAGTTTATTTTCTTTAGGCGTTTGGTTTTAATTGCTGGTTGAATCGGTTTGACCGATTGCCACAATTAATTAGCCCAGTTTTTCCGTATTGATGACGCAGGACACAGTGAGTTGCAAGCATCATTAGAATGCACTGACTGGAATGTATTTATTGAGGCCAACCCTGATTTGAATGATCTTGTAGATGCGGTTAGCAGCTACATTAACTTTTGTACCAAAAATGCCATTTCCACGAAGGAGGTAAAAATCTACCCAAATAACAAACCCTGGGTGACAAAGGAAGTTAAAGATGTGATTAATAGGAAGAAGCAGACCTTCGGACAAGGTGACAAAATGCAACTTAAAGGAATTCAAAAGGAACTGAAGCGTATTATCAAGACAGAGAAAGCTAAATACAAGAACAAGATTGAAAAGACTCTGACTCAGAACAATATGAAAAAGGTGTGGGAGGGAATGAGACTTATGAGTGGGTATTCGAATGAATCCAAGAAAAATAGACAATTATTGCCAGACACATCCGTTGAATATGCAAATCAGTTGAATTAATTTTATAACCGTTTTTGATCAGTGTGATTTCAATATTCAATATTCAATTCAATATATTTTTATTGTCCATAAATTGGAAATTTGCTCTGTCGAACATGCTCACCGTAACAATAAATTATTATTATTAAAAATTACAGAATTACAAAGTTGAAGAAGAACAATATGTTGAAGTTGATAACATTCGTGGTATACTTCAAAATGATTTAGATCCTTATGAGCTAAATGTTTCCGAACAAGACGTGTGCCGTCAGTTTAAAAAATTGAATACATCTAAGGCAGCTGGACCAGATGGAATTTCCGCAAAGGTTTTACAATCATGTTCGAGTCAGCTTTCTAGAATTTTTACTGTTATGTTTAACTTATCTTTTAGTACCCGGTCTATTCCACAACTTTGGAAGTGCTCAAGTATCATTCCTATCCCAAAGAATTATATTATTACATGCATGAATGATCTCAGGCCAGTGGCTTTAACAGCCATACCAATGAACGTGTGTGAAAGATTGTTTAAGAATGTTTTGTTTGATTTTGTATCTGGCTTTCTGGACCCAATACAGTTCGCCTATCAGGGAAATCGCAGTTGTAGTGATGCTATTTTAACAGTGTTGGATAAATTATATGCTCACTTAGAACGAGTTCGCTGTGATAATTCAGCTAGAGTTATGTTTTTTGATTTCTCTTCAGCATTTAACACTATTCAGCCACATATACTAATTAAAAAACTACTAGACCACTGTGACGTACCCAAGTCTCTCTTGTCCTGGATTTTAAATTACTTGACAAATCGTTCTCAGTATGTTAAAATTAGCGCTACTGACACACAATCTAATTTGATTTATTCAAACACTGGTGCTCCACAAGGTACGGTTCTAGCTCCTTTCCTTTTTTCATTATATACATCAGATTGTCGGTCTTCAGAAATGTCGTGTCCCTTAATTAAATTCGCCGACGACACTGCGATGATTGGTCTGATTAGTAAGGATGATGATCGCTTGTATCAAAATCAACTTCAACAATTTGTGATTTAAATTATCTCAAACTAAATGTCTCTAAAACTAAAGAAATGGTTATAGATTATCGGAAATCACGTCGTCAACCAGAACCTGTGATCTTGAAAGACAGGGCGGTGGAACGTGCCACTAGGTATAAATATTTTGGTGTAATTTTTGACAATGAACTGGGTTGGCATGAACATGTGGATTCCATTGTGAAAAAACTGAATTCTCGCATGTTCTGCCTCAGGAAATTGAATTATTTTCATGTCAATCGTACAATTTTGGCAACTTTTTACGACACTGTGATTGCTAGTGTTTGGGGCTACTGCTTGATCTGTTGGGGTAGAAATGTTGGGAGGAGTGACAAGGATCGCATAGATAGAATTATAAAAGCAGCAGGAAGGATTCTTGGGGAGTCGCGGCCGCTAGTAGACGCAGCATATGGGGATCTGCTGGCTGGCAAGCTCACAGTGCTACTGAATGATACAAACCATCCGCTTCATGATGTGCTTGCCAGCCAGCTGATCCCAAGGTCTGGTCGTATGCGAGTGCCATATGCTGCGACAAACCGGTACCCATCCTCCTTTATCCCTCGTGCAATAACACATCACAATCTTCATCTTCATCTTCTATAAATTGTATCGTTCAGTCCCCAGGTTTGTTTTTTCTTGTCTTATATACTTATCACCTTTTAGTGTGTTTTCTTGTAATTGTATATTATCCCTAAAACCAATTTTAATGTTTTTAATATTTCAATGTTTTTACTGTATGCGAGCATTTGAATTACCCTTTTTGGGATATAATAAAGATTAATTGAATTGAATTGAATTGAATTGAATTGAATTGAAGAGCTGCCGATTAGAACAATTCATTGTGTTATTCACATTTGGTGTTCGATATGGGGCGTGGTGTTAATCCCCCCCCCCCCGGCCTCATTGTGTCTTCGGTGTGTGCTTGGAATTCTTTAGGGGATTCTAGGGTGTACTTCTGTTGTAATATTCGCCATCTCATGGAAACCGAGAACAAAGTAAACTAAAGGGAAAATACAAGGTGTCACTGGAACTCTAAAGACCGGGGTGCTCCATAGGTAATTTTGTATACAAAGATTAAGGAATACGACGGAAAGTATTTTTTAAAAACATGTCTCCACATGGATGTAAAAATTAGATGAGTAGTTTTCCTGTCTCGATTTTGATTTCAAGAATTCATATAATAACACAGTCTTTGTTACTGTTTGGTTGATTTTGAACAAAATCTTATGTGACAATACGTTATGCTTACAGAAGAAAACTAAGGTTAATGCTTTTGTTCGGCGTACACTCGGTTCTTCCATGATATTGGATATTTTTACGGAGTTATTTTGAATTTTAATTGCGTTTAACTCGCGGGCAAGAGGCGAAATTATACAATAAAGAAAATACACCGTAAGACAGATTTGGAAAGTTTAAGCATTACAACAAATAATTCATTACACATAAACACTGAACTAAACTGGTTACCCACTGAAACACCTGGAACTCACACTCTAAGTAAAACAATCTTGAAATCCTTACCACTTAAATGCTATTTTGTTATCTATTTATTTCTCTTTTATAAACTTGAACATCAAAAACTAATTACCATGGAATTCAACAAACTAAGTTCAGAAAGTCAGAAATTTTTGTCCGTAAGATCTTTATCAACAGTTTTCAAAAGCTTTCAAATTAACAGTCACCATTTGTTTGCCTGATACCTGCGTTTTGGCTTTTTAAATTTGTTTTAATATTTATAAAAATTTTCTTAAGACTACAACAAATTCATAAGCTCTTTTCGAAGCTACGGCTTCAACTAGGGTCTCCGACTCAGGCTCCGTTGAAGCCCTGTACAGAAAGCACTGTTTCTTGTCAACTGACGGAACCTTTACCCGAAGCGGGCTGCAAGCTTGGTTTCGAAAAGATAGTGATACTGTGCATGACACCGTCGGAATTGGGTCGTACTATTAAAGCCGACGACAACACGTTTGAAATGCACTGAAAGCCACTCTCAAAGATGAATGCAGCCTTTATTACATAATGTGAAAGAATCATAAATAATTATCCACAATTACCTTCAATCTGTTGGAGAATTTGTGTTTTTTAAGTGATGAAAAAACAGTTATCTACATCACCGAGCAGTAAAAACTAATAGCCTTTCCGCCATGTTGCTATGTTCGGATTTAAAGTGACACACCACGAATCATCCAACTTGCGAAATTTTGTGTGAGAAAAACCCGAACAATTACACAAATAAAATACTTTATCTGCAAAAAAAAACCCAAAACCCCAAACAAACAAACAAACAAATAAACAAACAACCCAACAACCCAACAAACAAACAAACAAACACCCCAAGAAAAAAAATATATATATAAAAACATAACAAAAACCACCTCAACACACTCAGCAATAACTCAACAAAAAGATGGCTCCATGTTTTGTGACGGTTTAACAGATATCAAGACTGAAATAAGCATTTTCCAAGCAATACCATTAGTGGTTGACCGTGACGGTACCTGTTAGTAATTATTCCTTAAGTGATAAGCTTTGAAATAATCTTCTAAACTAATACGCCACACGTTTAGAGTCCTGCACACAGGAGAATTCTGAAGCAGGTCAGGCAGACAAACAAATCAGCCGTATAGATTGATTGATATTACCTCCCTCCAATTCCGTTTTGCTCTGTTCATGCAGGAAGAATAAAACAAAAAGGGAATCTTTGTCGAAATACACACCGGGGACAATTATGTATGTTATCAACGCCACGACAGATTCCGAAACACAGCGTCATCTAATCAGTCACGTTTCTACAGGCGCTATACACACTGGCCTTTTTATCAAAACAGGTATGTACACACTATGTCAATTCTATGTTAGTGACAATTTGAAAATTACTACTGCCGGTAGATCAGTTTGTAGTTGACAAATTAAAACGCTGTCAGGTATCAATTTGTTGTAGTCTTCTAAAAATTATCCACGGAAACACAAGCCGGCAAGAATTTTTTCAAGGGAAACGATGCTAATTAAATACGACAAATACCCTGTTTAGGCCTATATACAGATCATACGTCTACAGCCGCAGTTGAACTGTGAATTGCTGTGATGGATGGGAATTGTATGTTTTAGCTATGGGGTCGGTTTTTGAGTAAGGTTGTCGACGTACGGAGACCCTAAAGGGACAGGTAAAAATTAAATTGAAAGGGTTAAAGACAAAAAATAAATAAAAATAAAAAATTAAATAAAATTTCGTTTCCTCGAGATATTATTTCATTCGAAATAACATTTTATTTTCTTGAAAACAATATTTCGAGGGAATTAAATAATATTTCGAGGGAATGGAATAACATTTTGAGGGAACAAAATACATTTATATTTGTTTTACCTTTTAATTATTATTACTATTATTATTTTTTATTTTTTTTGCTTTCTCTTTAGGGAACCCGTCAAACGTGTGTAACGCACGATTGTGTCCAACGTTGACAATTAAGTCCGACGACATTTTTGAAACATTGTGTCCGCCCGATTGTGTCCTACAAACCATTGTGTCCTAAAAACCATTGTGTCCTAAAAACCATTGTGTCCGCCCCAATGTAGGACACTACAAACCATTGTGTCCGCCCCATTGTGTCCGTAGAACCATTGTGTCCGCTCCATTGTGTCCTACAAACCATTGTGTCCGCCCCATTGTGTCCTACAAACCATTGTGTCCGCCCCATTGTGTCCGTAGAACCATTGTGTCCGCCCATTGTGTCCTACAAACCATTGTGTCCGCCCCATTGTGTCCGTAGAACCATTATGTCCGCCCATTGTGTCCGTAGAACCATTGTGTCCGCCCATTGTGTCCGTAGAACCATTGTGTCCGCCCCATTGTGTCCGTAGAACCATTGTGTCCGCCCATTGTGTCCGTAGAACCATTGTGTCCGCCCATTGTGTCCGTAGAACCATTGTGTCCGCCCCATTGTGTCCGTAGAACCATTGTGTCCCCTGCGTTCCTGAAGGTTTCATTCCAAGGGACGGAAGCTGCATGTTTTATTCCTTGGCACAAAGCCTAATTTGTTGGGCACTCAGTACGATCACATCTGATGTAGTGGCATGGTTGCGATTAAACCCTACCTACAGAGGGAGTAACCTCTCAGATTCTGTTCCTAATCTAACGTGGGATGAGTATTCGAACAGAATGTTAGGGAATGAATGGGGGGATCATATCGCATTACACGCTGCCGCCAATACCTTTCACGTCAGAATAGGCGTTGTTTCTAGTCAGAATCACGGGATAACATTTATTGAGCCCGATGACGCAGACGTGTTGTTTGGAACAGTCTATCTTGGACATAAATACGAGTTTCTTTACATTCGACTAGAACCAATGACCAGAATCACGCAAAAGAACGTTCCATGTGAACATTCAAGCCCCAGTCACACCAATGACCATTCAAGCCCCAGTCACACCAATGACCACTCAAGCCCCAATCACACCAATGACCATTCAAGCCCCAGTCAAGCCAATGACCATTCAAGCCCCAGTCACACCAATGACCATTCAAGCCCCAGTCACACCAATGACCATTCAAGCCCCAGTCACACCAATGACCATTCAAGCCCCAGTCACACCAATAACCATTCAAGCCCCAGTCAAGCCAATGACCATTCAAGCCCCAGTCACACCAATGACCATTCAACCCCCAGTCAAGCCAATGACTATTCAAGCCCCAGTCACACCAATGACCATTCAAGCCCCAGTCACACCAATGACCACTCAAGCCCCAGTCACACCAATGACCATTCAAGCCCCAGTCACACCAATGACCATTCAAGCCCCAGTCACACCAATGACCATTCAAGCCCCAGTCAAGCCAATGACCATTCAAGCCCCAGTCACACCAATGACCATTCAAGCCCCAGTCACACCAATGACCATTCAAGCCCCAGTCACACCAATAACCATTCAAGCCCCAGTCAAGCCAATGACCATTCAAGCCCCAGTCACACCAATGACCATTCAACCCCCAGTCAAGCCAATGACTATTCAAGCCCCAGTCACACCAATGACCATTCAAGCCCCAGTCACACCAATGACCACTCAAGCCCCAGTCACACCAATGACCATTCAAGCCCCAGTCACATCAATGACCACTCAAGCCCCAGTCACACCAATGACCATTCAAGCCCCAGTCACACCAATGACCATTCAAGCCCCAGTCACACCAATGACCATTCAAGCCCCAGTCACACCAATGACCATTCAAGCCCCAGTCAAGCCAATGACCATTCAAGCCCCAGTCACACCAATGACCATTCAAGCCCCAGTCACACCAATGACCATTCAAGCCCCAGTCACACCAATAACCATTCAAGCCCCAGTCAAGCCAATGACCATTCAAGCCCCAGTCACACCAATGACCATTCAACCCCCAGTCAAGCCAATGACTATTCAAGCCCCAGTCACACCAATGACCATTCAAGCCCCAGTCACACCAATGACCACTCAAGCCCCAGTCACACCAATGACCATTCAAGCCCCAGTCAAGCCAATGACCACTCAAGCCCCAGTCACACCAATGACCATTCAAGCCCCAGTCACACCAATGACCATTCAAGCCCCAGTCATGATGAAGATCCACAGAGCACATCGAACGTGCAATACACATTTCAACACCTTCAGAATTGCATAATAGTGTAGACCAATGTTTGGATCAAGGCACAGATTTGCGATTTTTACTTTGCCATTTCCCAAATGAAATATTGCGACATATTCTCCGACACATCGTAACAACGTCGGCAGCTCATTGTTGGTATTTTGAGACTTCTTTTTCCGGAAAGTGTGAGATTCAACAATCTCTTGGCGGAATTATTGTTACCGAAAATATACGTATCCCCAAGTGGTGTGGCATATATAGAAGGCAGTCTTAATGATATTACTGTTGGTCAAATACGCGAATGGTCACTGACAACACTATATCGATACGTTGGAAAGAACAGTGGGCTGGCAACAGAATTACGCGATCTTTTTGGATCCTTAAAAAATTGGCAAACACACACTTGAGCATTATTAGGAAGATTTTGATCAGTTTTGTTAATATTACTATTTTTTTAGTAAAACAAAACTGCACTTTTTCGAAAAACATGTGAAATTAAACCCCGTGAATGACTTAGCGCATAATTTCTTACTTTTACTAGAAAGCCGCGCGGACGTGACGAAATAAACCCATAGCAACAAACGCCAAATACCCATAGCAAACTTTACCCGTAGCAACGAAAGGTTATCAGATCAGTACCTACGTCTGGCAATGAATCGTATGGTGTGTAAATAAACAAATTACTCGTGCTGTTGTTAAAACTACGAGTCCCTCGGTGATCCCCGGAGCGGTCTGTTTTCCCTCGGCTTCACGTTGGGAAAATAGAGCGCTCCGGATAAGGGAGTCCTAGTTTTAACCAAAGCACTCGAAGCAATCAACATTAATTATCTAACATTGTATAACATTATTAATATTCCACTCGGTTAACTTCAGCATAGCCACGTTTCAAATAATACTATTAACAAAACACTGGTGAAGCCTTTGAACAACGAAATTGCACTACTCAGAGAAAATGGGCTACACTGAACAAGAAAAAAGGGGCTTTTTGGGAACACAATAAACAAATTGATTTATCTTATAGAAATCCCAACGGGATTGCCTCCCTTGAACAACAAAATGTGTCGGTCATAATGGTTCGTCAGACATAACTTAGCGGACATAATGGTTCTACGGACACAATGGGGCGGACACAATGGTTTGTAGGACACAATGGGGCGGACACAATGGTTTGTAGGACACAATGGGGCGGACACAATGGGTTGTAGGACACAACGGTGCAAAAATGGACATAATGGTCCATGTAGGTCATAATGGTGCATAACAAACGTGTCAGTGGTAAAAATGAAGAAGAATCTGGAATTTATTGTACACGTTCAAGGCTTACTAATTGGAAATTGCCACTTGCCTAAAAGTGTCAAATTCATATAACGTAGGCATGTTTTCTTACCCAAATGAATCCGTGTTATGATCACGTACGGGAATTGCAATACTCCTCTACAATTTGACTGATCTACCATTAATTTGCAGAGTTGCCCTTCATTTCAAGAAACTTACCTGTTATAACCTAAGACTGGGCATTGGCTTTGCAACTATGTTCTTTATCAGCTAGGGCTACGAATGTATAACTCTGTGATATTTGAAACAAAATGTTGTTGAACGAACAAGGAGATTTTTAATCCCATCGAAACACGTAGACAACGTAGAAAAAGGCATGGTGTGAGTTTTTAATCGATTCGGAATTCTTTAATTCTACCTTTTAACAATTTATACATTTTCGGCAATCCATCTGAACAACGACTATTGTAGTTTAAAGGATCTGTTTACGTTTGGTAATCACTCTTAAAATGTATGGCAATAAAAACTTATTGGTCAGAAGCCTGCAGCAGCTTACGATAGTATAAAGCATTTTGAGAAACATTTCACTTCGAAGCAATGTGGTTATGTAAAAAGATAACAGATTTTATGCCCCAAAATTTGAATCTGAGAAACGTTTCTGTCAGAAACGCTTCTCAGATTGTGTAGTCCTATGGATTATTCGATCTTCCTACGTGGACATATTCGCTCCGGTTTTTCGCCGATATCTCAAAACGCGAAAACCTTTCGAAATGAAATTTTCACAGGTTATTGAAACAATCGAATGGTTCCACAAACCAAAGGTATACTTTGCCTAAACCAAAGGTATACTTTGCCTAAACCAAAGGTATACTTTGCCTAAACCAAAGGTATACTTTGCCTAAACCAAAGGTATACTTTGCCTTTAAAGGCCAAATAGCAAAGCATACGAATGACTAGAACCTCCTCGAGTATTTACATCTTATCTGGGAATCTTTTAGGGTTTAAACAATGCTTCGTAAACAATAAGAAAAGGAAAGTCCTTAAGATTCACTTAGCAATTAAATCTTATGCCATTAAGTCAGCACCAAGTCTTAGGCTAGGTAAGTTTCTTGAAATGAAGGACAACACTGCAAAAATCTGAAATGGAAAGTCCTTAAGAACCACTTAGGAATTTTGTTGTTACTTTTTTTTGAGTGGAGCTTTCGTCTTGAACGTTAATGGATGCACAAACAAAAGAAAGGTTTCTTGCGAATAATTGTTATTTCTTGTTACTTTTTCTTTTGAGTGTAGCTTTAGAACAATTGTATTGATATGAGTTTGCCATTCGAGATCTGATTGAATTGAAAAGATATACTTGTGATCCCTAAACACACCGATCATCCAATATCATAATAATATATACAAACACATTTTAACGTCACCCTTTTAAATAGGTAACAGAGCACATTAAGATGGAATGAGTATAAACCCTTCTTGATACTCCATGAAATGATAGTATTGGGTACTGATTGCTTTGCATAAACATCAGCTTAGTTGGTAACCCGACCTGAAGATGGCAGTGTCGTCGACATACTGGTACATTGCAGACCCGTAAAAACGCAATGTAGGAGGTCAGTAGTTAAATAAAAATAATAACAATAAAAAATGATGTAAGGTAAAGTCATTCCAACTCTTTTCTAGGTGATCGTAAAACTGTTAGCACTTAAAACAAATTTCTTGCGAAAGAAACAAAAGCATGATCATTAATACTTAACGAACAATAAATAATAAAAAATGAATGGTGGGGTCAAGAAATTGAAAGAAGAAAGTGTCTAAGCTGCACGGCATAACTAACACTGTTGTACTCTGAAGTTATCCATCTCAATTTATTAATTAAATCTTAAATTCATTAATTAGATTAACCATGCTATAAACTTCATGCAGGTTTAGTTAATAATTTCATCGAACTTATAGTTTCATATTCGATAAAATTGAATAACTGCACTCATAGTTCACAATCGTGTAAGTTCTTTCGTTAGTGAACATTGAATACTTTTTACTCGCAATTTTGTCAATAGATTTGTATCGAGGCGCAAATGAGTTTCTATCTGTATTTCTGTTTTTTCAATTTCAATATCAATGTAGACATTATTGGCAGAGTTTTCCTTCACTTTCCTGGTAAGGCAAAGTATACCTTTGGTTTTTGGAACCGCTCGATTGTTTTAATCCTTATATAAATGGAGATATATAAAATAAAACTAACTTGTAAACATTTCACTTCAAAAGGTGGTCATGTTTTTGAGATATCGCCGAAAATGTCAACGAATAAGTCAACGCAGGAAGAATATTCCTTATAGGAATGCACAATCTGAGAAACGTTTCCGACACAAAAGTTTCTCAGATTCAAATTTTGGGGCATAAAACCTGATATATTTTTTCAGTGAAACGATTCTCAAAATGCTTTATGATATCGAAAGCTGCTGTACTTCTAACCAAGTAAGTTTTGATTGCCATTAATTTTAAGAGTGAACACCAAACGTATACCTTCTTTTTAATTACTATACACTTAGTGCATTTATTTATACAAATTGTATCCAATGTATAATGTATAACTCTAATACGCTTGCAGATCGTTTCATGCTTTTCTTCAATTTATTTGTAAGACCACGTCAGTGGCGGAACCAAACAATTTATTTATTTTTTCGGTGGTGGGGGGGGGGGGGGGGGGGGTGGGGGCAAGCAGGGAAACTGACATAACTTGGGGCTATTCAATCTATCGAATCATTCATTTGTACATTTTGTTCAATCACTTTTGGGGGCGACAAGAGGGGGGTGGAAAGGGTTCTGAGCGGAGGAGGGGGCACCCGCCACCACTGCTCTCTAAAAATTTCAGTCAGGATTGATCCTGATTCCGGGTCCCAGCTAGGGGACCTGACCCATTTCCGGGTCACGATTGATCCTGATTCCGTGTCCCAGCTAGGGGACCTGACCCATTTCCTGGTCAGGATTGATCCTGATTCCGGACCCAGCAAGGGGACCTGACCCATTTCCGGGTCACGATTGATCCTGATTCCGGGTCCAAGCTAGAGGACGTGACCCATTTCCGGGTCAGGATTGATCCTGATTCCGGGTCCCAGCTAGGGGACCTGACCCATTTCCGGTCAGGATTGATCCTAATTCCGGGTCCCAGCTAGGGGACCTGACCCATTTCCGGGTCAGGATTGATCCTGATTCCGGGTCCCAGCTAGGGGACCAGACCCATTTCCGGATCAGGATTGATCCTGATTCCGGGTCCCAGCTAGGGGAGCTGACCCATTTCCGGGTCAGGCTGATCCGGAAATGGGTCTAAACAAATTTGATTTTGACTATGATTCTGTGCCAGTTTGACCTATTTCTGGGTCATTTTCACGCAGATTCCGGGTCAAACTGACCCGGGATTGGGTCAGGCCCCACAGGACCCGGAACCGGATCAATGCTGACCAAGCGTGCCCCCCCCCCCCCCCTTCTTCCGCCACTGGACTGCGTCAAAATGAAAAATAACAAAGACGCATTGTTGTTCACCAATGCCCCTCTTAAAGGCACTGTACACGTTTGGTAATTACTCAAAATATATATTAGCATAAAAACTTACTTGGTAACGAGCAACGGAGAGCTGTTGATAGTATAAAACATTGTGAGAAACGACTCCCTCTGAAGTAACGTAGTTTTTGAGAAAGAGGTAATTTCTCACTAAAATAATAAAAGAGATTCTGGCCAGAAGCCTTTTATTCCTATGTGAAAGCACACTAAATTGTACAACAAGGGTGTTTTTTCTTTCATCATTTTCTTGCAACTTCAATAACCAATTGAGTCCAAATTTTCACAGGCTTGTTATTTTATGCATATGTTGGGATACACCAAGTGAGAATACTGGTCTTTGACAATTACAAAACGTGTTCAGTGCCTTTAAAATGGGCATTGGTGAACAACAATGCCTTTAGGACGCAAACATTATTTGACAATCCTTATAAAAAATAAACAATAATTCATCATTCTTCAATTGTTTTTCTTTTTCATCCGATACAACCTTCACTGTTGTTTGTACTGCATCCCCTTGTACGTTTGCTGGTGGGTCGGTTTGTCTATATTAGCCTATGCCATTATAGCATACAATCCCTACGTTGTCATCCACTTTGCTATAAATTACCATCATTATCATAAATGCATTTACGCTAATTCTTTGAGCATACCTTAGGTTGGAATTGAAATTTTGTGAACGTGACAACGCAAGTACTCGGAAATCTAAAATTCTAATAAAAAACCCACCTTAGTTTAGCCTTGTGCTTTGCATTCAAACCTAGTTTGGCTGAAAGACAACTTTTAACAGCGTTCCAATTCGATTACATCTTCATTAGGTCTTCAAGATTCAATACTATTATTGTGCAAAGCGCAAACAAAAAGACATTTTCTATTTGTTATCAGTGTCACATTGGTGAAGAACGTGTGTTTTTATTAAATCCATTGCCATTGACAGAAAGGACCTAATTTAAGTAGTACACTGTTTGAGTTAGGTATTGAATGTTTTTATAATGTTTGCACCCTCCATCGATTTAATGTAATTCATGTGAACTAAAGCAAACTTATATGAATTAATAATGAAAGTAGAGACATCGCAGTACGTTAGTCCCAATTATAATACAATTCTTATTATAAATATTCGTATACGACAATCCTCCTCCGAACAATATGGAGGGTCTATAATAAGCCTATGCTACTATTAGCAATATTCAACAGAATTTGATTCAGATCCTGCCTGATTTCGTGGGTTTCCTTCCCTGAAATCATTCTCTAAGGTTTTCCTCCCACATCTAAAACTGAAACTTCCTTCCTTGTCTTCTCTGCATTGGGTTCATGGCTATTAGGTACAGTGATTAAGTTCACTTTTCTGAGAGTCATTGGCTTCACAACCAGAACTAATAAATGAATATAATTCAAGTGCTGACATCTCACTTTCGTTCTTCTAATTTCCCTTTTTATCCTCTATAGTAAACTCGGTTTCACCAAACCGAGGACGGAAGTTTCCTGGTTCCTTTTTTATGAGAGTCCTTAAGAATTATCATTAACTTTTATAATGTTATCTGGAGCTAAATTAAACAAAAGACGTATTATGCTGCATCCAAATTGGCTGCGACGACTACGGCTTTACGCCTAATGACGTCATAATTACTTCAACGCACGATGCCGCAGCGATCAAGCCGTAGCTATAGCCATAGCCGTAGCCATAGCCATAGCCGTAGCCGTAGCCGTAGCCGTAGCCGTAGCCATAGCTGTAGCCGTAGACACCAAGTCGGAAACGGTCTTCCCAAGGGAACCAAGCAGGAGTCTATTTCATAGAGCTGCTTAAGCAAAAAAGGTGGCAGTTTGAAAACAGTTACTATTTTTGTGCTGAGCATACTTAAGCTTGCCAGATTGAGGTTATATACCAGCCAAAACACCATGTCACGTGTACCATTTGTGAATGGAATTCTGCTCATTGGTTTTTGGAAGCGTTCGATTGTTTAAATCTTATATAAATGTTGATACTATACAATAAAACTACCCGTGAAAATTTCATTTCAAAAGGTGGTCAGGTTTTTGAGATATCGCCGAAAATCCGGAGCGAATAATGTCCATGCAGGTAAAATAATCCCTAATAGGAGTACACAATCTGAGAGGCGTTTCTGGCAGAAACGATTCTCAGATTCAAATTTTGGGGCATGAAAACTGATATATTTTTACATAACCACAAACTTTGAAGTGAAATGTTTCTCAAAATGCTTTATACTGTGGAAAGATGCTGTAGGATTCTAACCAATCGGTTTTTATTGCCATTCATTTTAAGATTGATTACCAAACGTGTACAGTCCCTTTAAGCACTATTTTCTGCATAAGTAGCTTTATGGAAGTGGGACCAGGTCGTCCAACACCATTTATAGCTTAAGACTACCATAAACAATGGGCATATAAACAACTCAAAATGTCAATTTATATATCCATTATCACCTCTCATTGTTTTATCCTTCTGAAATATTTCCTAATTGAAAGAGCAAAGTGACTTTACAATCAATCATTTTTACATTGACACTCAAAAAGGCATTTAAAAAAACTTGATATGCACGCAAAGTGAAATGCCTCATGAATGATTTGACAATTTGAACGGTTTGGGTAATTTTACTGTCGTGCACGAGTGTCAGTCTGAGTGGCATTGCCGAGAGGCACTGGACAAAAGGTCCGGTGTTGTCAGAGTGTGGGTCCGGGTAACGGTACCGGAACTTATGTCCCTAAGTAAGAGGACACTTCAATCATAATTGATTCGTCCTTCGGAAAGAACGTTAAAAAAATGTGTGTTTTTTTAAACGGTGCACTTTTCCCAGATATTTTGGCCTGATTGTCTACGTCGCCTCAAACTGTGAACACTTTACACGGTGCCATTATACACAATTTGTTCGTCTTCAAAATTAAGTTTTCGTCACGTTTGGTGCTTTTACTACTTCCTGCAAAAATTAAAAATCACAAATTTACTTTCTATTTGATGAGTCATATTACTTTATCCATACAGAAACCGTGCTTAAAGTTCACTGTGCTTAATAATTGGATTTATTGTTTTCACCTTTGGTCCACTCGCCTGAGTGATGTTCACTATAAATAAGCATGAAATAACAATAAAAATAATGATAAAATGCTTGTGAAACCATAGGAGATTAGTGGGGCTGTTTTTATATGCAACACTATTGAAACCTTACTACCTGTTCTATAATTATGACCTCGAATTAGTTGTAATTAGATTCGTCATGAACTGCAATGCTTGGCATAATTAAGGCTTTTGTATATAACAAAGAGTTATCATGTAAACTAATTACCAACAAGAATTATGAATTGATTTATCGATTGACAGTCCTCGTTGATCATGCGAGACCCACTTTCAGGCTGCTTTATTAAATTAAGATGGGATTGCCGTGACAGCTAGCCGATCTTCATCTACTATGTTTAGGGCGAGACACTTTTGGGTTACGAATATTATTTTGTAAAGTCTGTAGGTTATGGCAATTAAAGGACTGGTACATGCGAGAAACCAACTCAACAAGTTTCCCTTCGTTATTTGGTTGTTACTTGTTTTGGGAAATTAAAAGTCATTTTGAGTAGTTGTAATTGTGTTAAAAGTGTTTAAACACACAAAGAAATGTGATATTACCGTTTATGTTTTTATGTGCAAGAATTTGTGTTGGTTCAAATAAATAGATATTTCAGATATTTGTGTGATAAAGTAATAACAATAGTAGCTTTACGTTTATACTGTTTAGACGTTGCACTCAAGTTATCTCGTCATTGGCTCTTCTTATGTTGCTGCTGATGTTATCCTTGTACGGTTGTTGTTGTTGATTTGTTGTTGATGTTGTTGTTTTTGATGATGCTGCTGCTTTTGCTGCTGTTGCTGTTGCTGTTGTTACTGTTACTGTTGTTACTGTTACTGTTGTTACTGTTACTGTTGTTACTGTTACTGTTGTTACTGTTACTGTTGTTACTGTTACTGTTGTTACTGTTACTGCTGTTACTGCCGTTGCCGTTGCCGTTGCCGTTGCCGTTGCCGTTGCCGTTGCCGTTGCCGTTTGTTTTTGTTTTTGTTTTTGTTTTTGTTTTTGTTTTTGTTTTTGTTTTTGTTTTTGTTTTTGTTTTTGTTTTTGTTTTGTTTTTGTTTTGTTTTGTTTTGTTTTGTTTTGTTTTGTTTTGTTTTGTTTTGTTTTGTTTTGCTGCTGCTGCTGCTGCTGTTGTTGTTGTGTTTTTTTAATTTTTTTAAATTCATTTTGGGGGGGTGTTTGCTGCTGTTTTTGTTGTTTCTGTCTTTTTCGTTGCCGTTGCCGTTGCCGTTGCCGTTGCCGTTGCCGTTGCCGTTTGTTTTTGTTTTTGTTTTTGTTTTTGTTTTTGTTTTTGTTTTTGTTTTTGTTTTTGTTTTTGTTTTTGTTTTTGTTTTTGTTTTTGTTTTTGTTTTTGTTTTGTTTTTGTTTTGTTTTGTTTTGTTTTGTTTTGTTTTGTTTTGTTTTGTTTTGTTTTGTTTTGCTGCTGCTGCTGCTGCTGTTGTTGTTGTGTTTTTTTAATTTTTTTTAATTCATTTTGGGGGGGTGTTTGCTGCTGTTTTTGTTGTTGTTTCTGTCTTTTTCTTCTTGCTGCAGCCATACTGACTCCGTAAGTGGGTCATATTTTTTCCTTTCCCTTTCTGTTTTACGTCTTGTCCCTGGCAACCGCTTACACAGCCAAGAATATAAATAGTGATGTCGCTAGAGCTATTGTGACTAGCGACTGGTTTGCATGTTTGCTGATCCAATTAAATAGTCCATTAACAGACACTCAGAGAAAACGTTTGCAAGGTGAATCAATTGCTGCACTTTTATTCATTATACTATTTCTATTTCTAATAGGTCAATCGGCTGAGTCTTCGTCCATGCTATCATGAAGCTGAAATTTCTTGGTTTCCTTGGCAGTATGAAATGATCACTGGGACAAGAGCTTAATAAGTAAATGACTGCATCCTGGCTGCGAGTACTTAGTGAACTCTCCCGAGAAGTAACACACGGCTGTGTAATGGCTAAGTGCCATGCACGATTACACCATCATTATCACCAGCATGCTTTGGACCGTGCCCAGCCATGTATTATGCCCTCCCCGATCAATTTTGTTTTCATTATTGTCAGTTAACACCCCATGCGATGGATCGGTTCGGTGTTTATTCTCTATATGCTGGACATCATCGATCTCCTCTGATAGTTTCGGGCAATTGCGTCACACCATTAAGAGCTGTGTGGATTGGTGAGCTGACTACGCTCAAGCAGTTCAGACATCACATGTGCAACCTTTAGTGGACAAAATTAGAGAAACCTTCATACACACCTTAAACCGTCTTGCTGACACAACTCTTGGAAGTTGAAGGTCGAAATAAAGAAAGATGTGAAACGGTGAGTGGTCAGTTGTGTTTCATTAAAGGACAGAGAAACCTTCCCTTCACAACTTGAACTTTGTTAAAATTGTCTTTGGAGTTGGGTCTTGCTGATGCAACTCTTGGAAGCTGTCGACAGAATGACTGTTTTTAATTACGTGTGACAGGAATGAAATAAAAAAACTACTCCATCAAAAGCAATTCTCGCTGATGCGGCTGTTTTGAAGAGCAATTCTCCAACGGTGGATGTCGTTGCCCATCGAGAAATTGAAACGTTGATTTGGTATTATTGTTCAAAGAACACTTGGAGATTTCAATAACGTTGAGTGGAAGGAAACTGCGAAACGTGTTACCCGTGTAATGTATACTTTGTATCCCCTCTCTTGGATTGATATCATTTGTCAGAAACTTTGAGTTGAAACAACATTTATGTGTACGGAACGTGGATTCAACGTTTCCGTGTTGGCTTTCTTAAACTGCTTTTTACCTCAATGGACAGCAGTTCGACCCCTGAAAATGATTATATGGATCGTGTTTTCTAGAAAGTGGGATTTATCTCTTACATATCAGACTGAATATCATCATCGTCTTCACTTCAAATCATTCTTCGTGTTGAAGAGAAAATGTTGAAGTTCATTAGAGGAGTATGTGTAATTATTCTCAATAGTATATCATAGACAAATTACCATAACTACCAGTAGCTGGCTCGAATCTTTTTCAAACACTAAAGATACCACAATATTAAACGAAAGCCAGCAATGTGTGTGAAAATGTATGGTAACCTGACGTGTTATGAAGATGCATGGTCCAGATACACACAAGCTGTTTTCATCAGCGTTAACACAGTCCTTATCATATTCGGGAACATAACTGCTCTACTGATTGTGTACAGAACGAAAGCACTACACGACTCTGCTTTCTGTTTCTTGATGAACCTTGCGTTGTGTGATCTGTTATTAGGCGTGGTCAGTCAACCTCCTTCCCTGTACTACGCTATCACGTGCCACTGGCCTGGTGGGCAGGAGAGCAACTACTGCCAGTTCGTTGGGTTCTCAATATGCCTGCTATGCTCTGTGTCTATTCTATCACTGGGGTTGGTTAGTTATGAGAGGTACAGTTACACGGTACATCCATTCAACCACATCACTAAGTTTACATTTCGGCGATCACTATACGTATGTGGTGTTGTTTGGGTATACTGTTTCATCGCATCGCTGTTTCCCGTGGTTGGCCTATGGAAAGGGGTTGGTTTACAGCCCTATAATGCTTTGTGCAATATCCAATGGGAAGTCGAACCTCTATACCTTATTGTTATGGTACTGTGTGTGCTGCTTCCGTCAGTAGCTCTGATTACGTTCTCTTATTTTCAAATTATGAAAGTGGCGCGAAAAGCTCGAAGGATTGATGCGGTTCGGCACGTGGTCACCGTGAGTACAATCTCACAAGTTGACTGCAGCACCCAACCGGCAGAGGAAATCATGCAAATAAGCACCACCCAGTCAACAAAGCGACATATGAAGAAACTAACCAAGTTTAAGAAGACTATGAAAACCAGCAAATGTACTATTACTGTTGCTCTTCTCGTTGGAACCTTCGCTGTGTGCTGGACCCCATACGTCATTGTTAACGCAATTCAGTCATTGCGGTGTATACCCAATAACTTTTGGGTTACTGCGTTTGCGCAGTGGTTGTGTATGTTCAACAGCGCCTGTAACCCTCTTATTTACGGAATGACCAATAAGACGTTCCGGGAAGGGCTTGTAAAGATGTTCCGGAAATTCAAATGCTGGGATAGGGGATTCGGACAATCATATCAAAACTCCAGATGATTTGGCTTTGGTATTCTTACACAAAACTGCACTGTAACAAAAATTCCCCGTTCAATTACGGAAACAATTCTGGCAGCAAAACATTCCAGAACTTTTTAATTGTTTCCGTAAATTTGTGAATCTTGTACTAACAGAAAGTTTTAAAATCGGCTTTTTCCATATTTTAACAAAATTCATACAAAAACGTCCTTAAAATAGTTGTGTAAATTAACGGAATAAAAACAAAGTTCTGGAAATATATTTGCTGCCGCAATATCTTTTAACTCAGCGTTTTTGCGAAACCACCAGAAAATGTGTCTGTAGCCTAACCATTTCTTTAAACAACCCAATATAATATAAAAAAATTGTTGCCAGAATTTATCAAAACAAACAGACAAAATGAGGACCAGGATCATAATAATACTATGTCCCTTTAAACACTGGTTCCAAGTAAACAATTTTAACACCTTGTGATTTTATGTAATAAATTGTAATCACAAATGTACAATTGATTTACAGATATTGAAATGATCTGGGTTGTTCTTGATAAAATATTAATAAGCCAAGTCACAATGTTTGAAATATTTGTGCTTTCAAATATTAATTTCGTCCCAAATTTCCAGATTGATAAATCATCACTAAATCGCCCAAACACTGTACTTGAGAGATGAAGTGGTGTCAATTTTCATGTTTATGTTATTCTTTACATTTAATTGATATTGATTATTATATTAATAAAAACACACTCATTGGCTGATTACAATGAGTGAGCCTAGTACTACATTTTTCTAAAGACAAGTATATATTTAAAGAACAAGAACACTTATTGTGGAAGAGAAGGGGTCAACCCTGATGTTTCTGGTTCGCAAGCACACTTGTTTACGAGTTTCCTCATCTTGTGAGCTACAGTGATTAAGTTCACTTATGAGGCATCCTTGGTGTCATTACCAGAATAATCGAATTATAATAACATTAATACAGAGCTGTAAAAATGGCATTATGCATTAACTGAAGCACACCCAGCCAGCGGCGTGGCCAGGAATTTTTCGGTGGGGGGCACAGGCTTCCAAGTGGGGGCCCAGGGAAAATGGGTTTGTCAGTGGTGGGGGTCATGTACTCCTAGCCCTAGAACTATGAGGTTTGATCCGCTATTGTCTCCACAAACCCCATAGAGTGACACGTACAAAATCATGTTCGAAACTTTTTGCCCTTCACGTTTATGCACCTGGAGTTCTCTTTTGAAACCGGATCTCGCAAAAATTGGGCTTTGCGTATTTTATGTTCTCACAGTGAGCTCGGCGCGGGTCCAGAAAATCCACTCCTCAAAAACAAAAGTAAAATTCTCGATGTTTTTCAGAATCCTCGCTACGTTGTTAACGATAACCAACGGTTCATGTACAGAACATTGGTTTATGTGAAATAGCGTTGCGTGTAGCAGGACTGTACTTTTTGATCTCTCCGGCATGTAGGTCGTATACCGGTAATCAATGGTATGCAGCGCACAAGGCTGGTCACAATTACCATTAATGGCTTATATTTATACACGTGAACCGCTGGTTATCGTTACCAGCGTAGCGCGAAGCACACACCTACTGTTCATTCCGCTGCATCGCATTGGTCAACACTTCGGCGCGCGCTCTTCCAGTTATGATAGCGACAATCCCCACCGCATAAGTTAAACAATATTTGCTTGGAATACTACGAAAGCACATTAGCGCCACGAAAAAATAAAAATCAAATCCGTTATTACGGATTCGAATCCGTTATTACGGATTCGCAATCCGTTATAACGGATTCGCAATCCGTTATTACGGATTCGCAATCCGTTATTACGGATTCGCAATCCGTTATTACGGATTCGCAATCCGTTATTACGGATTCGCAATCCGTTATTACGGATTCGCAATCCGTTATTACGGATTAGCAATCCGTTATTACGGATTCGCAATCCGTTATTACGTTTTCGCAATCCGTTATTACGGATTCGCAATCCGTTATTACGGATTCACTCGAGGATCCCTCGATGGCGCTATTTGCGTTGAACAGTAATGGTTTTTACTGCCTAACTTTTATTAGGCCCAATTAAAGGACGTACGTGATTTCAATAATCAATCTATTATTTGTTTTACAGTAACTGCAAATCGAGTCACCATTGTACTTATTGAACCACTACAGCAAAATATTGAACTAATTAGTTAAAGTGCAAATTTACAAATACACAGTCCAAACCGTTGAAAAGGTTTTAATAACTTTGTGTCTTTACGGAAAAACCACGTGGTTCAAGAAAGGCCGGACCTATCCCACTATTCTATCAAAAGCGTTTGTTATGAAATTAATTGAAATGAATATGGTCGAAAGATGTTTAAAAAGTAGAATATAATAATCCACACAAAAATGCCTCGAAATTGTGTGGTTTTTCATTTACCTTGTGAACTAACACCGTCCGCCATTTTGAGTCAAAAATTTGACTCCACAAAATGGCGGACCGTGTTAGTTCACGAAATATAAGAAAAACCACACAATTATTTGTGTGGATCATTATATTCTACTTTTATAACATCTTTCCAACCATATTCATTTCAATTCACTTCATAACAAACGCTTTTGATAGGATAGTGGGATAGGTCCGGCCTTTCTTAAACCACGTGTTTTTTTCCGTAAAGACACAAAGTTATTAAAATTTCAAAGGTTAGGACTGTGTATTTGTAAACATGCACTTCAACTTAGTTCAATATCTTGCTGTAGTGGTTCATTATTAAGTGTACAATGGTTGCGGTGATTTGCAGTTACTTTAAAAAAAATTAATAATAAAACATGATTATTGAAATCACGTACGTCCTTTGGGCCTAATAAAAGTTAGGCAGGATAAACCATTACTGTCCAACGCAAATAGCGCCATCAAGGGATCCTCGAGTGAATCCGTAATAACGGATTGCGAATCCGTAATAACGGATTGCTAATCCGTAATAACGGATTGCGAATCCGTAATAACGGATTGCTAATCCGTAATAACGGATTGCTAATCCGTAATAACGGATTGCGAATCCGTAATAACGGATTGCGAATCCGTTATAACGGATTGCGAATCCGTAATAACGGATTCGAATCCGTAATAACGGATTTGATTTTTTTTTTCGTGGCGCTAATGGGCTTTCGTAGAATACGATAAAAGTTTTTGTTTTACTTTATTGTGAAGGCCTACAAATAGCAGATGTATTTGTTTTTATAATGTTTTTTTTTCATTCTTTTAACTTTCTTTTTGAGTGGGCACTATTGCGATTTTTTTCGTGGGGGGCACCTGGGGGCATGACTGGACATTGGTGGGGGGAACGTGCCCCCCAGGCCCCCCGTAGCTACGCCGCTGAGCACACCATCAAAGCCTCTATAGCTCTTATGACCACGTGCACATCAGAGGTTTGTCATAAAGTTATGCCATCCTCATAATAAATTCCCTTCACAGTAGGCCTACTTCACTTAGCAGGATGGCATTACAGAGATTAGTATTAATTGGATATATGGATGGCAACCTTGAAATAATGTGTGCTTTTAAATATGAATTTACTGTTCTTTTTACATAACTTCATGTCCATCTTTTCCAAATCATCTAGTTTTCAAGAGACATGTAACGCAAAATTTTCAATTTAAAGACCTAATTGAACGAAAACGGCAACAAGTGATCTTTGCTGGAATTAATTTTTTGAAAATCAACAAATAAGGAAATTGAGTTCACATGAGACACTGCGTCAAACAAGGTGGCGCTCGCGATCGGCATTTTTTGTTTTTATCAATAATATAAGAACCGTTCGGTCAAATCCGATCATACTCCATGTAATCCTCTATAAGACCCCCCCCCCCCCCCCCCTTTGAGATATTTTAGTCATCCATGGGGTTGAGTTCACTGACAGGCCACTATAGTTTGCCTGCGGTAGGGGGCCTATAGTCCCCATTGATGTAACAAGTGTGTAACAGCCTGCAATCGTGGACCCTCCTTTGTTCAACTCTTTGTGATAGCAACCGTGAACCACAATGCTTTCCTTTGTGATAGCAACCGTGGACCTATTGTCCTCTTTTGTTATAGGAACCCGGTTTGAATGTGGTTACTACTCACACACACACAAAATACGTTGTACACACCCATTGAAACACGTGCAGATTTTGGCCTATGCATTTTGTACACGAACCTTGAATTCTATTTAGATAAGTTCAGCAGCCAACATAATGTAATCTGGGAATTACCTTGGGACCACCCCAAACTACGAAAGCCCAATCGCGCCACAGAAGTATATATTATCAGCGGGAACTAATTCGTTATAACGAATTATAACGAATTAATAATTCGTTTGAACGAATTAGTAATTCGTTTGAACGAATTAATAATTCTTTATAACGAATTAGTAATCCGTTTTATAAACGAACGAATTAGTAATTCGTTATAACGAATTAACAATTGGCCCATCTCCATGATGCGACTGTACGGCCGAGTCCGAATTGATGATTTCGGCAGTGGTTATAATATGGCAGGAACGCCGCATCCGAACTCGGGCGTACTTAGTACGTCGCACCATGGATATGGGCCAATTGTTAATTCGTAATAACGTATTATTAATTCGTTTTAACGGATTACTAATTCGTTTTAACGGATTACTAATTCGTTTTAACGGATTACTAATTCGTTATAACGGATTAGTAATTCGTTATAACGGATTAGTTCCCGCTGATAATAATATACTTCAGTGGCACGATTGGGCTTTCGTACCAAACAGACTTAAATGCCCTATAATTAAAAGTGCCTACAGAGGAGGCGTTAGTAATCAGGCATGGTTTTGGGCGGAGCCTCAACTTCCAGTGTTAAACAGTTTTTAACTGCGTAAAAACCAATCTTTTTTTATCACCCTTCTGCGGTGTTTTTCAGAAAGATTCGTAAAAAGCCCTGTTACGTTGTCACTCGTTTAACGTCATAGTGTTGGAGCTCTGTTTTGAACAGCCGCTATGTTGCAGCATGAATATAACAAAGTAACATCCTACACATAACGTCAAAGTATTGTCATTTTGACGCACGCCGTCAAAGGCAGAAGTGTTTCTATTTATAGTTTTTCAAATTAGGCTTGGGCCTAATTTTTTGATCAATAATTATGAAAAATTCAGAAGAGTACAAATATAAAGTTACATTTAAATGATAAACAAACACATTATAAACAAGTTTACTTAGCATTTTTGTAAAAAAAAATCACTCAAGTATAGCTGTTTAATATAGACGATGTGACCTCTGACGTCATTTGAAAATCATAACATGATGCGCGCGCATGTCGCCGGGCAAAACCTTTGTGTACTTGACAGCCAGCTAGAAAGTACACGCAATATTACCATGACTACGCGTCTTTTTGCCCGGCGGAACATGACTTGGACAACAGACTTGTCAACAGAGGGCGGTTAAGATGTAAACAGAGGTCACATCGTCTATAGGAACAGTTCAGGGTGTCGCCAACGAACACTTTTTCAATAATTTCCCATGGGAAATAATGCTGTACAATTTCGTGAGCTAAAATCTACAAACAAGAGTTAATTATGTTTTTTAATCAACTAAGTCAGATTTAAAGTTCAACCTAAAACCAACCGTTAATCAAGTCCTGATACCTTTTCATGGATGTAATTAAATGTATCTTTATCAGGTCAGCCCGTTGTTTTGTCAGTAACTTGTACATGAATCACTTCTTGTCTGTACTTAAATTATAATAATAAAATAATAATGTGGCACTAGGTTGTAAACCTTTAGTGGTCTGAGTCTTGTATTAGTGGTAAAAGGGACAATGGCTTGGATAAAGCTATGTATTCCAGATCAGAGGATTGTGGTACAAATACTGCTGGTTTTAAGAATGAAGAAAAATCTTCAACAAATTCATGTGAAAACGCTGATAAGTGCCAATGTTAATACAACGTGTCTTTCATAATAGAGCAATTTGGCATTATTTTGTGATATTTGTTTAATAATACTCAACAGCGAGAAATCTTGAGTAAGTGGCATTACCTGTTGCAATGCTGACCAACCAATCGGTGCTATGGTATAAACGCAAAAACAATAGTTAGTGGCCTGACGTTTCGACCCCAGCAAGAGTCTTTTCGAAGTCTTCGAGAAAGACTCTGCTATGGTCAAAACGTCAGGCCACTAACTACTTTTTGCAGCGAGAAATATTGCATAGTTTTATTTTTAATTTGTTATAATCATTATATTATTTCGGCTTGCGAAATACCTATGTTTGATGTCGGTGGTTTTTATTGATTTTGTTCTAGTTAAACACAAAATAGTTTGTCAGATTGTTTTGTTTGTTGTAAAAGAGATCCATAGAGTGAGTGAATGGTCGATTGATTAATTATTTATTGATTGGGTTGATCGATTGATCGTTTGATTGAATAATTGATTGATTGGTTGATTGGTTGATTGATTGGTTGTTTGGTTGATTGATTGATTTAATTATTTGTAATGTTATTGGTAATTTAAACTATAAAGGGACTCTCACAAGGTAGCACTGTAAGTCATGCAGCCTTTAGGCGGGAAGATACCCGAAGTGGACGATGAAGAAGTGATCACTTAGTTTGAATTAATGAGCATTTTGATTAATGTAACTGTGTTCTAGTGCGTGACGAGGATAAATATATAAATTAAAAAGTACACCAACATCACGAGTAAAGTCGATGGGTTTTAATGAATTGTAAAACGCCTAATTTAATGACAATCTTCTATCTTCGGACCACAAATCGTCGCCGTTGACCCTCGGGGGACCGGGAAGAACCTTTGTAGCGGGAGTGCGCTTGATTATTTAATAATAATAATAAATAATATAGAACATTTATAACGCGCACAAATCCGCAAAAAACGCTCATGGCGCAAACAGAGCAACATGGTCATAAAAACAAAAGCAACGTACACAAGTACATAATAGTAAACAGGATGCAATCATGATTTACAAATGGAAAAACTGAAATAAGCATTTACACATGATCCCGACCATAAGTGCTTTGCATGAGATGTGTTTTTAACCTGTTTTTGAATGTCTCAAGTGATGGAGAAGTACGAATATTGTAGGGAATTGCGTTCCATAACCGGGGAGCTGCGACAGAGAAAGCTCTGTCGCCCCAGGACCTAGATGATTTAGGCACAACCAAGAGTAATTTAGCAGCTGATCGCAAACCAGACCGGGGTGGATTATATAATTCAAGTAGATCAGAGATGTATGGTGGTGCTTGATCATTGACAGCACGGTAAGTGAGAAGCAACAGCTTAAACTGGATCCTAAGATGAACGGGTAGCCAGTGTAACTCACAAAGGACAGGAGTTATGTGCATGGACAGCTTGGTGCACGTGACAAGACGAGCAGTCATGTGATTTAAATTAATTATAATCGTTCCCGGCTATATCCGTCAATTTAGATCAAGCTCAAGCTGATCACATCCAGTGCTTTCCTTTTAAGAAAAAAAATATTGCGATACATCCCCGGTGGGATTTGAGGGAATGGACGTCATCAACATTTGGATTGGGTTTTAAGTGACTACAGTCACTTTCTAATTTACTGTTATTTATTTATTTATTTATTACTTGTTGACAGTGATAAACAAAAAGTTCGATAGTCAGACGTAAAGCACGAGCTGCGTCTTATTTTGGCTGATGAGTCCCACGACGATGAGACAAAGTTAATCCTGCGACTTTTTTTAACCCTTTACTGAGTGCCGCCTACCGAAAACCACACAATTTTTTCCTCTTTTTACGAGAAAATTAATGCTTTACTGCTTTACAATGGTATAAATACAACAAATAGTTAGTGGCCTGAAGTTTCTACCATGAGTCTATCACAAACGCTAAAGAAAGATGCGTCGAAAAACGTCAGGCCATTAACTACCTATTTTTTTGCATTCCAGCGGCACTGCTTGATACAAAAAAACATGACAAGTCTTTTGGCTGGGATTTTTCCACATTTAATTAGAGGGTTTGATTTAGTGTGGGCATGTGTTAAGACCCCGATGCTATAGGTTTAAGACTTGTGTATCAGATTGTGTACGTTGGGGGTATGGTTGGGTGTTTTCCCGGCCCATTACAAAAAATAATAAATAAATACAATTATAAAACAAAATAAAACTTACCAGACTGTGTACGTTGGGGTGTGGTTGGGTGTTTTCTCGACCCATTACAAAAAATAACGTTCAACTTGCTCGTGGAGTTAGAACTTTTGTTCTGTGGAAAAAACAATGAAATGCATCATACTTGTGACTAATTTTAGGGGAGACGTGGATCTAAAAACAGCTGGTTTAAACTAGTTTTACATTATTTTGATTAAAAACCAACCTGTATCCGTGTACGGCGTGTACCACAACGTGTACCACAACGGCGTGTACCACAGACTGTACATTTTCGACCCACTTTCCGCGTTATTCAGACAACAACACAAAGAAACATGTTGAAAGGGGTCGACCAGCCTCGACCTATATTTTGACCTTCGACAAGATACGGGACTGAACAACATCCAAGAAATCCAATAATGGAGAATTACAATGGGAGGAACTTGGTGTATTGTATCCGATTCTAAGATGGATCTGACCGATATAATTCTAATAAGTGTCCTAAATGTGACTCCACAAAATGGCCGACCGTGTTAGTTCACGATGTAAAAGGAAAACCACGCAATTTCGAGGCATTTGTGTGGATCATTGTATTCTACTTTTAAAACATCTTTCTAACCATATGCATTTTATAACAAACGGTTACAAACGCTTTTTATAGACCAACTCGCCCGATCCAGGGCAACGTGTCCCTTTAATCTTTACTTCATTATAGTGTCCCGCAATTTTTACAGCAGCAGCTTCCGACATAGCCTTTTGTCAAGGCCTTCGTGGCTTGAACAGCTTTGTAGAGCCGCGATCCCAAGCGACTGAAATGGGAGACCACGCACGCGAGTGGCGAAGCCACGAGGGCCTTTTCCAACTTGTTTGCGGTTTTCTTATGTGTTTCTTTATAATCTCGACTTTTGCTACCCGAAACGGTAGCAAAAGTCCAGACCAATCAGAAGTGCATAACGCACGTTTCATACTTCATGAATAATTCATTAAAAAAAACGCAAACAAGTTTGAAACAAAGATATAGAATATAATACCTAGATCAGACGAGCGTACATACGCAGGTTCTGGCATGAGTGCGGCCATTGGTCACGTGAACAAGGTTGAAAGTTTAAACGCGCACTATAGTGACTTATGTTCAAACTATAGTGCTTTCAGTACTGCTGAACATCATCATGGTCGGTCTTTTAGTTCGTGACTCCCTTACCACCGTATTGAATTGTTCCTATGTTATTTTAGGGAAGGAAATGAGCTTGTTTTAAATACAGTATAAAAGACCGGCAAAACTCCTAGTTCTAATGGTGTTAGTTTCAAAAATTACAAAATGTTTTACTATTTTGTCGTGATATTTACTACGTTCGCTCAACTATTGTACCTATTTTCTGGCAAGCTTTCGGTGAGTGACTCCAAAATACGGGATTGTTATCCTCCTGCAAAATTAAAAAGGGATAAACCCCGTTTAGTGAAAACAGTTATGTCAATGTTCGCTTCATAAAATTGCATATGCTTGTACTAATGGGCGACTGAAGATTTGATTATAGGCCTACCTACGGTGGCCCTGAAGGGACATCAAACATAATATCATACGTGAATATTTACATTATTCATGACAGATAAAGGGTTATGGTGGTCGCTTTATATGGGAACATTAGCTGTGTATGATATATATATTTTTTTTTTCGTTTCCATTGATTAAAAAAAAGAACTCCTTTTTAAAATAATTTTCTCGTGATTTTTTTAAACTTTAGTCCATCCCCCATAGTTTTTGTTTTATTACTAGGCCTTCTCGGTTCTTGCATTAGTGGTTTTCTTTCAGAAGCGATTTGGGAGGGTTTTGTGGCAAGGGGGTGGCCTAGGCCCAAGCCATTCTTTTATGTGTAGAGAATAGAATCATAATATGATGTTATAAGAATTTAAATTGCCGGCAAAGAATTCCAGCCGACGACACTGTTTTGTCAATGAATGTTCTGAAAACGAATTTTCTGAAAACAATTATGATGTTCTTCATTGGGTAGGTAGGCTACCCATGCTTTTCAGGTACTTGGTATTGGGTGTTCTACCAACCCAGACTTTATAATTTTGCTTTAAATTTAGATAGATTACTTTATCTTTAATACGTAATCAGATTTTTATATGAATATAAGTGTACGTATTCACAAAGACTGAAGTTAAAGGCACCTGGCAGTGGTATTTTTTCAAAATAAAGCTTTTGTCATTAATATATACATTTTTATGAGTGGAATGTGAATAAACAATTTACTAAGGTTAAAAAATTGTATTTTTCTTTTAATTACAAATTTAAAAATAGGCCCCCCTTTACATGGCGCTGTTCGTGACGTCAATCGAGGCAGGAGAAAATGTGTAGTCTGGCCCCGTACATTACGTCTGGGTACCTGATCAGTATGAAGCGTTTTCGTATTCGGACGTCACCACCCAATGCAATCCTAGGACAGTGTACAGTCGACTAATACGAGACGCCAGTATACGAGGTTTTTCACCGGTCCCGAACTGTCCCATGCGCGTTTCTATGTCTTAAAAACGGAAGATACGAGCATGGTCATAACGAGAACACGGATAATACGAGGTATTGTTTTTCCACCAGAAAAATTTCGCTTCACTGCAACTTCCCTTGCACACTACTACCAACGAAAAAATCCCCGGGCTATCCAAGTGTTCGCTGCATAGCTCTGAAAACGACGTCGGACCGGACCACTTTGCCCTCGTTAGCCTAACTTTCGATGCCCGTAACTGCCTATATTTGGGATCTGCAGGGAAAAAATGCTGGCTGACCCCATCTTTAGTCGTTTTGCTGCATCCAGCAGCAATTTTCGCTGGAAAAATGCAAGAAAAAACCCCCTTTTGGATAACCAAACGAAACGTACATGTACAATCTCACTACTTGCATGTGTAACAACGTAAATGCAGGCAGTTCGAGTGGGGTCGATGTTCAATCGAGGCGAAGTCTTCCTCGATTGACGTCACAAAAAGGGATGGGCGGAGTCGCCCCCAAACAACTTTATCTATTTTTTTAACATATAAATACTGACAAACAATTACTCAAAAAATGGTTTAATTGTTAAAATACATATAGGCCCCCCTACTCTTATATTTAAAAAAAATAAAAAATCTATTTCCAGGTGACTTTAACCTTTTAGCCACTGTACCGCCGCCGACCAAAGTGATGCACTATAACATGCGGTAGGAGGAAACACTCACAAGCTTGTGAATTGCAATAAACAGTAACATCAAAATAAAATTATAGTCTGTGGTACGCATTAGTCAAGTCAATGGCAATCGTTGATATAAATAAATTTTACATGACTTGTAACACTTGTAATGCTAATGATGATGACATTTTGTAGCTTTCACCAAAACCACGCTCATTTTTAACCCCAAAAAGGAGTAATTTCTTTTCATTATGATGATAATATCAAAAAATATTGGCTTAGCTATTAATCAGTATGAGCATTTGATGCCAGATAAAAGGCTTCAAAAACTATTGTGTTCATTTTAACCTTATGAAAAATAATCGCCATAAAATTACCGAGAGGCACTTATTGTTCCCTAGGGACTTAGTTAATATTCAATGACATTAGTCACGAACAAGACGAAAACTGTACAAAGTTATTCAATGCCATTAGTCACAAACAAGATAGTCTTGGTTCCAAGACCATGGTGTTTGCTCGGTACACACAGAATCAGTACCAACGTTCGGGTATACACTGTGCACGTTTGTAATGAATAAACATAGAGGGCGCTGTGACTAGTGTTATTTTCCGGCTCACCGACCGACGGGCGCACCACACTAAATAAACTCCCATAGGAACCAATGCTAAATGATAAATATTCAAAAATACTCAAAAAATCGTGTAAGTCTCTCAGCCTCTTGAAAACCAATCAAACATATTTTCGGACGACTGAACTTCAGAATTCTTTTCAATTTTTGGCAGGTCAGCGTTTGGAATTTTTGCTAACTACCCCAGAAGAAAAAAACACGAACATAACGGAACATAGTCCATGAGAATTGCGCTCAAATAATGATGCGCTGCACGCACACACCCTTACAGATCCGGTTTGTGGGGTACTGCTATTGTTGTTCTATTATTCCCTTTTCTGAAGAATTCCCTTGTGGGGTCCAATTGTTCCTATTGAAATGACCTTGTGGGGTCCATTGTTCCATTGTTGTCAGGACCCCACAAGTGCCAATCCGTGCGAACACAAAGTATGTGCACGCACACACACCGCGTATTCTGATCTGACCTCTAACGTATAACACATGCTATGAAACAGTCATTTTCATTAGATGTGATTTTATGTCTTGTACAATGGCAACTGGTTCCAATTAACCAATCATCTTTCATGTTATATGAATCGATAAAGAAATTATTCAGCTTGAAGAAGCAGCGCGATCCAGGTGAATGCGTTGCGCAATGTGCGAGTTATGGGAAGTTATGCTGCGAGAGCACGGCCATTTTCTTAGTTTTTTCACCTTCTGCCATAGGCGCGTGAAAGAAAGTCAATCTTTTTAAATCAAAAGGGCAATTTGTTCCCTATTAGCAAACAGTAAATTAATGATATGAATTGAACGAGTGTATTTTTTTCTTATTAAAAGTGAACGATCCATGAAATTTGCTTTTCGCGATCTCGAGATATTATGGATTTTCTCGGAAATTCTGTGTTTTAAAAGTTAGTTTTATGCGTATTTTGGCACATGAAAACAAACACAATGCAAATGATCGCTATGTTCCGTTATGATTTTTTGTTTTCCAAAACCGACTTGCTGCCAGTTTTCGTGAAGCACTTCTCCACTTTCCCGGTCAAATAGGGCCAACTTTAACGCCTAAATTTATCCAGTCTCCTCAAAAGTTGAAGCACCGAACCCCCAGGTTGTGATAGATTCTTATATTTACACAATCTATTAATTGCATGACCCCCAAAACGTTGTAATTAAAAATAAGTTGTTGGGTTTACAAATTATGATAATAGCTTGGCGCATGAATTCTGGCTTATTTGGTGTGGTGCGCCCTCGACATGAGATCCAGGGAACAAAATTACGAAGCGCCCTCTATGTTTATTCATTACAAATGTACAGTGTGCGGTTGGTGTACATAATGTACATGTACATGTAGATCTGAACGTGGGTTGTGTGTGTGCGCGTGCAAACACCATGGTCTATATCTAAGGTTGGAAAAGGCCCTCGTGGCTTCGTCACTTGGCTCGCGCGCGTGGTCTCTCGTTCCAGTCGCTCCACTGTTTACAAAGCTGTCCAAGCCACTATGACAAAAGGCTACTTCCGACAGTACATCTTTGTATGGTGGCCCTGAAGGGACACGCATATCGCAAACGTGTGCGCATACGTATGCAATGTCGTGAAACAATTCGCGAATATGTGCGCACACGTATGCAATGTCGTGAAACAAATCGCGAATGTGTGCGCACACGTAAGCAATGTCGTGAAACAATTCGCGAATATGTGCGCACACGTATGCAATGTCGTGCCACAATTCGCGAATATGTGCGCACACGTATGCAATGTCGTGAAACAATTCGCGAATATGTGCGCACACGTATGCAATGTCGTGAAACAAATCGCGAATGTGTGCGCACACGAGTGCGAATATATTTGCGATGTCGTGAACGTTATTGCATACCATGTCGCATACCTTTGGGATGATGTCATAGTTGCAGACAATTTGTTAATGACCTAGGGAGTACGTGGCGCTACAGTCAGGCTCCTGTAAGCATGGCTATACAATAATGTGTACCCAGGAACTTGGCACCAGGCCAAGTTTCGCCAACATGTACTACAGCATAAGCTACCTACCAACATACAGCCTACTAGTACTACTGCATGTGCTATTACAATCAAGGTCGAAGAGTACGCATGCGCGAGGGTATTTTACGGTCAAACACGCCCATTTTATGTTAATAGCCCACGTTCGTCCTGGGAAAAAAGAAATACGCCACCCGCCTCGCTTGCCTCACAACAATGACTACCACTGCAATGACTACCGCTTATCTCACTGTAGGCAAGAAACCCCCCAGATCATTAGACATTTTATTCAAAGGTATGCAACATGGTATGCAATAAAATTCACGACATCGCAAATATATTCGCAAACGTGTGCGCACATATTCGCGAATTGTTTCACGACATTGCATACCGTGTGCGCACACATTCGCGATTTGTTTCACGACATTGCATCCTACGTGTGCGCACATATTCGCGAATTGTTTCACGACATTGCATACGTGTGCGCATAATATTTGCGAATTGTTTCACGACATTGCATACGTATGCGCACACGTTTGCGATATGCGATGTCCCTTCAGGGCCATCATAGCTTTGCACTGCAGCAGAACCATTGATCTCCATTATAGGCTGTGCAAGTCTCGCGTATCGGAGCGAGAAAACACGTCAAGTGAAGAACATATTTTTTCTGAAATCAAATCATTGTTTTTAAATTAGATCTATGAAACAATCTGACCAACAAAAATACTCATTACAATTTGCGTAAAATGAGTTTTAGCTTTCATAATAAACACACAATTCATTTGTTAGTTTTTGTTGAAACAAAAACAACCCTCTGGGACAAGGATGCTTATTTGATCTGAACTTTTTAGGAAACCCTTTTGTAAATCCATGCCTGAATACGTGCAACCACTAAAGCAGGTTTAAACGCAGACGCGCGATGATCGCACGGGCGTACGAATTAACGTGTGACGCAGTTTAAAGAGGACGCTGACGCCTCGACAACCGTAGACTGCAATGAAAAGGCTTAGCGTCTGGCAATTACAGCTTCTTGTGATTATCATCGCGCGACCAAAACAAATTTGGTGATCGGAGGTGGGCACAAATTCTTAATTTTTTTCAAGTAACCGGAAGCAGAGGTCAAGTTTAATTCTTGGGTTTTCTTCGTTGCATTGTTGAATTGATTTTACTTTCATATTTGTTATCACTTAGTACTACATTCCCAACAACATATTTAATTTTCATGGTCATAAAGTATGTTAAACTAAAATTATAGACGAAACAAAATCATGCCAACGTAAAACTCCATATGGTTGGGACCACGATGGTCCCGGAAGTTCGCTTACGCGCGAGACTTGCACAGCCTATAGTGACTGGATAGGACAACTGCGTACAAAAACGGCAAACGCGTGCGCGTTTGCGAGAGGGGAGTTTAAACGGCGCGGCGGCGCACGAGTCTGCCCACAACACAAATAAATTATTTTCGGGGTCGTGGAAATATCTTACTCTGTTTTTTCCCGTATTTAAAGGTCCAGCCCCCGATTTCACGAAACTCATCGCAAGAAGCGATGCATCGTATGGTTTGCGATGCGTCGCACACCTAAGACACGTCGCGGCTGCGACGAGTTCTACATTCCATTTCACCATACACGTCGTAAGCGCGACGAGTCGCAACTCAAAACCATTTTCACTCTTAATAAAAACAACCCTTTGGACGAGGATGAACTGCTAAAGTTGTGTGGCTGTTTTGTGTTGTATACAACTTGGTCATGAAACAGTCGTGTATACATGTAGTTCATTCAAGATGGCAGACACTCAGTACCGCTCCACGCACCATGGACGCATCGGCGAGAAATCATGGAAAATGATTGGAGAGTGAAATGTCGTCTGCTAAAAGTACTCAAAGTATTAAGTATTGTTGTTGATAAGAATTTCTGTCGATCTTTTGGGTTACATTTTTAGAAACTACATACTACAAGTATTCCTAGTGCAAATTATTACATTACAGCCATTTTGCAAGCATTTGCGCGAAACATCGCTTTCTTAAGACAACCCTTTGGGTAGTCGTAACTTACGACGTGTTCTTCCTCGTAGTCAAGGAACTTGCGACGTATCCGACGTATCGTAACTTTGATGAAATCGTTTGTATACGCATCGCAACTTAAGACGTGTAACCGGTCGTATCTTGCGTTTACGACGCGTCGCAGCGCTTCGTGAAATCGGGGGCAGACAATTACCGTGGTATTAGCCTGACCTGTATCATCGCAAAGATCTTCAACCGTATGGTACTAAACCGGCTGCGTAGTGCAATTGACCCTCACCTCAGAGTCAACCAGAACGGATTCAGAGAGAAGAGGTCAACAACTTCACAGATCCTGGCACTGAGACGAATAATTGAGAGGTGGTGAAGAACAACAACCTTACAGCAATCCTGACCTTCATAGACTTCAGAAAAGCATTTGATTCCATCCACAGAGGGAAGATGGTGAAAATTCTTAAGGCTTACGGAGTTCCAACAAATCTGCTCCAAGCTATTCAGTCAATGTACTCGGGAACGCGCTCAAAGGTGGTCACCCCAGATGGAAGCACAGACGAGTTCGACATTTTGGTAGGTGTCCTGCAGGGGGATACCCTCGCCCCTTTCATATTTATTATTGTCTTAGACTTTGCTCTCCGGCGAGCCATCAGTGGTCACGAGGTGGAGCTTGGTTTTACACTAACACCAAGGAGATCAAGTCGCTACCCTACAGTATCCCTGACTGATCTCGATTTTGCTGACGACATCTGTCTCCTCTCCGACACCACTTCCCAGGCACAAGAGCTTCTGTCGAGAGTGGAGCTGGAGTGTAACCGAATGGGACTCTCACTCAACACTAAGAAGACAGTGGCGCTCATGATCACCTACAATGTCCCAGACCATGAACCCTTGACATTAACCACCCTAGCAGGCAGCTTTCTCAAGGAGGTTGATGACTTCAAGTATCTGGGATCGTGGGTCGGCTCCTCTGAGCGGGACATTCTCATTCGGAAAGGCCTTGCCTGGAAGGCTCTAAATGGATTGAAAGGAGTGTGGAGTTCAAACATGTCAAGGAAGGTCAAGATTAGTTTCTTCCAGGCCACAGTAGAGTCCATTCTGCTATATGGCTGTGAGTGCTGGACCTTAACCCCGACCCTTCAGAAGTCCCTTGATGGAAGTTACACCAGAATGCTAAGAATGGTGCTCAATATCAACTGGAGAGATCATGTGTCCAATAAATCCCTGTATGGCATGTTACCACGGATCTCACAAAAGATTGCATACAGACGGATGGGCCTTGCGGGACACTGCTACAGCAGCGGCGGCGGAACACTTTTAAAAGTGGGGGGCAATTTTTTCCCCATGTATTTTATTTCCATTTGCACAACATAGGTATATAGGCACACACCGGGTATGTTGGGCAATTTTGGGGGTACAAACAGACCCACACATGACTCTGGAGGTCTTCCAGGAGTAGATTAGACCAATCCCTAAATTTTGCAAACGAAACCGGCAAATTTGGCCGTTATCGAGCATTTTCAAAAAACTAAGTTCACGTGATTTATCTGAACCAATTTTTTTTACGCAGATAAATCATATGATCTTTGGAGTTAATCCCGACTGTACCTCAAGACTCTTTCTAGAAAGGTGACAAGCATTTTTCAAAACGGGCGCACAAGAAATCTTCTTTGCTGAATTATCAGAAATAGATTGATTTAGTTGAGAAGCTTTAACTAAAAAGTTCAAGTTTAAGCAAATACTTGGGCCGGTGTTCAACCGGGAGGGGGGGGCTAAAACCAATGTGTTGGGTGGGGTCCAGGGGCCGGCCTTACGGCCCCTGGTAGGGTCCAGGGGCGAAGCCCCGGTGGGGGTCCTGGGGGGAAATCCCCCTTGAGTTTGAGCTTTTGATGGCGTTTTGGGGGTGAAAAATTAAGCCTCTTTATGCATTAGAAAAAAGACATACTTTTTAAGCACTTCTGATCCATATAAATCTTTTAATTTTATTTAATATTTTTCAATGATGCTCCTCCCTCTTGTTAGAACTTATTGCCACTCGTCTGGGTTAGGCTGATAATGCCCGCATGAAGTCCCCAGAATATTGTGTACAAAACGGGTACATTGTCAGCAAAGGTTTTTGTTTTAAATAAAAGTATGGTGTTCAATATCTGTCACCTCGCACCTCGCGTTATCGAATCTCCCGTATAAAAGAGTAATTTGGCAGGGGGAAAAAATTACGAATGGCAAAGGAAGAAGTTAAAGATGCATTGCCCGTAATTTGGACAAAACTTGACGGTCAAAAATTGATTTAAATGTAAAATTTGTATTCCGGGGTAGGAAGTCGTGTGTGAGATCGGGCTCAGTTATTATGCATCAAATTGCGGCTAAGGCTGTAATTGCGGCTGACGGCTTCTAGTGGGAATAACGCACGGAAACACGTTGTGGCGCAGCCGGGATTCCGGACCCAGCCCGCTATAAAGTCAGCCGATTTTTACACCCGATCGCTACAAGTCTCGTATGTGCTGGTTATGGCCCGGCCATGCAGTACACTCGACCAACTGTGACTCGCACTGCAGGACTGGTGAAATGTGCATCGTGGGCCATTACTAATCTATTGTCCGGGGATGGCAACTCGCCTACGTTTGGCGTTAATTGCTGTTTTTTGTTAGGCCTATATGAATCAGATTATTTTGAGAAACTTAAAGGTGTGTATAATATTACAAACGGGGCTGTCAGTGAACCCTAATTTGGTTTCAATAGCTCGATATAAAGTGGGGGGGGGGGCAAAATGACTACCTTTTCAAAAGTGGGGGGGGGCAACTGCCCCCCTTGCCCCCCCGTTTCCGCCGCCGGTGTGCTACAGACATCCAGAACTACCGGCAAGCCGACTGGTTCTGTGGGAACCAACTCATGGGGTGAGGCTGAGGGGCAGACAGAGAACGAGCTATGTCGATGTCCTCAGGAGTGATGCTGGTGCGGAGACCACAGCAGAGCTGTCTGCTGCATATGGAACAGAGAAGATTGGATTCGTCGAAGGATGTCCCGCCTGAGGGCGACTTAATTAAAGGTTTCTTTATAAAAATCAAGGGCTGTCACCGTAGTCAAATACAAGTAATTATTTACAAATATGGTAAATGCTTGTGCTGCAGTAGGAGGTTGCCGATCCTCGGACGGGACGAGAAAATCGGATTTCCTTTCACAGGTAGGTGCTGTAGTCTGCAAAAAAGACAACAAACACTGACACATAATCAATAATTTTTGCGTTTTATTTGGTTTTGCTGTTTTCAAAATAGTATTTTAGGCCTGTATGTATTAAAAAGATGTGTTCATGCTCTCTCAGAAAAAGAAGAAACTATCTTCAAAAAGAAATTAATCAAAGACAAATGAAAATTTAGTTTACACTTTATCTACTGCATGCTTACTCCTAGAACTATGAGGTTCATTCCGCTATCGTCTCCATTACCCTCATAGAGTGACATGTACAAAATCCTATTCGAAACTTTTTTCCATTCACGTTTCTGCACCTACAGTTAATTTCCCAAACCGGATCTCGCCAAAATTAGGGTCTATGTGTTCCTTATACTCTCATCGAGCTCGGGTTGGGTCCAGAAAATCCACTCCGCAAAACAAAAGTTGCAAAAAGTGATAAATTCTAACCGTTTTCAGAATCCTCGCCTTCCGTTAACAAAATGGCCGCCGTTGAAATTTTCCTCCTGGTAATGCTGCGCACTACGCTGGTAACGATTATCAACGATTCACGTATACAGAACATTGGTTGTTGTGGACCAGCATTGCGGCTATGATTGTATACGTTAACCGTTGGATTTGTTACCAGCGTAGCACGCAGCATTACCAGCTCAACGGCGGCCATTTTGTTAACGGAAGGCGAGGATTCTGAAAACGGTGAGAATTTATCACTTTTTGCAACTTTTGTTTTGCGGAGTGGATTTTCTGGACCCAACCCGAGCTCGATGAGAGTATAAGGAACACATAGACCCTAATTTTGGCGAGATCCGGTTTGGGAAATTAACTGTAGGTGCAGAAACGTGAAGGGAAAAAAGTTTCGAATAGGATTTTGTACATGTCACTCTATGAGGGTAATGGAGACGATAGCGGAATGAACCTCATAGTTCTAGGAGTACTGCATACTCTTTTGATGGAGGTGATCTAGTGGGACCGCCGCGCATGCGTATTTTTACGCAATCACCCCTCTCAGCGGCATACGCGCTTGGCCATCAAGTCGACCATCGAACGTGCACAAACGCGCTGAGTTGTCCTATCCACTGATCTCTATTATACTGACTGGATAGCGGGTTGAGTGCGTTCATTGAAGCCACCGGACGCCATTTTGAAACACCAAAAAACAGTCACACAAACAGCGTGGGCCATGCACATCTGTGCATACAATCCTCTTTTTTTTTGCCGAATTTTTTTTGGGGGGGATTTGATTTGTTTTTCTTTGGGGGGGGGGGGGGTGCATGTTGTGTATTTTTTTATTGGTTGACTTATCTATTTATTTATTTTTTTATTTATTTATTTAATCTTTTGTTATTCATTCATTTATGGGTTTGTTAGTTTATTGGTTTATTATTTATTTTGTTATTTACATATATTTATTTATATTAAAAAAATGATTTTTTTTTCTTTTATTTATTACATTTTTCTAGATTTTATGTGAAATATTAGTTTATTAATAATTATTTATAGTGTGCAGATTTTTTCAAAATGTGCAATGTAAATGTTCAAACATTTGCAATTAGCTTGGATTAGGAAAGAGGGTCGCAGTGTAACAAATTTTCTTTCAATAACTTACTTGAAATTCTTAATTTTTATTGTATTCCTATTTGTAATTTTTTTTATTTTCATTATTTTTTTATAGAATTGATAAAACCAGTTTGTTGTAAAATTCTAATGAACAATATACATGAATAAATACCACTTAAACAACTCATAACATGCTTGTTTGTTTTTCAATGTACTGTCGTGTTATTCTTTAATTTACATGATTTTATACAATGCTTCATCGGGATCATTTTTTTGAAATTACTCAAATTGGGGTGTAATTCACCGGATCAACGAATGTACTTGTCTGTACCTGGGCTTATGTGGGTGTGGGGGGTTGAGCGAGTGACAGGGATTACTTAATAAAAACACTCGGCATTCAACTTTTGAAGTAACAAATTACATGTTCCCCCATCACATCGTGAAAATCTAGCCTATGTATAAATCCCCCATATGTGTGCAATGAATATACTTACATTGTGGGCATAAAAAACATTGGGGGAAAGGAAAAACATGTTTATGTGATGAAATCCCTTATTAAAATTAAAAAAGACATCGTATTTTGTATACCCGCTATGTGACCCGCTATCCAGTCAGTATAATAGAGATCAGTGGTCCTATCCAGTCAGTATAATGGGGGCGCACCACACCAAATAAGCCAGAATTCATGCGCCAAGCTACTTATCATAATTTGTAAACCCACAACTTATTTTTAATTACAACGTTTTGGGGGTCATGCAATTAATAGATTGTGTAAATATAATAATCTATCACAACCTGGGGGTTCTGTGCTTCAACTTTTGAGGAGACTTGATAAATTTAGGCGTTAAAGTTGGCCCTATTTGACCGGGAAAGTGGAGAAGTGCTTCACGAAAACTGGCAGCAAGTCGGTTCCTATGGGAGTTTATTTAGTGTGGTGCGCCCTATATATATACAACATGGCGGCGCCCGTGCAGCCATGTTTGTGTTCTGTTTACAGTATGTAGGCTTGAAACAACGACAGTAATGAATTGTGTGGGGGCATTGTTTGTCACTTTGTTGCTGTTTTTACATTGGAAACATCATTTCTTTGACTGTAAACTGTTAGTATAGCAATAATGTTTCTATTTCCTCAAATTACAATACATTTATTAACCGAGAATAATTCAACGTTTCAAACTCAAAGAGGGGTTTGCTTTCTAAACCTGCATGGTTAAACTATGACAAGTAATAAGTATGAGACTGACGGTTTTAGTCACATTCAAAGAATCATGAGCCAACGTGGCTGGTTGAATATGAAAAAGGAGAGAAAACCCACCAACAGACTATTTGAAGAGGATCAGGGGAGGTGGTGGATATGTCATCATATATGTCAAGTTTCCGGAAGGTGAATGCACTCTGATGCGTGTGAAACCCTAGGCCTAGCCCCCAACCAGCAGCCTAAACCCTACACTATACTGTACAACCCTCGGCAAAAACCATAGCCGTCACTGCAGCCCAAACCCCAGCCCCCAGCCCAAACCCTACACCCAAGCCGAAATCATAGCCCCCAGCCCTAACCCTAGCCCCTAGCCGAAATGATCATAGCCCCAGCCCAAACCCTAACCCCCAGCCGAGCCTACCCCCAAAGCCCAAAACCCTAGCCGTCAGCCCGGACCCTATCCCCCAGCCCAAACACCTTATTACTTAGCTTACAGTCTTAACTCTTAACTATAGTCCAATTGTTCCCGTTCACCACAATTTATTAACCGTAAAGTGTCTGGAAGGGCATTTTGCAACAAGCCCCGCCCACGCCCCGCCCACCCATTCACCCCTTATCCCTTAACAGCTAGGTAAAATGAAACTTGGAATGACAATTAAACGTGGTAAAATGACCTATATGTATATTCTTTTTTGTTATAAAGTTCACCATTTTAAACTCAATATGAATACATGGTTAAAAATGTTGGAGGGGAAGCAAAATCTGCCCCCCCCCCCCTTCTCAGGCCCTCCCTCTTCAATCTCCTTTCCCTTTTACAGCTTCCACATTAGTTAACCCCCTCTTGTCAATTATTAAAAATAATTGTAAGGCGTTTAGAATCGTATAACTAAAAAAAAAGAGATACGTTTATAACTTGTTGAGTAGTTAGCAAAAATTCCAAACGGCTGACCTGGCAAAAATTGAAAAGAATTCTGAAGTTCAGTCGTCCGAAAATATGTTTGATTGGTTTTCAAGAGGCTGAGAGACTTTCACGATTTTTTGAGTATTTTTGAATATTTATCATTTAGCATTGGTTCCTATGGGAAGGGGCGCACCACACCAAATAAGCCAGAATTAATGCGCCAAGCTACTTATCATAATTTGTAAACCCACAACTTATTTTTAATTACAACGTTTTGGGGGTCATGCAATTAATAGATTGTGTAAATATAATAATCTATCACAACCTGGGGGTTCTGTGCTTCAACTTTTGAGGAGACTTGATAAATTTAGGCGTTAAAGTTGGCCCTATTTGACCGGGAAAGTGGAGAAGTGCTTCACGAAAACTGGCAGCAAGTCGGTTCCTATGGGAGTTTATTTAGTGTGGTGCGCCCTATATATATACAACATGGCGGCGCCCGTGCAGCCATGTTTGTGTTCTGTTTACAGTTATGTAGGCTTGAAACAACGACAGTAATGAATTGTGTGGGGGCATTGTTTGTCACTTTGTTGCTGTTTTTACATTGGAAACATCATTTCTTTGACTGTAAACTGTTAGTATAGCAATAATGTTTCTATTTCCTCAAATTACAATACATTTATTAACCGAGAATAATTCAACGTTTCAAACTCAAAGAGGGGTTTGCTTTCTAAACCTGCATGGTTAAACTATGACAAGTAATAAGTATGAGACTGACGGTTTTAGTCACATTCAAAGAATCATGAGCCAACGTGGCTGGTTGAATATGAAAAAGGAGAGAAAACCCACCAACAGACTATTTGAAGAGGATCAGGGGAGGTGGTGGATATGTCATCATATATGTCAAGTTTCCGGAAGGTGAATGCACTCTGATGCGTGTGAAACCCTAGGCCTAGCCCCCAACCAGCAGCCTAAACCCTACACTATACTGTACAACCCTCGGCAAAAACCATAGCCGTCACTGCAGCCCAAACCCCAGCCCCCAGCCCAAACCCTACACCCAAGCCGAAATCATAGCCCCCAGCCCTAACCCTAGCCCCTAGCCGAAATGATCATAGCCCCAGCCCAAACCCTAACCCCCAGCCGAGCCTACCCCCAAAGCCCAAAACCCTAGCCGTCAGCCCGGACCCTATCCCCCAGCCCAAACACCTTATTACTTAGCTTACAGTCTTAACTCTTAACTATAGTCCAATTGTTCCCGTTCACCACAATTTATTAACCGTAAAGTGTCTGGAAGGGCATTTTGCAACAAGCCCCGCCCACGCCCCGCCCACCCATTCACCCCTTATCCCTTAACAGCTAGGTAAAATGAAACTTGGAATGACAATTAAACGTGGTAAAATGACCTATATGTATATTCTTTTTTGTTATAAAGTTCACCATTTTAAACTCAATATGAATACATGGTTAAAAATGTTGGAGGGGAAGCAAAATCTGCCCCCCCCCCCTTCTCAGGCCCTCCCTCTTCAATCTCCTTTCCCTTTTACAGCTTCCACATTAGTTAACCCCCTCTTGTCAATTATTAAAAATAATTGTAAGGCGTTTAGAATCGTATAACTAAAAAAAAAGAGATACGTTTATAACTTGTTGAGTAGTTAGCAAAAATTCCAAACGGCTGACCTGGCAAAAATTGAAAAGAATTCTGAAGTTCAGTCGTCCGAAAATATGTTTGATTGGTTTTCAAGAGGCTGAGAGACTTTCACGATTTTTTGAGTATTTTTGAATATTTATCATTTAGCATTGGTTCCTATGGGAGTTTATTTAGTGTGGTGCGCCCTATAGGGGCGCACCACACCAAATAAGCCAGAATTAATGCGCCAAGCTACTTATCATAATTTGTAAACCCACAACTTATTTTTAATTACAACGTTTTGGGGGTCATGCAATTAATAGATTGTGTAAATATAATAATCTATCACAACCTGGGGGTTCTGTGCTTCAACTTTTGAGGAGACTTGATAAATTTAGGCGTTAAAGTTGGCCCTATTTGACCGGGAAAGTGGAGAAGTGCTTCACGAAAACTGGCAGCAAGTCGGTTCCTATGGGAGTTTATTTAGTGTGGTGCGCCCTATATATATACAACATGGCGGCGCCCGTGCAGCCATGTTTGTGTTCTGTTTACAGTTATGTAGGCTTGAAACAACGACAGTAATGAATTGTGTGGGGGCATTGTTTGTCACTTTGTTGCTGTTTTTACATTGGAAACATCATTTCTTTGACTGTAAACTGTTAGTATAGCAATAATGTTTCTATTTCCTCAAATTACAATACATTTATTAACCGAGAATAATTCAACGTTTCAAACTCAAAGAGGGGTTTGCTTTCTAAACCTGCATGGTTAAACTATGACAAGTAATAAGTATGAGACTGACGGTTTTAGTCACATTCAAAGAATCATGAGCCAACGTGGCTGGTTGAATATGAAAAAGGAGAGAAAACCCACCAACAGACTATTTGAAGAGGATCAGGGGAGGTGGTGGATATGTCATCATATATGTCAAGTTTCCGGAAGGTGAATGCACTCTGATGCGTGTGAAACCCTAGGCCTAGCCCCCAACCAGCAGCCTAAACCCTACACTATACTGTACAACCCTCGGCAAAAACCATAGCCGTCACTGCAGCCCAAACCCCAGCCCCCAGCCCAAACCCTACACCCAAGCCGAAATCATAGCCCCCAGCCCTAACCCTAGCCCCTAGCCGAAATGATCATAGCCCCAGCCCAAACCCTAACCCCCAGCCGAGCCTACCCCCAAAGCCCAAAACCCTAGCCGTCAGCCCGGACCCTATCCCCCAGCCCAAACACCTTATTACTTAGCTTACAGTCTTAACTCTTAACTATAGTCCAATTGTTCCCGTTCACCACAATTTATTAACCGTAAAGTGTCTGGAAGGGCATTTTGCAACAAGCCCCGCCCACGCCCCGCCCACCCATTCACCCCTTATCCCTTAACAGCTAGGTAAAATGAAACTTGGAATGACAATTAAACGTGGTAAAATGACCTATATGTATATTCTTTTTTGTTATAAAGTTCACCATTTTAAACTCAATATGAATACATGGTTAAAAATGTTGGAGGGGAAGCAAAATCTGCCCCCCCCCCTTCTCAGGCCCTCCCTCTTCAATCTCCTTTCCCTTTTACAGCTTCCACATTAGTTAACCCCCTCTTGTCAATTATTAAAAATAATTGTAAGGCGTTTAGAATCGTATAACTAAAAAAAAAGAGATACGTTTATAACTTGTTGAGTAGTTAGCAAAAATTCCAAACGGCTGACCTGGCAAAAATTGAAAAGAATTCTGAAGTTCAGTCGTCCGAAAATATGTTTGATTGGTTTTCAAGAGGCTGAGAGACTTTCACGATTTGTTGAGTATTTTTGAATATTTATCATTTAGCATTGGTTCCTATGGGAGTTTATTTAGTGTGGTGCGCCCTATAGGGGCGCACCACACCAAATAAGCCAGAATTAATGCGCCAAGCTACTTATCATAATTTGTAAACCCACAACTTATTTTTAATTACAACGTTTTGGGGGTCATGCAATTAATAGATTGTGTAAATATAATAATCTATCACAACCTGGGGGTTCTGTGCTTCAACTTTTGAGGAGACTTGATAAATTTAGGCGTTAAAGTTGGCCCTATTTGACCGGGAAAGTGGAGAAGTGCTTCACGAAAACTGGCAGCAAGTCGGTTCCTATGGGAGTTTATTTAGTGTGGTGCGCCCTATATATATACAACATGGCGGCGCCCGTGCAGCCATGTTTGTGTTCTGTTTACAGTTATGTAGGCTTGAAACAACGACAGTAATGAATTGTGTGGGGGCATTGTTTGTCACTTTGTTGCTGTTTTTACATTGGAAACATCATTTCTTTGACTGTAAACTGTTAGTATAGCAATAATGTTTCTATTTCCTCAAATTACAATACATTTATTAACCGAGAATAATTCAACGTTTCAAACTCAAAGAGGGGTTTGCTTTCTAAACCTGCATGGTTAAACTATGACAAGTAATAAGTATGAGACTGACGGTTTTAGTCACATTCAAAGAATCATGAGCCAACGTGGCTGGTTGAATATGAAAAAGGAGAGAAAACCCACCAACAGACTATTTGAAGAGGATCAGGGGAGGTGGTGGATATGTCATCATATATGTCAAGTTTCCGGAAGGTGAATGCACTCTGATGCGTGTGAAACCCTAGGCCTAGCCCCCAACCAGCAGCCTAAACCCTACACTATACTGTACAACCCTCGGCAAAAACCATAGCCGTCACTGCAGCCCAAACCCCAGCCCCCAGCCCAAACCCTACACCCAAGCCGAAATCATAGCCCCCAGCCCTAACCCTAGCCCCTAGCCGAAATGATCATAGCCCCAGCCCAAACCCTAACCCCCAGCCGAGCCTACCCCCAAAGCCCAAAACCCTAGCCGTCAGCCCGGACCCTATCCCCCAGCCCAAACACCTTATTACTTAGCTTACAGTCTTAACTCTTAACTATAGTCCAATTGTTCCCGTTCACCACAATTTATTAACCGTAAAGTGTCTGGAAGGGCATTTTGCAACAAGCCCCGCCCACGCCCCGCCCACCCATTCACCCCTTATCCCTTAACAGCTAGGTAAAATGAAACTTGGAATGACAATTAAACGTGGTAAAATGACCTATATGTATATTCTTTTTTGTTATAAAGTTCACCATTTTAAACTCAATATGAATACATGGTTAAAAATGTTGGAGGGGAAGCAAAATCTGCCCCCCCCCCCCCTTCTCAGGCCCTCCCTCTTCAATCTCCTTTCCCTTTTACAGCTTCCACATTAGTTAACCCCCTCTTGTCAATTATTAAAAATAATTGTAAGGCGTTTAGAATCGTATAACTAAAAAAAAAGAGATACGTTTATAACTTGTTGAGTAGTTAGCAAAAATTCCAAACGGCTGACCTGGCAAAAATTGAAAAGAATTCTGAAGTTCAGTCGTCCGAAAATATGTTTGATTGGTTTTCAAGAGGCTGAGAGACTTTCACGATTTTTTGAGTATTTTTGAATATTTATCATTTAGCATTGGTTCCTATGGGAGTTTATTTAGTGTGGTGCGCCCTATAGGGGCGCACCACACCAAATAAGCCAGAATTAATGCGCCAAGCTACTTATCATAATTTGTAAACCCACAACTTATTTTTAATTACAACGTTTTGGGGGTCATGCAATTAATAGATTGTGTAAATATAATAATCTATCACAACCTGGGGGTTCTGTGCTTCAACTTTTGAGGAGACTTGATAAATTTAGGCGTTAAAGTTGGCCCTATTTGACCGGGTAAGTAGAGAAGTGCTTCACGAAAACTGGCAGCAAGTCGGTTTTGGAAAAATACAAATTTTCGCGTTTTTTTCTTCTGGGGTAGTTAGCAAAAATTCCAAACGGCTGACCTGGCAAAAATTGAAAAGAATTCTGAAGTTCAGTCGTCCGAAAATATGTTTGATTGGTTTTCAAGAGGCTGAGAGACTTTCACGATTTTTTGAGTATTTTTGAATATTTATCATTTAGCATTGGTTCCTATGGGAGTTTATTTAGTGTGGTGCGCCCTATAGAGATCAATGAGCAGAACGCCATACTGCCCTCTGTTGAAAGTTATTTGTGAATTTATACCTCGTCCCCGAGATTACTCGGTGCTGCTGTATAGCGATTATAATATTGAATGTAAGGGACGAGCGAATGATGGGCAGCAGGTAGTGTATTTTTATGAAATGAACGAGGTTATCATTCTGAATGTTTGTTTGTATTGCTTATTTCCAGCTTGCTCTAGTCTCTATGCACTGATGACACAGTGACAGTGACACGATAAGATCATCCTTGCTCTATGATAAGTAAGATTAATAAGAAACAAAAAACAAAGGTAAGTTTCTTTCTCCATGGTTAGTCTAATTTACTGTCCACGATATGAGGGATTTCATTGGTGTGTTTATTTATGGCTAGAATGAATATTTTTATAGAATTATTGACCGGCGTGAAGTTGGTTACTTATTTGACGTTTGACGTTCAATATCAAACGAGTAATAGTTACCGGTTTGACATTCGTCTTAATTAATTGCATGTTCTATACGAAAATATAAATCGTTCATTTTCTAGTGGTCAGACCCTTTTGGCCGGGCACTTTTTGGTATCAGATGAATATAGGAGGGTCCAAGGAACACGGGTCAGTTTGACCCGGCCATTGGGGTCCTTCTATTTGTTATTTATTTTATTACATTTACAAATTTTGTCATATGTTTAATACACGTTTTACTATCCCAAATGTAACGGTCATTTTCTAGTGGTCAGACCCTTTTGGCCAGGCACTATTTGGTACAGATGAATGGAGGAGGGTCCAAGGAACACCTCCATAGTAATTTTAACCCGGCCATTGGGGTCCTTCTATTTTTTATTTATTTTATTACATTTAACAATTTTGTCATAAAATTGTTAAATGTAAAAAAAATAGATAAAAAATAGAAGGGCCCCAATGGCCGGGTCAAACTGACCATGGAGGTGTTCCTTGGACCCTCCTCTACACATTTGTACCCAAAAGTGCCCGGCCAAAAGGGTCTGACCACTAGAAACTGACCGTGTATTTTGTCATAAAATTGTTTAAAAAAAAATAGATAAAAAATAGAACGGCCCCAATGGCCGGGTCAAACTGACCATGGAGGTGTTCCTAGGGGCTAGGACCCTCCTCTACACATTTGTACCCATCAGTGCCCGGCCAAAAGGGTCTGACCACTAGAAACTGACCGTGTATTTTCTCTTTAGGACTGTGTACAAAACTGAATGTCAAACTGGTTTCCCTTAGGACTGTGTACAAAACTGAATATCAAACTGGTTTCTTGTTTGGCGTTCGAATGTCCAAAGTCAAACGTCAAATAAGTAACCAACTTCACACCGGCGAATTATTGTGGATATCGTTTTCTACTTTCACTAGTTTTTCTCTACAGCATGAAAATGATGAAGATGTGATTCAATTCAAATGTGATTCAATTCAATCATTCATTCATTCAATTCATTGACATTGATTGTGAATGTGATTCAAACAATCATATGTCTTTGTAATGACCAATCAACTAATTGCGATATTTGTAAAACCCTCCCCAACCTGTCCACTCTATCCTCCTCATCGTAGAGGGGGGGGGGGGGGGGGGGGGGGGTGCTACGAACGATTTATAGCGAATAAATTAGATAGCTAGCCCCAGTGAGTAGTTATGGTGGTAGGACCGCTGTCTGCGTTTTTACTTTAATTAATACTTTACACACTGGGCATGTGCAGATGTGTTACTACTCTAGTGTTGAGTGTTGTGTTACTGTAGTGTTAGTGTTAACTGTTAGTGTTATTTCTTTTGTCTTTAAACTTCTCCTTCACTTTGCTAAGCCCCTCGGAATAGGCAACTAGATTGATGGTGCTCTACAAATGCCTGATGATTGATTGATTGATTGGCCAAGGTCTCAAATCCTTGGCCACACGTCGGGACTCATCTTTTCTTAACTTATTTTTACCTCCATGCTTTTTTAGCAATCGAATATTGAAGGCACTTTCCCTATGGGCGGGTCAGCGGTTTAGACCAGTTAGATGTGTTCACATCTCATTATAGTCTTACTCTTAGCTTGCCTTGGGTGTTTTGGATGTTTAAACAAATATTGAAATAACCTTTTAAAAAGATAAATAAAGTAATAATTTTTCAATTTCCTCAGAATTACTTCCCTCAATTTTTACTGAGCGTGGCCATTTTGGATTGATGCCAATGCCAATCATGCCAATCAAATCACGATGTCACGTTACATTGCTTTATGTATCCGCTCTGCCAGCAGCCTGGCCGGCCGATGATGACGTGATTTGACAAAAACTTTTGCTTATCACAGGGTCAGGCATAGCTTTAGTACTAGTAGGATGCCAGTGGAGTTCAACCTGGGCTAGGTCTGGCATACATCAATCTTATCGAAGTCCAAACAATTTGGTGTCGAGTGACTCAGGAGATGAGGATATTGGAGGATTTAGGCAACCTGCTAATAGCCAAACTGCCTAGTAATGTAAGGTTGTTGTAAACAAATATGATTGCTTGCTAGCCCAGGGCCCAATTTCATAAAGCCTGTAAGCACAAAAACTTGCTAAGCACAGAAAAACTTTGCTTAACAGAAACGAGTTACCTGCCAACATTCAATAAAGTTAACATTATGGCAACTGGTGCCCCACTCATTTTTTGCTAAGCAAATAAATTTTCCAAGCAGTATTTTCTGCTCAACAGCTTTATGAAATTGGGCCCAGGTTGGACTATCAGTGCAACGGATACTGACGTCCTACCGGGGCTAATTGCTTGCCTGGTGTTTAAGTTGTCAGAGTTATTGTCAGAGTTAAAATGCATGATTAAAATGCCTTACAGGCCTGGAAATTCATCTTTGAGAGGGCAAGGCCATTTTCATTTTGGAAAGGGCACTTCCATTGGAAAATCTTGAAATGTCTATGGGAAACTTTTGAAGGGCACCAAGGCCAAGAGCAGTGGCAACAGAGGCCATGGCCTCTCTGGCCCTCGTGTAATACCAGGCCTGGCCTGAGAATTAATATTGTGTTATTATTTCACTGCTATTTCAAATCTTGTCCTTTACTTTGTTTATGAAGCTGACACAGCCTGTGTAACAGATGATACAAGCAAGATGTCCGAGACTGTTACCATGACGGAGACTGGTGTTAGGTAAGTCATGCTAGTTCAAACCAGATCGTTAATGTATTCAGATGTTACTAAAAAATTGTGTTTTTTTTTCATTTATTATGACCAAACACAGCATCGTAACTTCTAACACTACAGGACCCATGATGATTGAAAATTTTGCAACTGGATTTTGCACCTTTTCCGTTATATTACAATCGGAGTTTACTTACCCTAAAAAAAATGAGATCGATCTTCTAATAGTGTTCAAATAAAAACAGTTTGTTTAAATGGTGTTGATGGGATTCTGGGCCTTTTCATGTTTTGTTTACATTTTTATTTTGGTCTTCTGAGATTCTGAGCTACAAGGTATGCAGTCTTGTGGATTTCCCCCAAATTGGAGTCTTGCTGCTGTGTGAAATGATGCTCACACACCACACCCTGTGTTAATACATTTCTGACATAAGGACATGCCTGGAATTTCATCTTTGAGAGGGCAAGGCTATTTTCATTTTCAAGGGCACTTCCATTTGAAAATCTTAAAGTCTATGGGAAACTTTTGAAGGGGCACCGAAGCCAATTGACCAGCATGTAATTCCAGGTTTGCAAGGAAAGTAAGCATTACATGTAAATGGATGTGCACACGTACACTTGCACTTGCAGTCAGTGATTCTGTAAAATTATCACCTTGTTCTCTGACAGCGCCCTCGAGGGGTCACCAAGACATAGTAAACACATGGGTGATACAGAGACAGTTGTGTTCAGTAACTGCAAGTCGGGACTTGGTGAGTAGTCTTAAACCTTGATAGGAGACTAGTAGGATCTACATGTAGTAGTAAGATATTTGTTTGATATTCCTTGAGAAGAGTCTAAATATTCAGGACTTCCAATGGAAAATCTTAAAGTCTATGGGAAACTTTTGATTACAAAAACATTTATTTACACTTGATGCAGTGAAACAGATTGCTTGAGTGTTATTTGAAGGCCTGATCTACACTGAAGCAAAGGAGGCTAATGCCTTCATGCCACCCGGTCATTTTGTCCCAGATCAACCCCAATGTCATATGAAATGTTGCTGTAATATGTGACATTTCACTTGGTAAATACGCCCTTGAAAGACGTATTTCATATTTTGACCCATCAGAATTACTCAATCCTTTATCCATCACTACTCAATTCTCGATCCATTACAAACACTTGATTCTTGATCCATTACAAACACTTGATTCTTGATCCATCACATTTACTCAATTCTCTATCCATCAAAACTACCATAGCCAATTCTCAATCCATCAAAACTACCATACTCAATTCTCGACTTATCACAACTACTCGATTCTCTATCCATCACACTTACTCAATTCTCTATCCATCACACTTACTCAATTCTCTATCCATCACACCTACTCAATTCTCGACTTATCACAACTACTCGATTCTCTATCCATCACACCTACTCAATTCTCTATCCATCACACCTACTCAATTCTCTATCCATCACACTTACTCAATTCTCTATCCATCACACTTACTCAATTCTCTATCCATCACACTTACTCAATTCTCGACTTATCACAACTACTCAATTCTCTATCCATCACACCTACTCAATTCTCTATCCATCACACTTACTCAATTCTCTATCCATCACACCTACTCAATTCTCGACTTATCACAACTACTCAATTCTCTATCCATCACACCTACTCAATTCTCTATCCATCACACTTACTCAATTCTCTATCCATCACACTTACTCAATTCTCTATCCATCACACCTACTGTAACAAACAGATTGAAAATTACTTCTTTACTTTTGTTTTGCTCGGCCGTTCAGTAGGAAAACTATAGGGGTCAGCCGAGAGGTCTGAATGGAGCACCTATGAGTTGCGTCATTGTGGTCGGGGCTCATTCAACTAATTTGGGCAGCTTTCTAAGTTTGTATGGGATACTTTAACTGAGGTTTCTTTGAGCTGAGAGTTGTATGGAATCGGGATTAATGTTCATGGGTTAAGAATGTGCCTAACTATTGTGTTGGTTGTGAGGGGCATATAAAAACCAGGGAGTGTTTCTCCTCGGGGAGTTTTACGTTGCGGGTGCTGAAGGGTGCGTCTCGCCGGGTGGGTGTAACCAACGGACAGGTGTCAGCGCTGAGGCTGCCGCAATTACAGCCGCCGTACTTCGAGAGTCGGCGACTCCAGAGTTAGTGGGTCTAGAGTCCGTGGTGTGGAGGCCCATGCCGTAAAGTCACCGTAGCAGCGTAAATCCTCCCGAGAATTCCAGACCTGAAGTTTGGCTTCGTCGAAGCCGAAGGCCTTGTAAGTATAATTTATAATAATTATACTTAAATCATTTGGGCATGTTGAAGTCACTTGTGCACTTCATTGGTGTAATATATCGGTGTATTTTTGCTGAGGTAAAATGCTTTAATTAGACAGTTAGGAAGTTTGGTATTTGTATAATGCTTTGGCTGTGCATTCTGTGACAATGATATTGTAAGTATGTGAAATAATATATTTTCACAGGGGTTTCCGTATAACACCACCTCCTTGGGCGTGGTCGTGACGACTCGTGGGACGTCTGCCGATGGTGATAGGGCGGGGTCTACCTTTTTCTGTGACGTGATTCTTTACTTTGGAATGCGGGGACGACGTAGTTTTTCATGTACTTTGATATTGTATTAAAGCGAGCTATGTATGATACTCTTCATTGTACTAAATGGTTAAAAGCTGTACTGGAATGTGAAAGTTCCCGAGCGAAGGGGGTCTATGCACCTTGGGTTATATTTATTAAATACTTTAGTTATACATATTTGTTAATCTCAAACTGTTTCCATTGGTTTCCTGTTCTTGTATTGAGTTGACTGTCATTATTGGTCTGAGTGGAGTGGCACAAGGGTCTACTCTGCGACATTTGGGGGCTTGTCCGGGAAACCGATTTTCGGTACCGAGCCACAGACTAGTATTGGTAGTTGCTTTGTATAGGATTGGGTTATCGAGCTACAGAGGGTTTATTGATTGAGGTATAGTTCATATTCTGTCACTGATTCATAGTTTGGTTGTTTGTCAAAATGGACTTTAAAAACATTATTGATCTTGGTAAAGAGATGGGTTTAGAAGGACAGGAGCTGTTAGATTTTGCCCAGGAGAGAGAGCAAAAAGAGGATAAGAAAGTTCAAATCAATTTTGAGAGAGAAGAACGCCAAAAGGAAAGAGATCACGTGAAAGAAATGAAAGAAGTTGAACTAAAACTCATCCAGGAGCAAAACGCACTAGAGTTACAAGGTGGGGACAGTATTGGCAATTCAACCATGCATAGTGGGGCAAAAGCAAAAATGCCCAAGTTACCATATTATAATGATCAAAAAGACGATATGGATGCGTATTTGAGGCGTTTTGAGCGTTTTGCGACTTGCATGGGTTGGCCCAGTTCCGAATGGGCCATGTCACTTAGTGCTTTGCTCACTGGAAAGGCTCTAGAGGTTTACTCACGTTTGTCGGTTGGACAAGCGAACGATTATGATCAAGTGAAAGTCGCATTACTTCACAGGTTTCAGTTAACTGAAGAAGGTTTCAGGGTTAAATTCAGAAACACCCAGCCAGAACAGAGTGAAAGATATTCACAGTTCGTTGATAGGTTGCATTCGTATTTGGTTCGTTGGATGGATTTAGGAAAAACTCCTAAAACGTTCGATTCACTAAAAGACCTTATCATTCGTGAACAAATGTTGAAGGTGTGTGACAAAGATCTAAGTACGTTCCTTAAAGAAAGAAATCCTAAGTCGGCTGATGAAATGGCCATGATGGCTGATCGTTATGTAGAAGCTCATAATATACACCTTGTAGAGAGCAAACCAAAGAAAGAGTTTAGTAGAAACAAGAACACTGTCAATGAAATAAAAGGTAGACCAGGGAGAAACCCCGAGAAAAAGGGTAATACTCCTGAAAGCGAGGCTAGGCAATGTTATGTGTGTGGCAAGCGAGGGCATTTTGCGCGAAATTGTTCAGACCGCCGTGATCGCAGGCTAGCCAAATCACAAAAGGGTGCCGCACTTGGAATTGATGAAGAGGTTGAGCATGTTAAAGTCGCAGCATGCGTTGAAAGTAAAAATGATGCTGCTCGCCAAAATCAAGTTTGCTGCGAGGTACAAAAGGCAGAGAGTGCTAGAATTGTATGTTGCCGCAACTTGCCGGTTGTTAGCGCTGTATGCATGGCCCATAACTCAATGCCAGTATCCACTGGTTATGTTGGTAAAACGAAGGTTGAGGTATTACGAGATAGCGGGTGTAGTACAGTAGTGGTAAAGAGGAGTGTAGTTAACCAAGACCAAATGTTGGGTGTTAATCAAAATTGTGTGATGTTGGATGGGACAGTCCGTCGTTTTCCAGTCGCTCAAATTCAAGTTGACACACCATACTTTGTCGGGTCGGTTAAAGCACTCTGTTTAGAGAATCCCCTTTATGAGTTGGTTTTGGGAAATGTTCTGGGTGTTCGTGAACCCCAAGATCCCGACCCTCATTGGGAACCGCATTCAGCAAAAATTGTGCTGGATGCTGAAAGCCAAAAAGGTGACCAATCAGTTGCAGTAGTGGAGACGAGGGCTCAACAAATTAAGAGTCAAAAACCCTTCAAACCACTGATTGTTCCAAACAACACAGGTTTGTCTGCAACCAGGAGTGAAATTGAAAACGCCCAGAAGACCGATCCAACTCTAGTAAAGTTGTGGGACCTGGCAAACACGGGACAATTGAAAGTTACGGGTACGGGTAACGAGAGTCGATACTTGGTTAAGGATAAGTTACTTTATCGAGAATACCGATCCCCAAGCTATGAGCATGGAAAGCCCGTAGAACAGTTGATAGTTCCACAACAGTTTCGGAAACAGGTTTTGGAATTAGCACATGATTCTCCTATGGCTGGTCACATGAGAGTAAAGAAAACCTTAGATAGAGCACAAGCACATTTCTATTGGCCTGGTATAAATAGTGAAGTACAAAGACATTGTGTTTCTTGCGACATATGCCAACGTACTGTGACAAAAGGTAGTGTTGGTCGAGTTCCATTAGGGCAAATGCCATTAATCGATACTCCTTTTCGACGAGTAGCTGTCGATTTGGTAGGACCAATTGACCCCGTCACTGATAAGGGCAATAGATATATTCTTACGCTCGTAGATTATGCCACAAGGTACCCAGAGGCCGTAGCACTTCCGCGTATTGAAACAGAGCGCGTTGCAGAGGCACTTGTGGAAATATTTGCGCGTATGGGTATACCCCAAGAAATTTTGAGTGACAGAGGTAGTCAGTTTACCTCAGAAATGATGAAAGAGGTGGGACGTCTTTTGTCCATGAGACAATTGACGACAACCCCATACCACCCAATGTGTAATGGGTTGGTTGAAAAGTTCAATGGCACTTTAAAGAAAATGCTGCGTAAAATGTGCGTAGAAAAGCCCAAAGATTGGGACCGCTATCTGCCAGCACTGTTGTTCGCCTACAGGGAAGTGCCGCAGGAGAGCCTAAACTTTTCACCTTTTGAACTTATGTTTGGGAGAACAGTAAGGGGTCCTCTAGCCATATTAAAGGAATTATGGACAGGGGAACATCACGAAGAAGAGGTAAAATTGACATATCAATATGTTGTTGATTTACGTGATCGTTTGGAGTCAACTTGTGAGTTAGCTAGGCAAGAACTTGCCAAAGCATCCAAACGACACAAGAAGTATTACGATGCTAGGACAAGAGATCGCAAATTTGAAGTTGGTGACAAAGTTCTCATGTTACTTCCCACTGATAATAACAAACTGAAAATGCAGTGGAAAGGACCTTTTGTGGTTATTAAAAGAGTTGCTAAACATGACTATCGCATTGATGTAAAAGGTAAAGAGAAAACATTCCATGCTAATTTGCTTAAGAAGTATGTAAGTAGAAATGAGGACAATGTACACAATGATGTTGAGATTGTACACTCTGCTGCAGGCATAATACGCGCTTCAGCGAGTATTGTAGAAGATGAGGAAGAGCTGATGGAAATTAGCCTTCCCCCAGTCAAACAAACCGAGAGTCAGGTTGATGTTACTATATGTGACAGCAGATCAGAACTTGAGCAAAATGAAATTCGGGAACTATTGCATGATTGTGCCGATGTTCTCAATGATTTGCCTGGTCGCACTACTTTGATAGAACATACTGTCAATTTAACTACCACAGATCCTGTACGTAGTAAAGCGTATCCTGTGCCCTACTCATTGCAACAGATAATTAGAGATGAAATCGAGGCTATGTTAAAGTTGGGCATAATTGAGAAATCCGAGTCGCCCTATGCATCTCCAATTGTAATTGTGAAAAAGCGGGATGGTACTAATCGATTCTGTATAGACTACCGTAGACTCAACAAGATAACAGTTTTCGATCCTGAGCCTATTCCGAACATTGAAGATATCATGAGTAAAGTAGGCAAGGCGAAGTATTTCACCAAACTAGATTTGACAAAAGGGTATTGGCAAATCCCTCTAGCTGACCATGATAAATCTAAGAGTGCATTCATAACTGCAGAGGGGCTATATCAATTTAATGTGTTGCCTTTTGGTATGATTAATGCGCCAGCCGTATTCACTCGCATGATGCGAAGGTTATTAGGTGGTCAGAATAATGTGGTGCATTATATTGATGATGTATTGATATTTAATGAAACTTGGCAAGATCATTTAAAATCACTCAAGCGTGTATTAGAAAGCTTACGTAATGCAGGGCTCACTGCAAAACCTAGTAAGTGTGAGATTGCATTTGAGTCAGTAAAGTTCTTAGGACATGTGGTTGGTAATGGTGTGATTAAACCACAGCAAGATAAAGTGAAACTTGTACTTGAGTCAAAGCGTCCAGAAACAAAGAAACAAGTGCGTTCTTTTATTGGCTTGGCGAATTACTATCGCAAGTTTGTTCCTAACTTTGCAGCGATAGCCGCGCCAATCACCGACTTGACGAAGAAAGGGCAGCCTAATCGTGTACAGTGGAGCAAATCGCAGGAAACCGCGTTCAACACGTTGAAAACGCGCCTTGTGTCTGCACCTATTCTACGATTACCTGACCCTAGCAAACCATACATATTGCGCACAGATGCGTCTGATGTGGGCATAGGTGCCGTTTTGATGCAGATGGACGATGGTGTGAAATTCCCAGTGTGTTACGCAAGCAGAAAGCTTTTGCCGCGTGAAGCAGCGTATGCTGTAATTGAAAGGGAATGTCTCGCCCTGGTGTGGGCAGTACAGAAGTTTCATGTATATTTGTACGGAACAGAGTTTGTACTAGAAACTGATCATCATCCGTTGGTCTATCTAGCCGAGAGTCGTGTAAATAATAGTCGACTCATGCGTTGGGCGCTGGGCTTACAGCCATACCGATACCTTGTTAAGGCTATCAAAGGGTCGGACAATTTTGGTGCAGATTATCTGAGTAGATGCCCCACAGAGGAATAGGGGCTTCAGTAATTTGTAGGATGTTGTAAAGCAAATAAATATTTGCGGTAATTTGTAAATAAGTGAATTAATATTTAGTAGGAATTAAGTAGTAATTTTCTTGATAAGGGAGTGATGTAACAAACAGATTGAAAATTACTTCTTTACTTTTGTTTTGCTCGGCCGTTCAGTAGGAAAACTATAGGGGTCAGCCGAGAGGTCTGAATGGAGCACCTATGAGTTGCGTCATTGTGGTCGGGGCTCATTCAACTAATTTGGGCAGCTTTCTAAGTTTGTATGGGATACTTTAACTGAGGTTTCTTTGAGCTGAGAGTTGTATGGAATCGGGATTAATGTTCATGGGTTAAGAATGTGCCTAACTATTGTGTTGGTTGTGAGGGGCATATAAAAACCAGGGAGTGTTTCTCCTCGGGGAGTTTTACGTTGCGGGTGCTGAAGGGTGCGTCTCGCCGGGTGGGTGTAACCAACGGACAGGTGTCAGCGCTGAGGCTGCCGCAATTACAGCCGCCGTACTTCGAGAGTCGGCGACTCCAGAGTTAGTGGGTCTAGAGTCCGTGGTGTGGAGGCCCATGCCGTAAAGTCACCGTAGCAGCGTAAATCCTCCCGAGAATTCCAGACCTGAAGTTTGGCTTCGTCGAAGCCGAAGGCCTTGTAAGTATAATTTATAATAATTATACTTAAATCATTTGGGCATGTTGAAGTCACTTGTGCACTTCATTGGTGTAATATATCGGTGTATTTTTGCTGAGGTAAAATGCTTTAATTAGACAGTTAGGAAGTTTGGTATTTGTATAATGCTTTGGCTGTGCATTCTGTGACAATGATATTGTAAGTATGTGAAATAATATATTTTCACAGGGGTTTCCGTATAACACCACCTCCTTGGGCGTGGTCGTGACGACTCGTGGGACGTCTGCCGATGGTGATAGGGCGGGGTCTACCTTTTTCTGTGACGTGATTCTTTACTTTGGAATGCGGGGACGACGTAGTTTTTCATGTACTTTGATATTGTATTAAAGCGAGCTATGTATGATACTCTTCATTGTACTAAATGGTTAAAAGCTGTACTGGAATGTGAAAGTTCCCGAGCGAAGGGGGTCTATGCACCTTGGGTTATATTTATTAAATACTTTAGTTATACATATTTGTTAATCTCAAACTGTTTCCATTGGTTTCCTGTTCTTGTATTGAGTTGACTGTCATTATTGGTCTGAGTGGAGTGGCACAAGGGTCTACTCTGCGACACCTACTCAATTCTCGACTTATCACAACTACTCGATTCTCTATCCATCACACTTACTCAATTCTTAGTCCATCACACTTACTCAATTCTCAATCCATCAAAACTACTGTACTCAATTCTCGATCCATCAAAACTACCGTGCTCAATTCTCGACTTATCACAACTACTCGATTCTTAGTCCATCACACCTACTCAATTCTCTATCCATCACACTTACTCAATTCTCTATCCATCACACTTACTCAATTCTCAATCCATCAAAACTACCGTACTCAATTCTCGACTTATCACAACTACTCGATTCTTAGTCCATCACACCTACTCAATTCTCTATCCATCACACTTACTCAATTCTCTATCCATCACACTTACTCAATTCTCTATCCATCAAAACTACTGTACTCAATTCTCGATCCATCAAAACTACCATACTCAATTCTCGACTTATCACAACTACTCGATTCTTAGTCCATCACACTTACTCAATTCTCTATCCATCACACTTACTCAATTCTCTATCCATCACACTTACTCAATTCTCTATCCATCACACTTACTAAATTCTCAATCCATCAAAACTACCGTACTCAATTCTCGACTTATCACAACTACTCGATTCTTAGTCCATCACACTTACTCAATTCTCTATCCATCACACCTACTCAATTCTCGACTTATCACAACTACTCAATTCTCTATCCATCACACTTACTCAATTCTTAGTCCATCACACTCAATTCTCAATCCATCAAAACTACTGTACTCAATTCTCGATCCATCAAAACTACCGTGCTCAATTCTCGACTTATCACAACTACTCGATTCTTAGTCCATCACACCTACTCAATTCTCTATCCATCACACTTACTCAATTCTCTATCCATCACACTTACTCAATTCTCAATCCATCAAAACTACCGTACTCAATTCTCGACTTATCACAACTACTCGATTCTTAGTCCATCACACCTACTCAATTCTCTATCCATCACACTTACTCAATTCTCTATCCATAGTGTTAGCCAGAGGGGTGTCTGGGTGTCTTTTGGACGCCCTGTTTTAAATTTGGACACCCTGTTTCATCTGTCATTTACATGTAAATGTATTGTAAGTGAACAATTTGGACACCCAGTTTTTAAATTTCCAGCAGATTTGGACACCCTTTTACCAAATCCTGGCTAAAACCTTGTCTCTATCCATCACACCTACTCAATTCTCTATCCATCACACTTACTCAATTCTCTATCCATCACACTTACTCAATTCTCTATCCATCACACTTACTCAATTCTCTATCCATCACACTTACTCAATTCTCAATCCATCAAAACTACCGTATTCAATTCTCGACTTATCACAACTACTCGATTCTTAGTCCATCACACTTACTCAATTCTCTATCCATCAAAACTACCGTACTCAATTTACGATCTATCACAGCTACTCAATAGACTGTGCAAGTCTCGCGCGCATTCGAACTTCCGGGACCATAGTGGTCCCAACCATATGGAGTTTTACGTGGGCGAGATTTTGTTTTGTCAACTATTTTAGTTTAACGTAGGTTATGACCTAGAAAAGTATACATGTTGTTGGGAATGTAATACTAAGTGATAACAAAATATGAAAGTAAAACCAATTCAACAATATAACGAAGAAACCCCAAGAATTAAACTTGACCTCAGCTTCCGGTTATTGCAAAAAATTAAGAATTTTGTGCTCACCTTCGATCATAAAACTTACGTAAACGCTTGTTTTGGATACGCAATTATAATCGTCAGATGCTGTAATTGCAAAGTAAACCCTTTTCATTGCAGTCTATGGTTGTTGAGGCGTCAGCATCCTCTTTAAACTGCGATACAGGTCCATTTAAGACCCGTTTGACCTTCACGAATCCGCGTAAGGGGTTTCTAAAAAGTTAACATCAAATAGGCATCCTTGTCCCAGAGTTTTAATTTTTTTTCCAATAATAATATACACACTATTGTATTTTTTTTTTTCAAAAGCTAAAACTTTTCATAAAATTGTAATGATTTATTTTTGTTCAGATTTTGTCATGAGATATAATTTAAAACAAAGATTTAATTTCAGAAATAAAAATGTTCTTTGTTTGACGTGTTTTCTCGTTCGGATACGCGCGAGACTTGCACAGTCTATTCTCAGTCCATCACAAACACTCAATTCTCGGTCCATCACAACTACTCAATTCTCGATCCATCTATTCTGCCTCATTAGGGTACAGTAACAAAGTAAATGTAGTCATCATTGTTTCACTTTCTCTTGATCCTCAAGGAATCAAGATTATCGGAGGTAAGAGTGAGATTGAAGAAGGGAGGGATTATGGCATCTTCATAAGACGGATTATCCCTGGAGGACTAGCTGAACAAAGTGGTATGTAGGTTAAGTTATCTGAACCCAGTTTAGTGATACCTTGCATGTGGAAACACTCATTCCCATGTTTACATCCCTGTGGGGACTTCTTTTGATGTGAATTCCTTGTGGATCATTTCCCTCTTACGAATTCCCCTGTGAAGACCTTTTGTCCCTATAATGTCTGTGCAAATCTTGTGCACATTCTAACATTGGTACCTGCTAAAGCGTGCAAGCTTGTTTTCTTCACACATTAAAGCAATGTACGTGGGACCAAAGTGGTCCCAAAAGAGTTTGAAATGCCTGTGAAAGCAGGGTCTATTGTCTTAAATCTTCTTTAAGGTAGTAAATATAAATACATATTGCCTGTTTTTTTTGCTGTATTGGTAAAACTGACATATTCTCTGCAAAACTGCACATTGCTTTGTTTCAGGTCGTCTTTGTGAAGGGGACCAGATTCTCAGTGTGAATGGTGAGAGTTTACTGCGAGTTACCAATGAACAGTAAGTAAACCTCAGTGCTGTCTTACAAGATACAACCTTTTTACAGTAACTGTTTAGTCTCTGAGAGAGGATCTTGGTTCAAGTTACCCTGTTCATTCCGCTGGTATGAGATAACTTAAGCCCTGGACATAAACACTTTTTGAAGAAAGTTAAAGATTGACGGAGTTTGAGCCAAAACAGGAATTTAATATATATATTTTTGTATTGATTTTGTTTATAGGGCAGTCCAGTATCTTCGTAATTCTTCAGCGACCAATAATGTAACCATGGTGATAACAAGGAATACGTCAGTAGCGTGAGTATCACAGCTATCTTACAACCCATTATGTAGACTTAGTTCAAGTTGGTTCTCGTGCTGATCTAGTCAGTAATGTAAGAGCTTTTTGTAATGTGTGCCCTGTAGTGTAAATTTATTGCCAATCCAGTGCATTGCGGATCGAGAAATGCAGAGTTGATTGGCACATTCCTGGCAAGCGAGGGCATGCAACAAGGTTCTGAAATACAGCTGCGATGTTATGTGGAGTGCATGCAGTGGATATTTATACACACCAGGATGAAAATCAGACTTGGATCAAGTCTACCCATTATGTTACAATCAATCAATTTATTTAATGGTCATTTTTGAAAATCAACTGTCAACTCATGGATAGTATGGGGATACCCCAGCAACATGCAAGTCATTTTGGATAAAGACACTCCAAATCGGTTTGTACATAATAGGTTAGATTGATGTTACAGTCTCGAGCAGTTTCGACCTGGATCAGAAAACATGGCTCAACAATTTCCTGCTTAGCAAAAATGAGCGGAATACCAGTAAGAAATGGTACATGTGAAATTAAATTTTAGCTGATTACCTTATTCTGTTAGGCATATTACTTGCGCTTAGCCATTTTTTGTGCTTAAGCGGCCTTATGAAATTGGGCTCTTGGTACAAACCCTTCATGATTTACAGGTGTTATAAATGATTGATAAGAAGAAAAAAAATATCATTGTTTTATTTTAGTCTGAAAGCTTACTGATTATGAAGTTCATACAGAACCATTTTTTTCCCGGTGGAACATTTCCCTCTGACATACAGCCATATACAAGAAAATTGTATCTGGAAACCCCCCACCCCCCCCCCCCCCCCCCCAAAAAAAAACTAACAAAAACAGCTGATTTCAGTTGTTACAACCCAAATTGAGGTATGGGTGTTTACATGCTGAAGATTATGCATGGTTTTTCACTGTTTTCTTCTGACTCACAGTCACACATCGGATTAACCCTAACCATGCTAAATGCAACAATATGCACCAAATGGTAATAGTTGTTGTAATCTGTTGCATTTGGCAGTCAACTGAGATGTCATTCTTTGACTGAATTTGTTGCATTCAGCAGTCAAGTGACTTCATATTGGTGTTGCATTTTGTTGTATTTGGCAGTCAACTCGAATTCATACCTTGATGGAATTTGTTGCATTTAGCAGCAAAGTGATTTTACTTGTTACTTAAGCTCTAAATCATGCCTCATTATGCAATTGTATGTAAACTTAGAGCTTGGGTGCTTCCATTGTTTCTGAACAAAGCAGCCACACACCACATGAAGAATGACTTGGATATTGTTGCATTTGGCAGAGTTCATGGTCCCACATATTAGCCAAGTCACCACTACACTTATGTGCATACTGTTGCATTTAGCAGGGCAAACACCCTTGCTCAATCCTAACACAAACAACATGCCTGCGCAAATCCCTTGTTGCATTTTGTTGCATATGGCATGGTTCTCATTTCAACTGTGTTGCATTCTGTTGTATTTGGCAGGGTATGTAGAGGGACCCTAATGGGGGTATGTAGAGGGACCCTAATGGGGGTATGTAGAGGGACCCTAATGGGGGTATGTAGAGGGACCCTAATGGGGGTATGTAGAGGGACCCTAATGGGGGTATGTAGAGGGACCCTAATGGGGGTATGTAGAGGGACCCTAATGGGGGTATGTAGAGGGACCCTAATGGGGGTTAGGGTTAAGCCCAAATATTCACAGGGTTATTATTTCATTTATTTGGTTGATCACACAAAATATGAACACTCCGACCAGCTCTACTAATCCTGTATAAAGTCACAAGATGTTGCTGTGTCGAGTTCAAGAAAATCAACCAAGCTTTTTGCCCCTTTTTTTCTTTACAGACACAAATTTTCATTACTGTTAGAAAGTCAACTTGCCAATACAAGAAACACTTTCAACTTGGATTCACAGTCAGTTTCCTCAGATCAAGCATCTGATGGCCACGATCGAGGTGAGTTAATGATAAGTGGCTACAGCTACATCAGTGAATCTGTCTATAGTACAGCATTACCATTGAAGCCAACAGCCACAGCCACTGATGCTAAATTCAGCTGCAATTTGCAATTATCCACGGTCATCTTTAAGGTTTTAGTAATTACGTTTGTTCTAGATCACATTAGCGAACTAATGACAAACACTTTTTAACGATTACTAACAACTTCATCATTTAATGGTTTAACGATTCATCATTGAAACTATGTCAGCACAATCCAGGCAAGGTTTTAGCCAGGATTTGGTAAAAGGGTGTCCAAATCTGCTGGAAATTTAAAAACTGGGTGTCCAAATTGTTCACTTACAATACATTTACATGTAAATGACAGATGAAACAGGGTGTCCAAATTTAAAACAGGGTGTCCAAAAGACACCCAGACACCCTTCTGGCTAACACTATGAATCCAGGACGCAAACAAATTACACAAGGAATCAGTGAGGAGATTTTTAAATAATGTTCGGTTTGATTTTTTGCCGATATGGCCAAAAAACTAAGACTTAAATTTTAAATAGCAGATTCGAGTTATAGGCCTCCATATATAAGGTATTGCATGAAGAAATCCGTCATTGACATGCGGTGGCTAATTAAAAACTAAAAATGAATTATTGTCTGGATGCCAAAATTGTTTCACATCTATCAGCCATGTACAAACAATTTTGCACGTTTGTATTTGTGCATTGCCCGTGGCATATGCAAAATTAAGTCAATGTTTTTCATTTTGAAACGGCATCATCTGTCTCAAAATTCGCTCAGTAAAAATTCACAAAAAATTGGTCCAAGACAAAAAACTTTACACATTTTCAAGGGAAAGTACACGAATGTTTGATTTAAAAAAAATATATAAACAAACTTTTATAAGTAGAAAATATTGTTTTATAATTTTCTGCTGAGCAAAAATGAGCCGCATACCAGTCACAGACTGTACATGTGACATTGCATTTTGGCTGGTAACCTGATTCTAATAAGTATAATTTATTATGCTTTAGCAACCCTTTTTGTACTTTAAATCTGCTCTATGAAATTGGCCCCAGGATGGTAAGTTTTCAATAGAAACACCATTCACATACCTGCCAACTGTTCAAATTTAATTGGAATTGTTCAGTTTTTTGAGATTACAGGCCGCAAAAAATCAGAACATTCCTATTTCTGACAATGACAGCAATGAAAAAGATGAAAAAGTTGTGGCAAAAGAGGACGCCATTTGCTTGCAACAGTAGAGATACTCTTATGGGATGCAATGATTTTTGTGTCTCTATCTGTGGACTCGTAAAACTGGTGTACCTATTTCTGAGGTTTCAATGTTGGCAGGTATGTAAACAGTTTTTCAAATTCGACAGTCAAATCCTCGAACTATCAATCGTTTTTCTTTTTTACTTCAAAGCTCCAAGACGTTGGTCATCACAGAGAGAAAGAACCTCCACCCAGTCTCCATCTCCAAGTGTAATTTCCTCTTCAGCACCTGGAGACCTCAGTCCTGAGTCTGCTAATATAATGTAAGTAAGATCTAACCACTTTGTCAAGGGGTTTCTAAATACAGGAAGGGTCCACTCGTAAATGGTTCTCAAGTAAGCCAAACAGTTGATTGGCAGGGGGGGGGGGGGGAGGGGGGGTGTTGGAAATCTCAGAACCTAGCACCTCTAATCTCTAGGAGCTACTTGGGAATTATTTTAAAAGTCTGCTAACGCTATGTGCAGGATCTAGTTTCCTACTCAAGATGTTGGTTTTTATAACTCTTGGCAGTTGTTAAACGAATAAAGCAGAAAATGCATAATATTTAAATTCAATTTCACTTTGTCTGAACATTTTGTGGGATTTTAGATGGTTACTTATTTGTGCTATACAAAAGTTTGTTATTTTTGTTCCAGGGTACCAAATGCGCGTGAGATTTTTATAAATAAGCTGAGTGGTCTAGGGCTGAGTATAGCAGGAGGTATCGATCGTTCTGATGGGCCATCAATATACATTCAAAATGTTCATCAAGATGGAGATTGTTTCAGGGTAAGTTGTGCTCATTATTTTTATCGCACAAGCGCGAGTGGAATACTGTGTCCCATATCCAACAAGGCCTTACACAGATGTGCTAAATTTGTCCGTAATCCACGAGCACATGTGTGGTTACAAATTAGTAAACTTGACGTGCAGCTTAAAAAACGCAATACACAGAGTAAGAGTGTATTAACTAATTTAAATGCACAAGCATGAGTGAAATACAGGAAACGTACATCGCTTCTGCGTCCCATATCCAATGAGGCAGTACACAAATGGGCTATATTTGTTTGTATTCCTCGAGCGTGCATGTGATAAAAAAAATTATCTTCGAGTAAAATTGACGCACAGCTAAAAATAATGTATTACGCAGAGTTAGAGCTGCGCAATGCGCAGGATGTGATATGGACCCTTACACTGTTGTTGCCATAGATTGACCGATCTAAAACGAGGAATCGTTTGCTTGAAGTCAAAGTTTGTTTTTGATCTGGATGTCATATCTTTAAGAAGTTAGATTTTTCCAGAAAGCTAATAATAAATAGAAATAGCATTGAATTTGAATTTTTTACTTGTCAAAATTTTTTCTTTGGGGTGTACAAACCTATATTTTAGCTGTCCAATGATGTCATATTCCAAATTTCCCTCTGGAAGAGTATTAAATAAAATGACATTGTACACCTCTGTAACGTGAGGTTTAGACTTGTAATTTTCCCCCCGTTTCATGAGGACTCTATCTGTTGGAAAATGAGTGCATCACAAAACTCAATTGACCTTAGCGACCCTCTTTAACACTTTGATTGACAACCACAAGAAGATTGTTTTACATTTACAAATGTTCCAAATCTTGATTCAGGACGGTCGGTTGAGAGTCGGTGATCGTCTTTTGTCCGTTAACGGAGAATCCTTGACAGGTCTCACTAATGAAGTAGCTGTGAGGATCCTAACTCGAGAATCACTCAGGTAATACATACATCCATATTTTCTAGGGGGTGTATATAGGTTTCTGTTATTTGGTCTTGGGTTATATGTACAACCCTGTATTCCATTATTGTGCCATGCTTAACTAAAAGTTGCTTTTACAATAAGGCCATATCTGAGTTGGCGGCTACAGCTGTGGCAACGACTGTTGCTAAGAATGTTGCTAAGGACGTCCTTTACTCCAACGCATGATGACCTGGCGATCCAATTCAGTAGACGCCAATTCAGACATGGCCTTGTAGTAGTAATAACAGGAAATTTATAAAGAGCCTTTATCTGCAGCTCCCTGGAAAGTTTGCAGCTTGCACTGCCAAATATGCATCGATCTAAAACAATCTCAAGAATCATCTCTGCCCTCAAAAGTATCCATGTACTCCTGGGTGAAGAGAAGCATTTAGAGTAAGTGTCTTGCTCAAGTTGTGTCATGATGTACTCTGCGTTTTATCTTTGCAGAAGTGACATAAGTACCCTTCGACTTGCCTACATTCCTGGTGGTTCTCCCATGATGCATCACAGTCATCCGCCTCGGCAAACGCCTAGTTCCAGCTACGCATCTTCCCCCAGCTCAAATCCATCACCTCAACGGTACCCAGCTGGTCTTGGTAACCAGCCTTCCCAAGGGTTACCGTACACTGGGATAAGCCACCCACTACCTAGTAGACAGTCGCCACATGGGGGTGTAGGGTTGCATCCCTCACCCCAGATGGGATTGTCAGCAACAAATGGTCATGACCGAGGCAGTGGATTAGTCTCTCCACAAGCAGTTAACCAGTCCACGTCACCACCATTGTATGGACAGGCAATGATCAACGGTTACCCATTATCAGGTAAGACTTAATACTCTGTAATTGACCCATCCTTAAAGGCAAAGTATACCGCTGGTTTTCTGGAACCGTTCGATTGTTTCAAACCTATATAAATGTTGATGTATACAATAAAAGTAACCTGTGAAAATTTCATTTTAAAAGGTGGTTGCGTTTTTGAGAAATATCGTTTCTCAGATTCAAATTTTGGGGCATAAAATCTGCTATCTTTTTTACATAACCACATTGCTTCGAAGTGAAATGTGTCTCAAAATGCTTTATACTATCGTAAACTGCTGTAGGCTTCTGACCAATAAGTTTTTATTGCCATTATAGTCCGGGAGCCCGGCGGGGTTTATTGAAAATATTTAGTGCAAAAGGTTTGAAGTGTGGGATATGCAGCACCCCCCGGGGGAACCTTAAAATGTGAATTCTTAAGTGCACCGAGTGGTGCGTTGGGAGGGGGGAGCCCCCTAAACTCACCCCAAAAGTCGATTTAATGAAAATGTTAAGTGTAAGCTAAATTTCTTCATGGATTGAAAGGCCATGGTCCACTGACTATGATTTCCGTACTTAAGAAAATAAATAATGGTGCCAAGTCTAATTAAGAAGGCCCTTAATTAGCGCTAACCCAGTCCGCAAGCCGCTATCGGTCCGTCGTCGGTCCACCGGCGGCGGGCCGACAGTGGCTGCCACCGGCGGACCTCCGGCACAAACGTCCGCCCGCTCGCTAGCGGTCCTCCGTCGGCAGCCGACAGAGGTCCGCCGATGGTCCATCATCGGTCCTCTGTCGGCTGCCGACGGAGGACCGCTAGCGAGCGGGCGGACGTTTGTGCCGGAGGTCCGCCGGTGGCAGCCACTGTCGGCCCGCCGTTGGCCCATCATCAGCCCTCTGTCGGCTGCCGACGGTGGACCGCTGGCGAGCGGGCGGACGTTTGTGCCGGAGGTCCGCCGGTGGCAGCCACTGTCGGCCCGCCGTTGGCCCATCATCGGCCCTCTGTCGGCTGCCGACGGTGGACCGCTGGCGAGCGGGCGGACGTTTGTGCCGGCGGTCCGCTAGTGGCAGCCCTCTGATGGTCCGCCGTTGCAATGTTTATATGTTTGTTGGTGACATTTTACCACATGAAATCACTTTGGTACATGTAATTCCAGTTGAAAAATTTCCTAAACGTGATAATCGTCCTGTGGTAAATGTGTGTTAAAACAAATATGGACACTGTGATAATACTGCTGTGTTAATGTTACTGTGGTAAAACCTATTTATTTATAATTATTCAAATAATATCACTTTAATTGTTTCATCGTTTGTTTGCATGGTATGGAGAATTCAAAATAAATATTATTCAATGACACAAAATAAGGAGCACTTTCAATTCAAGAACAGGTATAGATTTATCTCTTTTGTACATGTGTGAAGATCTTTGTTGCTATCAATGTTGCTTGGGTCAGTCTCAGTGCAGTCCGTAGACTTGACAGCCACTGTAGTAAGAGCTGTAGGTGTTCTGCTGACTTCCTGTCATAAGTTCGCTCCATCCAATTGTCCACTCAATCTCCACAGAGCATGGTTTTCTTGTGTGTGAAATAATCAACCCTCGCAGAACTGATATGAATCTGTAACAATATAAAAGGAATAATAAAAAATAAATAACCTGTCGTATTTCTTAAGTAGGACCATGCAGACATACACATTTTGGTACAAATGAAGCGGGCAGAGCTTTAAGGTTGATTGAAGTTACAGGCTGGCATGGTTATTTCATCAGCTGTGCATTATACGGTACATGTAAAATATTAATAGTATTCATTAATCATCAAAATACTGAATGGTTACTATTCAGTCAGTATTTTGATGATTATTGAAATGAATATATTTACATTTACTACCTGAAAACTGATTAAATATAAGTAAATATTCATTAGGCCAATTAATCCTCTACAATGTCTCGGGGGAGTCCGTTCAACTAATATCACTGACTTAACAAAATGAGCAAATAAGTTGCCGGACACTGGGTGTTGATCATTCATTGAGTGGTTTGGGCGCAATTTTGCACAGGTCTTGTTGTTTACCTATAAAAATGTTGTTGAGTTAAGAAAGAAAATCTGAGCAAATACTTATAGATCAGGCCAGAATAGATGCTTTCATTAACTGTTTGCTAAAAAATTATGTTTGGTATATACTAGTGTCTGCTTAAATTTATACCAAAGGTGTTCACCTTCAACCACATTTTCAGCCAACCATTTATACTATATTTGCTCCTTGAGAATATGCATGTTAATAACAAAAGTAAGGCATGTAAGGTATTCTAAAACGTAATTTAAAAATAAAATGTTCAAAGCAGAAAAACAATGTTGCCAGGTCAGGCACGGAAAATTGAGACAAACCTTAATCAAGTGCCTCTGCATCAAGGAGTGAACATTTTTAAGTCTAGGAGAATATAAGTAACAATCTTCAAACTATATAAATAACGTACTTACACATACCATGCAACCAGTGACCAGAGGTTCCATCCAGCCAGCAAGAATGCACTGATGATGCTTGCGTTGTTGTCGATGTTAACACGAGTAAACCGGTACGGGTCATGCCCTCTCATGTTAACTATGAGGAGGAGAAACATAGATCTACAGTTGTACATATGTCCAAGGTTTAATGTTGTCCTTAGACAAACTTGGATTATATCTATATGCTGCAGTACAACTGTTTGTAACTTTTTCCCATTCTTCTTGCTGATAACAAAACACAACCATGGAGAAAAGGTCACAATCAACCCTTGCTCTACTCTGTACATCAACCAACCGTTTTTTCAAATGGCTTACTGTTGAGCAGCCAGCTGTAATTGGACCATACTGACCTGTGACTCTGAACCACTGCATACCGTGTACACTGAGCAGCTGTTCCCTGGGATCGTGGGTGGGCTAAAAGGCCCCAGCTATGTGTGTAGTACAGGGTCACTATGCTAGTACACATGTTCTGTGAGCAATCTGCACTATTAAAGTAAAGTTGTATAACATATTATATAAAACTGATGCCGATGAAGTAAACGGCTTCTGGCCGCTGCAATAGTAGGCCGCTAGGCATGCCGCCCGAATACAGCTGGTAGTCTGCTGTTCGTTTTGGAGCGGCAAGCCTCTAGTGGTATGCCATTCGTTACCGATGTCGGTCCGCTGACGGTTTTTGAGTGGCAGAACACTGGTCGTGTGCCGTTGGCTACCGATGTCGATCTGCTGTCGGTTCTTGAGCGGTGGGCCTCTTTGGGTATTCCATTGGTTACCGATGTCAGTCCACTGCCGGCTCTTGAGCGGCAAGCCTCTGGCTATGACCGATGTCGGTCCGCTGTTGGTTCTTGAGCGGTAAAGCCATTGGTGGTATGCCACTGGTTACTGCTGCGGTCCGCTGTCAGTAATAGTGAGGGCGGCAGGCCTCTGGTGGAATGCCACTCTTTATTGCAGTCGTTCCGCTGTTGGTTCTTGAGCGGCAAGCCTCTGGTGGTATGCCACTCGTTACCAATATCGGTCCGCTGTCGGTTCTTGAGCGGCAGGCCTCTGGTGGTATGCCAGTGGTAATACCGATGTCGGTCCGCTGTCGGTGCTTGAGCGGCAAGCCTCTCGTGGTATGTCACTGGTTACCGATGTCGGTCCGCTGTCGGTTTTTGAGCGGCAGGCCTCTGGTGGTATGGCACTGGTTACCGATGTCGGTCCGCTGTCGGTTCTTGAGCGGCAAGCCTCTGGTGGTATGTCACTGGTTACCGATGTCGGTCCGCTGTCGGTTCTTGAGCGGCAGGCCTCTGGTGGTATGGCACTTGTTACCGATGTCGGTCCGCTGTCGGTTGTTAAGCGGCGGGCCTCTGGTGGTGTGCCGCAGGTTACCGATGTCGGTCCGCTGTCGGTTGTTGAGCAGCAGGCCTCTGGTGGTATGCCACTCGTTACCGATATCGGTCCGCTGTCGGTTCTTGAGCGGCGGGCCTCTGGTGGTATGCCACTCGTTACCGATACCGGTCCGCTGTCGGTTCTGTAGCGGCAGGCCTCTGGTGGTATGCCACTGGTTACCGCTGGCAGGCCGCCGTTGGTGTTTGGTCGGCGTGCCGCCGATCGCAAGCCACCTGGCTACCACTGGCGGACCGCTGTCGGTTTTAAATCGGATTGCCGATGCCGACGAGCCGCTGCTAAGCCACCACTTGCCACCGGCGGTCCGACGGCAGCTTGCGGACTGGGTAATTACACGTTTAATCGAAATTTTGAGTGCAAGGATGAAACATGTGTCAATGTGTACCTTACACTGTGCTGACTCAAAATCAACTACTCAAGAAAGTTTTAAGTGGTGTCAATTTGCCTAAGGGGGGGGGGGGGGGGGGACAAAGGTTAACAGGGGTTCAAAATTTGGTTTAGGCCATCCCTTATCAAAATAAAATTGGATTTAATCAAAATTGGAAGTGCAACAATATTTTTAGGGATTGAAAGGCTATGGTCCGCTCAATGAGCATTTTGTTTTACTGAAGAAACACATTAATAGTGCCAAATTTAACTAAGAAGTCATTTAATTACCACTAATTAAAACGGATAACTAGAATAACCTACTTTTTATATTGACATTTTGGTTGCATTAACAAAAATAAGCCCAGGAAGGTTTACATCATTTTTGCCAGATTACATTTTTTAATTAACTACACGCATAATTATGTAAAACATGTAATCTAGCTGCCTGCTGTCATAAAAAACTTCTCACAATAACTCTTATCTGAACATCTGAACATGGCAAATTAAGTGTCCAAACAAAAAACTATCACTGTATTAGGGTTGGTGATTATGATTACCGCATTTCTTCTATATGCAAAGGGGATGTTGACCAATGTGTCTGTGCCAATCCCCCCCCCCCCCAAAAAAACCCCAAAAACAAAAGCTATCACTGTATCAGGGTTGGTGATTATGATTACCGCATTTCTTCTATACAAAGTTGACCAATGTGTCTGTGCCAATCCCCCCCCCCCCCCCCCCCCCCCATCGCATCGGTGCCGGCTGCATCCCCTTTCCTGGGTAGCCCAAACCTCCCATTTGAAAATTTTGGAAAGTAAAATTACTGGAGTAGGACATTACAAAAGCACTGTAAAAAAGTAGTTCACAGCTATTAACAGACAAACTAACTGTGTTTTTTTTTTACATCACAAACTGACAGTTCTTATTCTGTGTATGCCTGCATTGTATTTTACGACAACTCATGTCCATACAAACAATTATAAATCACCACTTGTTCGCTGCTTTTGATGACAAAATATACATGGTTCATAATATCCAGTCGGAACAGTCGCACACACTGGATGTGCCAAGTTTCTCTGTTGCATTCTATTTTTGTTATTCGAAATCAGTGGGGTGTTCTTGCAGCCCTGTGTACAGATTACACCAACATACTACAACATGCTGGGGTGACAATGCTGGCAATTATAGTCTTTTTCTCTCATATGAAGAACAGCTTAGGGTGTCAGACTAGAAAAGAGAGCCAGGTCAATGCTGCGTCTATGGTATTGTTTGATTTTCTTGAGACCTGCAGGGAAGCACCTAAGAGTTTTTGATAACGTGCTGGAAAGTCTGATCATAGTCAAAGGGTGACCGTAATCACAGGCAGGGCAGTCTGGTATCTTCAATTTGTTTAGGTGATGAACTGTTCTGGCGTAAAAGGTCCGGATCCTGCTTTTTAAAAAGCTGTCAACTGATGTTGGGGCAGGTTGAGACCAGTGACTTCATCTGTGGGATCCTTTACAAGGTCTTTTTGAAACCTTCGATTGATGGTCAAAATTGACATATTCCAGATGATACCACAGAATGGTAAGTGTGAGATGTAAGGCGTATTATTCTCGGCAGAATATTAAGGTGCTCGTGCATAAAACAGGTCTGAGTTTGCAAACTATAGTTCATTTTTCATTATTGCACTCCTAAATATTGACACAGCCCTTTGTGTCCAAATAAATTTGACTCTAGTTTTATACGCCACTGCCATTATATGACACTGCTAGATGTAGGTGCCCTTATGCAACGGCATGACCATGTAGGCATACCTTCAAAAGTATTTGTCACACACATGTGTTAGTTATGTGATAAACAGGTAAATGAGAAGGTAAAAATTGTCTTCGAGGGCTAAGCAGACGGTCCGAACATCAAGGAGATTTGATAGGTAGATTAGGTAGGGCTCTGTATCGGTCAGAATGATACCTTCACTGATAATAAAAAATGTCCTGAAACTGAATAAGGTGTAGTTGAGTTGCAGGTGCCAGGCAGTGTTTTAATGAGGGGTCTATCTGGAGAGATCTTTGCTTTTCCTCTGCTATCAGATTGTTGTCATTCACTGCAATGCATGTTGGTTTATTGCCTGGTAAGAACTAATGGGAGAAGGTGACAATTCCTGCTGAAGTTATTATCATTATCTAGAAAAATGAGCCCACCATTCTTGATCGCAGTCACTTGTTCTTGGTCCGGTAAGAGGGTAAGACGTTTGATTGGAAGTGGTAGTGGGATTAAAGTGAGTTTAGAAATGTTCTCTGCCATATTTGCTGATATTAGATGAATAATACATTTATTTCAATAACAACTTACACGGAAGTTGGATAAATAACCACAAAACAAACATCTTAGGTCAAGGGTGAAGCAAAAGCTTTTGCTCTCGTACCTACTGAAATCAAGCTTGTATACAATCAACAGGCAACGACTCATTTGCCTTCTAAGAAACTCCCTGGAGAATGAGAATGGAAAGTCAGTGAGGGTCAGTTACTCCAGATCACGGTACAATCTGACCTTCAATCCGTTCCACTGAAACTCCTTGATATCTTTAGATCCAGTTGCAAGGCGGGGTGCTACACCAACAAGTGCACAAGCAAGAATGCATGGCCTTGACTGCTCTTGGATGAGTAGAGAGTACAACAGTTTGATTTGTGCTAACTCACCCAAGCTGGACATATGCATTGTGAACATAACACCAAGCACCAAAATTAACCCAGAAATATACTTAAAATCACGATTATTATGATCTTAGATAAAGAGTAAGGCCTTTTGCGGAAAAATATCCCTTTTAAAATGTGTATAATGGTGAAAACTAATTTTAATATTGCACATAATTATACGTACGTAAAAACTCCAGAGTTGTGCTAATCACAATCAACGATCATAATAACAAGGGTCTAGTCACTTTAATTGTTATTATTGGAGATACAAAGTTACTGCAAACAGGCTGGTTGACCACACATTTGACCCTTTCTTGAGCGAAGATGGCACCACTCAAAACTTAGTTAGTTGATTTTGAGTCAGCACAGTGTTATAAGTTACACATTGACACACACTTGCACTTAAAGGTATTGGATTGGCAGATTAATTACACTTGGCACCGATATTCATTTTCTTAAATATGGAAATCTCATTCAGTAGACCATAGCTTTTCAATCCATGAAGAAATTTTGCTTGCACTCCAACATTTTCATTAAATCGAACTTTGACCTTTGTTGACCTTTGACCCTTTCTTAAGCAAAGATGGCACCACTTAAAATTTTCTTAAGTAGTTGATTTTGAGTCAGCACAGTGTAAGGTACACGTTGACACATGTTTCATCCTTGCACTCAAAATTTCGATTAAACGTGTAATTAGCGCTAATTAAGGGCCTTCTTAATTAGACTTGGCACCATTATTTTTTTTCTTAAGTATGGAAATCATAGTCAGTGGATCATGGCCTTTCAATCCATGAAGAAATTTAGCTTGCACTTAACATTTTCATTAAATCGACTTTTGGGGTGAGTTTAGGGGGCTACCCCCCTCCCAACACACCACTCGGTGCACTTAAGAATTCACATTTTAAGGTTCCCCCGGGGGGTGCTGCATATCCCACACTTCAAACCTTTTGCACTAAATATTTTCAATAAACCCCGCCGGGGTCCCGGACTATTAATTTTAAGATTGATTCCCACACAAATAAAAACTCTTTAAAACTCCATCCCTAAGTATGCACAAACCACAATCCTTTTGCACAACCACAAAACTGGTATATAAAATCACAAGGTGTTCGGTATGATGCTCAAATCATCCCAGCTTGAATACAGATAAGCTTGGTTTCAGCTTGACCATGTATTTATTGGTCTGTATATAGATCTGGTAAAACTGCACCTTTAAGGTGACGTCATGTTACAATTGATAATAATAATATTGGACAACCATTTTTTTACGTAAATTTTCAAGGTTTTTTATTTTTGTCCACTCTCATCCCTGGTAGCTATTTTTCAACCCTCAGCTCTCGTTCTGTATAAAGGTATTTGAACATTTTTCATAATGAATGATAGGAGGGTGGCATTTTGGGGGCACACTGAAGGAGTGTATTATTACTTTGAACCCCCCCCCCCCCCCCCCCACCTCCTTCAAAATTGCCACTGATGTTGCTACACCTATGGTGGAGGTGGCTTATGGACCACACCCTATGTATTTAACATGTACGATTTATTGTGTGCTTATATGTCTTATTTCATGATTTGTTTTTTATTTTCTCAAACAGCTCTGAGCCAATCAGTTCCATCCCATCTTGCTATGCCGTTACATCTTCAACAACGTCTTCACATTCAACCAGCTATGTCTTCAACTCCACAGACTGACAACACTAACGGTAAATGAGCAACCTGAGTAATTTCTAGAGCTGGTAAATTATATTGAAGATCCAAGAAAGAAGTTTTCATCAAACGAAACTTATGTGGATTTTGTTTTCATAAAAAATCAGGCATGATGATATTTGTCCTACTTGAAAGTCTGAATTCCAATTTTGTTTTTTACCCTCAGAAAAGTCAGCAAAATGGTTATTGAATAGCATGACAATTTTTCTAAACCTATACCATACATAGGCCAGCCCTTGCACCTTTTTGTCCTATTTGTTCCCAAGGGCTTAATACCATACCTGAGAAATTGAATTTTTTGTTTTGTATCATCAGGACATGTGAACCGTGTACCTCAACCACACAGCACTCAGCCTGAGCCATCTCCAGTCTTGCCTCATAACAGTATTACCATGGCAACCCATCATCATGGCCAATCAGCATCTCCATTTGCCACACCCACTATTGCTACATCGTCACCGAGTCCCTCCCATCCAAGGGCTTTGTCTCGAAGTAGACGGTTGTCCCTTGATCCTCATGTGAGGTTAAAGGTCGACAAACTGGAAGTGGTAAGTCCAACTAGATTACAGGCTAATTAGCTTTAAAGGCAAAGTATACCTTTGGTTTTTGGAACTGTTCGAAAGTTTTAATCCTATGTACATGTAGATATATACAATAAAACTAACCTGTGAAAATTTCACTTCAAAAGGTGGTCGCGTTTTTGAGATATTGCCAAAAAACCAGAGCGAATATGTCCATGTAGGAAGAATATTCGCTATAGGAATACACAATCTGAGAAACGTTTCTGACAGAAACGTTTCTCAGATTCAAATTTGGGGGCATACAAACTGATATCCTTTTCCTTAACCACATTACTTGGAAGTGAAATGATTCTCAAAATGCTCTGTACTATCGAAAGCTGCTGTACTTCTAACCAAGTAAGTTTTTATTGCCATTAATTTTAAGAGTGATTACCAAACGTGTACCTTCCCTTTAAAGGTGAGTTCATAGATTGGTTTTTGTTTATGTAATGCTGATTTGTGGACAAAATTATCAAGAAAGATGCAATAAAAGTCGCCTTTGAAAGTTTCAGCTGAACACAGTTTCTAATTGTTGAGAAAACAGTGTAAAAAAAACTGTCACTCTATTTTCACAAGAACATCGAGCCCATCAACGTTTAGTGAGGTGACAGCGGGTACCAACTGCATCTCTTGCCACAGCATTCGCGAACGGACACCAACCCTCAGAAATCTGAGAAATGATTCATGCATGAATCCTTTAATCCTCAAATGTTTTGGGTAAACAATTATAAAAACCGCATTACTTCAAAGGGCATCCTTTCTCAAAATTGTTTATACTATCGTCAGCTGCAGTGCTGAAGTAAGTTTTTATTGCCATTGTTTTTTGGAGTATTTGCCAATCTATGACCTCACCTGTACGAGGGGTAATGAATCGTTCATTTTAATTTTGCATTTCACCAATGGTTGATTTTAATGTTCTGTGATCAACAATTCAGAGACACCTCAGATGACAACTGAACGGATAACAGTCATTCTTTTTCCTTTGTATTTAAGTTTCTAATAAACTTTTGTAGAGTATAACAATTTGAGATTTGTGCATTGAATTAAATAGATCTTTTCTTATTTTAACATCCCATTTAGGCTTTGAAATATCTCGGGATAGATCCATCGGAAGAGGAAAAGATGGAACTGAGAAGACGGCTGCAAGTGGACCAATCAGGAATGGTGCCTTATGGAGGTAAGGGAATGGCGGCCCAATTACGAATGGTGCCTTACGGAACTGAGGGAGTAGTGGTCCAATCAAGATTGGTGCATTATTGAAATAAGGATATACTGGCCCAATTAGGGATGGTGCTCTTTGGAAGTAAGGGAGTAGTGACCCAATAAGGATTACTGCCTTGTGGAACTGAGGGATTAGTGAACCAATCAAGAATGGCATCTTATGGAAATAAGGGTGTACTTGCCCAATTACGAATGGTGCCTTTTGGAAGTAAAGGGAAGAATGGCCCATTTAGGAATAGTGGCTTATGAAATTTATGGAGTAGTGGTCCAATCAGGAATGGTACCTGTGTAGCATTTACTGATACCCCTGTTTTTATTTCTATCTCCTTCAGTCTTTGTTGCTGTCTCCAGAGAGTTATTCAAGATGCAGCTTGATGACAGTCTCCTAGGAGCAGGGTCGTTAACCTTTGCAGCCCACGACGTTACCGACTTTGCTGAGCCGCCACCATTTCAACAACAGGTAAGATACTTGTGAGTCAAACATGAGACCAAGTTTAGAGAACTGCTCAAGCACAGAAAAATTTTGCTCAGCAGAATAGGTCGCCAACCAGAATGCCGTGTAATGTATACTGTTTATGACTGGCTCCCTGCAGATTTTCACTGTCATATTCTGCTAAGCTGGTCTATGAAGAAATTTGTTACACCACTGTTATTACAGCACTGGTAATGAATAATATGACCCATCTGTTGGTGAAGATGTTTCTCTGACACCCCTTTCCTTTCTACTGATATCGTAAGTTCGGAATTCCATGTGTCCGTATTCCGCAGTGCGCAATCCTTTAAAGTGAAAATACACGCCTTTACAGATAACACAGTATGCAATACAGATACATGGAATTATGTGCATTGCTTGGCGCGTATTTTCATTTTAACGCATTGCACATTACTCATTACGTACAACGCGTGACGGACACATGGGTTTCTGACCTAACGAGTGACAACGTATTTATTGTTACAGCCACAGAGAGTCAGTTTAGACACAGTACCGAGCAGTGAGTTAGAAACGATGAGAAGACAACGGGATGAAGCACTCAGAGAAGTTGAAAGATTAAAAGTAAGTCACTCACAATCTATCAGTTCAGTTTGGAGACCGCCAACATAGGGCTAGATAGCTCAGTTGTCAGTTGGTAGAGCGCCAGCACGTTAAACCGGAGGTCGTTGGTTCAAATTCCGCTCTAGTAAATTTTTCTTTTGTTCAACCCAAAATCAGTTCAGGATCTAGTATCAATCCACAATTACTAGTCAGAATTAATCCTACTACTACTGCATGACTATTCAATATTAATCAATATCACTGTGATTTTGAATGATACTATGCCAGCCTATGATGTGATAACATGTTGTGAATTCATGTACACAGTATAAAGTTGACCCTTCTACTATGTGACCATTTTATATCATCCACTGTGGTTTAAATGATAAATAAACTGTGCAGCCTGACATATGGTATCATGTGGTGAATGCATCTTCACAGCGCACAGTCAACCCTCCTACTGTCTGACCATTCAATATCATCCACTGTGGTTTAAAATGATAAATAAACTGTGCAGCCTGACATCATATCATGCGGTGAATGCATCTACACAGTGCACAGTCAACCCTCCTACTGTCTGACCATTCAATATCATCCACTGTGGTTTTAAATGACAGATAAGCATTAACAGTCTTCAGTATGATATCATGTGGTGAATAATTCTACATAGTATACACATGTTCACAGTTTCCTGTTCACAGTTGTGTCCCACCCACCATACACAAACCCATGCAGTTGAATGGTTTCAAATGGTTGGTCATCTCGCTGGAAAATCAATGTATATTTGGTTTGCGGTAACACCATGTGTATAGATTTTGTTCTTTGAGAACTTGTCTTGCTATTTATTCTACTGCCGCGGAGTAGATTATTCGGAAATTGGGAAACTTTGGGAGACTTCTCAGTTCTGAAAAGAACTGTCCTGCTTATTTACTACTACCTGGGCGAAAGGTAGGAAATCGGCCGGGACTACTACTTTCGCTTAGTGGATCGAGGGGACTTCTCGTTATTAACTTCACTGCCGTGAAGTGAGTTCTTAATTGGTCTCAACGTTTCAACTAGCTTGCTCTAGTCATCGTCGGGAGACCGCTTGAAAATGTTACCAGGAGTAGGAGGGCTAATGGAAGGCTTCTGTCCCAGTGATTTGATATTCACAATCTAATGGAGACCAAAGACAATAGGAACAAATGGTCACCACAGAGAAATACTAAAGAGAGAATTGTTCCATCAGGAAGTTTGTGTACAAAATCTGTAGGAGGGTGTTAAGTGCAGGGACACAAAGGAAAGAACAAAACAAGTCTACGCTGGGATGCAAAAATGGGAATGCGTGCTTCTGTATAAATGTTTTGTATGCACCCGTCATCCTTGTTTATTGATTTGTTTATTGTCTGTTAAAGGTACAACTTCAAGAGAAAGATCGATCCTTCAATTTAGCCGAAGAAGAGTTGCTCAGGATTCGCAAGGTTCGTGTCATTCAGATATTATTTACGATACAAGTTTATGTCTGTCAATTAACTCATGTTTACCTTCCAAAATTGAGAGTCGTACTGTTTTTTATTCTTATTTTGTTATACCTTATTTTTCTTCAGGAAGCTCAAGGAGCTATCCATGAGAGTAGAGCCTTGAAGAGCCGAGTCCATCTCGCTGAAGCAGCACAACACGAGGCCCGTAATATTGAGATAGACTACGAAGAAGTGGTCCATCTATTAGAAGCTGAGGTTGAAAGGTTACAACGGAAAAATAATAAGACACCACCAAAGGTAGGATCCTTCTTACTTTTTTTCAGAAAGTAATGGCTAAACAGAATTTTAAAAACACTTGGTTACAAACCTTTCAATCGGTTTTGATTTTGTTTCCCTAACCTGTTCTGTTTTTAAATTTTGAAACTTATAAAATTGGCAGAACAGCAAATGTTCAGAAAGCAGAATAATAAAAAAAAAAAGATCTTTAAAGGCTCTGAACACGTTTGGTAATTACTCAAAATATATATTGGCATAAAAACTTAATTGGTAACGAGCAATGGAGAGCTGTTGATAGTATAAAACATTGTGAGAAACCACTCCCTCTGAAGTAACGTAGTTTTTGAGAAAGAGGTAACTTCTCACTAAAATAATAAAAGACTTCATGCATGAAGCCTTTTATTAGCATCTGAAAGCACACAAAATTGTGCAACAAGGGTGTTTTTTCTTTCTTTATTTTCTTGCAACTTCGATGACCGATTCAGCCCAAATGTTCACAGGTTTGTTATTTTATGCATATGTTGGGATCAGACACCAAGTGACAATACTGGTCTTTGATAATTACCAAACATGTTCAGTGCCTTTAAACTTTTGAGATTGTGTCAAACTATTTGAGCAATGGCCGAGCGGTTTAGAGCACCCGACTCAAGCTCTGGTGTTTGTGATCAGCAGAGTGTGGGTTCGAGTCCCAGTCGTGGCACTTGTGTCCTTGAGCGAGATACTTTACCATATTTGCTTTGTCCTTTGGATGGGACATTAAGCCGTAGTTCCTGTGTACTAGAATTGGTAGTGCTCATTAAAAAACCAGATGCTTGTCTTTGAAGAGTAGGGGTTAACTCTGTTGATTCTGGTTCCTATAGCAAGTCCTATTGTTACAAGATTCCTCAAGCGTACAAGCAACAGGGATGAAGTTTACTTTTGAAGCATCCTTGGTTTTATTACCAGAAATATATAGTAATAATAATAATAATCGATTGATCCATAGTCACAAGACTGATATACACCTGTACTAACTTACGCCCATATCAAACCCTGTTCTATACTGTGCTTATTCAGGCTACGTGTCAAGTTTGCTTGAAGATAAACTCATATCAATACAGTGCGTCTGCGTCCCATATCCAACTTGGCCTTCTGCCTCGTTGGATATAGGATGCAGGGTCTAATTTCATAGAGAAAATATTGCTTCACAATTTGCTGCTTAGCAGCATTGAGCAGGATACCAGTCACAAATTGTACGTGTGACATGGTAGTTTGGCTGGTAACCTTATTCTGGTAAGCATAATTTTGTCTGTGCTTAGCTGCTTTTAGTGCTTAAGCAGCTCTATGAAATTGGGCCCTGAAGTGTATTCCAAGAGCACTTGTTTGATAACTGATATTAACCTACAGGTCTTTCTAAATATTTCCAGGCGAATCCAGTTGATATTGAGAATCTGCAGAAGAGATTGGCAATCCTGAGCTGTGAGCTTAGGAAAGCTGCAATCAGCAAGAGAACATATGAAGTAGCAACAGAGAACTTACTGCAGTTTGCTGAGGTAGGGTTGGGATGAAGTAGGGAACAGAGAAAAATGACAGGTGTAAAATGGGAGCGGATTGGGTAGGCGGCGTCCTTGACCTTCCCTTAGGCTGAGGTTTAAGTGCATCGGACTCAAGTTCTGGTGGCTGAGTCATCAGTGTGTGGGTTCACTTCCCGGTCATGACACTTGTGTCCTTGAGCAAGACACTTAATTATAGGTTAATAACAGAAGGTATGAAGTAGCCACAGTTTGCTGAGGTAGGGTTGGGATTAAGGAGGGATAACAGGTGTAGAGTAAGGGAAGATGGGTATGGGGCATCCTTGACCTTCCTTTAGGCTGAGGTTAATAATAACACTAGATATGAAGTAGACTGAGAAAACGCACTGCTGTTTGCTGAGGTAGAGTTGGAATGAAGTAGGGTCAGAGATTGATAATTGCATGCAATGTATCATCAAACCCATCAAACCAAGATTTGATAATACTGTCACAGTATCATAATTACTCATGGAAAAATAATCCCATATTTCCTCTTGTTTTATCTCGACCTATCTACCATCATTCTCCACTCAGGTTGTTCATGAGTACATCAGTAACGGCCCTAATTCCATAAGTAGCGGCCCTAGGGGGCGTGGGGAGAGTGCCAGACGGGGTAACACTGGCTTCATCCCCCCTGGGTATCTCGCTAAACACGGCAAGCACGGCCCTTTTAATCTCGCCACTGAGGCCAAGGAGACTGTGAAGGCTGTCAAGAAACTGCTGGAAGTTGAGCGTAAGTTTCTTCTGTTTTGAGTTTTTGCCTCCTTGCAGAATTGTTATTCCGAATTTTTTCAGATTTTGGAATTGTACTTTTCCTTTAGAAATATCTTTGTTTTCTTTTGTTTACTCGGGGTGAGCCAAAACAGTTTAAATTGTTTTTTATTTGGGCCCTGCATCATAAAATTTGTAACAAGAACAAAAACTATAGGTTTGTTTATTAAATATTTAATTAGCATTTCCCTGTCTATTGCCACAATGAAATGGGTAAAGGTTCACCATTCCTGTATGTTTCAAATCATTATCATTATTATTTTTTGTTTTCACTTTCTTTTTTACCATTTTGGTTTTATTTACCAAACAAGAAGACCAGGAACTAAAGCTATTTAGTTTTTACAATGATAGAAATTACACACAAAATCGAATTACACTGAAAACTATGGTTACCATGAAAAAAATGAACAGGAAAAAATAATATATAGGGTTGTGGTTTTTTGTTTTTGTGTCGTAGCTTTGCCTTATGGTTGGGAGGAGGCCTACACGGCGGACGGTATGAAGTACTTCTTAAAGTAAGTTTATCAATCTTAAACAATAGTATGTTTCAAATCTAGAAGATGAAAACCCCAAATTTTCATTATCGTCAGCAATTTCACGAAGGGTAAAAAAGTCCCCTGCAGTCAAAAATATATGTTCTGAGAAAACCGCGTTTGAAGTTTAGCTTATTTTGAAACTACTAGTTGGTATACTATTCGAAATCTTATCTTGGAAATGTTTACATGTCAGGAAAGTAGAGATCCTAAATCATACAAATCTGTTTCAATTTTGTCCATAACGTGTTTAATTAATGAGTATTTATTTAATTAACAAAATTGTCTCTTCGTGAAAATGTTACAAACCGTGCTCTGTGTGCAGCGCGTCGTGTATAAACTTTTTGGCTGTTCGTGAAAACGCAAAAGCAGGAGCACCCACGTTTGGCACCGTGCCAAGGGATAATTCCACGCGTTAGAGCAATACACTTTTTGGCACTTCGTGAAAACGCAATTCCGGGTTGTGCTTATTTTTTGTCCTTTTAAGTTTTTGGCTCTTCGTGAAAACGCAAAAGACGGCGCGCTCATGATTGGCACTGTGCCAACTGTAAATCAACGTGGTAAGGTATACAACAAATTTACAAAAAGGTTTTTGGCTCTTCGTGAAAACATAATTCCAGGTTCTTGAGGTTTTTGTCATTCATCAACTTAGCGTAATTAAGAAACTAGACGATTTTGAGACCTATAACTTCGTAAATAGTTAGATCCCAATCACCTTAGTCGAATCCACCCAAAAAGTCAAAATTAGTTTTTTATCGATTTTTCAGGTTTTTGGCCCTTCGTGAAATTGCTGACGTTATGATGCCATTTTAATTGTGATGTCATATGGTGCTGTAAAATGTTTGCCCAAATTAGAATTTTCGTAACTTTTGAGAAGAATGAGTGAACTTTGGTTTGTATACCATACTTTTCTTCTCATTGACCATTGAATTTTGAGTATGAACTGACCTTAAGTTAGTCTATAGAATCTCGGGTCTTCATTCTTGTATGAAAGGCAAGGCAGTTTTTCCCTAGTGAGGGGCACCTCTATAAGGGTAATATTATCTTATAACAGAACATTTTCACCTGATTTGCCTAGCCATTGTGGTTTATAAGTACGGCGGTTAAGTATCTTGATAACATTCATGATACCGTTCTTAATAACCCGTTCTAAATCCACCTCATTTATAGGAGTGGATGCTCTATTATGATAGCATGATAGTATCATGAGAGGTCATACATGTACTCACTGTCTTGCTTAATAAACCAGGGCAGCTTGGCAGATCAGTTGCATTTCAAGGGGGTATTAGGGACAATGGCCTCCGTTACCTTCGTGAAATCTCAGGTATGGAATCAGATGATTGATCCATTTAAAGAGGAAGTGAAACGTCTCACTTTTTTCAAATCCAAAACATCTGATGACATCATTCTGAGAAAGAAGGGTCTCTACATTTTTTATGGGGATGTTTCCGTTCATAACTGACTTTCGATAATATTCAATCACAACGTCCTTAAATCTGACCTTTTGACTGACCAAAAATTCCTCTTTGGAATGTAAAGATCCATATTTGTTTTTGAAATTCGATGAAGTCATGTTTGAAATTTTGCTCTGAAAAAGTCGGTTATCAACAGAAACATCCCCGTACAAAAATGAAGAGAACCATTTGTCTCAGAATGATGGCATCAGATGTTTTGGATGTTGACAATTTTTGTACTGGGAGGGGGTGTCAAATGCAATGGCAATTTACATCATTTAACATGAGGTTAGAGACTTGTAATTTTTCCCAATTCACATGAGGACTCTATCTAGTGGGAAATGAATACCGGTACATCACAAAATTGAATTGCCCATTTCTCTTCCTCTTTAAGATAGAGCTGTTTTAGAAAGTAGCTAAGCACAAAATAGTTGTGCTTTAATACCAGATTAAGGTCACCAGCCAAAATATCACATCACATCTACTGTCTTTGACTGGTTTCCTGCTTAGTTTTGCTTAGCAGAAAATCTTTAAGCAACTCTATAGAATTGGGCCCCGTTAATTTTGCTGACTCCCTCGGCCAATATTTCAGCATTCAAACTGAATGTCTAAAGTGTTCCTGTTTTCTCATGATTGTTTTATTTTGTCTTTCCCCTGATTTTAATTTTCCATATATTCTTGCAGACTGTATTCTTGTATTTATGTCATTGTTTACAGTCATGTGACCCAGTGTACAACTTGGATTCACCCCATCTCAAACGTCAATCATCTGCCGAACATTGAAGAGAATGCCCAAGAATTGCCTGAAACAAGAGCATGAGTGTCTAGCAATCGACCTCAGTAACCAATCACAACACTACCTTCAGATTTATATTTCTAACATCCGGTTTAGACAGGTGCTTTAGAATAGAGTTACTTCGAATCAAATCATTGAATCAAGTACATGAAAAGTTTTACGTCTGAAACAGATAGGAGCGACTGGACACGCTGGAAGTTGAAAGATCGACTGTTGCTGTCTCGGAACGACTCTGGAATGTCTTGGTTTCAGACGTTGATCTTGTCATGAGCCAATCCTAATGTAAATGTCATGTTAAGTTCGCCTGTCTGAAACCAAAATTTATTTGGGTCGACCTGGAGTCGCTCCTAATCTATTTAGTTCGATGGGACTCTGGAGCGCCTGTTTGAACCGACCGGGTGTAACATTTGTCAGGATTTATCTTTCAAGATAAGACACTTCATGAGGAACATTCTTTGTTTGTTAACATATTTTTTATCCATTAACAATATTTGGCCACCTAGAAACTGTCCAGAGAGCATGTCAGTGTGTTTCAAAACTTACTGCAGTTTTTACAGTTCAGTTTTCTGTGCCAAACAAAATAGGGCCCCAAAACAAAGTACATCGTCATGGTATTATCAGCAGAGTGGGGACAGCAGACAAAAAGGAACAATGCTTTCCTCACATTGAAAGTCTGAGAGCGCTTAGTCTATGGAGAGTGTTAAAGGGTCTGTATACGTTTGGAAATGACTTTGAAAATTAATGGCAATAAAACTAATGTGAAATTTGAATCTGAGAAACGTTCCTGTCAGAAACGTTTCTCAGATTGTGTATTCCTATAGGGAATATTCTTCCTGTGTGGACATATTCGCTGTTTTTTTTACGATATCTCAAAAACGTGACCTCCTTTTGAAGTGAAGTTTTCACAGGTTAGTTTTATTGTAAATATCTACATTTATATAGGTTTAAAACAATCGAATGGTTCCAAAAACCAAAGGTATACTTTGCCTTTAAGTCCAAGGGACAAAGGAAAGCCCTCCTATTTATGCCAATAAATTAATGGATGTAAAGAGAAGGATATCTACGTAAATCATAAAAATGTAAAATTCCAATCCAATTTGTGGGACCAATTATTGTTCTCCTTCAAATAAGCAGGGATAAGAAATGTCAGACTTTTATCTGAATTCAGACCTTGTTTTTTATGTCTGCAAGATGAAAAAGTAGCTGTTGTTTTCTTCAGATATTATTTTTATTTGCTCTTTGATCTACTTCTGGTGAAGAGGATAGCTTCTAAGAACTACTTAACATCTTCTCTCTTTTTTCTCAGAACTCGGTAAGCACCGAGTATACAGTGCTTAACACACATCGGTGTAAGGGTAAAAACTAAATTATAGACTTAAAATCTATTACTCGTTTAGTTACTAAAAGGTGGAAATGTCATCAATTTGGATCCTAGTTTCAGACCTCTTTGTCCGGAATGACTCTCACCCCTGAATAAGTGATTAGCAGAAAGTAACTAATGCAGTGTTGAAGGTTACAGCAATGCGATTTAAATCCTTTTGACATCATCTGATGTCCTTTTTTGTGTAGTTTGAAGTTGAACTTAAAATGTACTTTTTTCAAATCTTGTAATATATTTTTGTACATTGTTGTATATGAGTGGCATTGAGAATTAATCAAGGCTTCAATTTGGTTATAAAAACTGGCTGTCTAAAGTGCAGAAAATTATGTATATTTGTAATTATATACTGGTACTTCCAATAATTTATCTGATGTAAATAACAATGTATCGTAAACATTTTTGGAAAAACAAGATATTTAAATGCTTTTTTCTACACTTAGTGTGCTTGTCATTATACAATATTTGTTTGCAGTAGTCATTGTGCTCTTTTCATAATGTAACTATATGCTGTATCCGATCAAATGACCCAATCAAAGGTGAGAAGAGGAAGGAAAGGCAACTAATTAGTGAACGAGGCAGACTTGTGTAACCCAGAAGTGGGGCAACAGATCGACGGGTCTCTGTGTCAATTTGCTTTTGCTGTCCCTCTCGCCCATCTCGGGGTATGTCTTGTATTGTGTTATGTATACTATTTTTGTGGAAAATTAAATAAAAACAATTTTTTCTGTGGGGGAAAAGGAGAAGGCAAAAACAAAAAGGTTACGAGTCGTTTCCTTTAATTGTTCTTTGATGTTCAGATTATACAATCTCTTCTCTGATTCATTGCACACTGTGCTGACGTACTTTCAATTATGAACCAAATGAAGAAACAAAATGAAATGAGACGAGTGCGTGATCATTACTTCGCTAATGAGATCTATAGGACAAAGGTAATTACAAAGATCTTGAAGGGGACCTTCGATAATTGCTATAGGATGAACAGACTTTCATATGAATCTAGACTCTTATTTCTGCTAAAGGCTTAGGTGAACTTGGAAGGCTGTTAGTTTCTTTAGATAAGAAGAAAACATTCCATTTGTATCTATGACGTCTCTATCGCTGTTCCCAAAAAGCACATTGAAATCAATAACTCCAGGGGTTTCGGCAAAGGTGGAAATGTCATCATTTCAACACACCTAATATTTCGATCCTGGCATATTATCAAATCTAAAAAAATACAAATGGCCTGACGTATCAACCCTGAAGCAGAGTCTTTCTCGAAGGCTAAAAAATGACAACACAACGAACGAACAGGTATACAGAAGCAGCCAAGTGAGGCAAAAACAAGGGGTAAAAAATAAATAAGGAGACAATGGGATGAAGGGTATAGGCGTTGGTTTAACCACAAGAGGTTTCAGACCTTTTAATGAGCAAATTTCACTCAGGTGAGACGGTATGTTTGATGCACTCTTTTCAAAGGAGCATTGTTGCATTATTTGTACCTCAAAATTCTCCACCATTTTTATGAAGGTTTCTGCACACAATCATGAAGATTAATTGTGACATCAGTCGATTCGCAGCAGGAAAGGAATTGAGTGTGAGATAATTTTTCATTGGGATAAAAAGGTTGTTAACTTTTCAGCTTGAATTTTGTATTTGGCCGATCGAATCTGATGTTAATTTCAGCAACTTCTTCCCTTTTTATTCAATTACCCCCCCCCCCCAAAAAAATAAAAATAAATTAATAATAATAATAAAATAAACAAACTTCATCATTCTGGTTTATTCTCTAATCTATCTTTTACAAACTCAAATTACCAACTCTTTTTAAAGAGTCAAGGTATAACAACTAAAGTTGCATGACCCGATTTCCGTGGAGAGATTGCTTGTTTTTGATTATTTTTTCCTCTGAAAAGATTTTGACAGATGATGCTGTATCAAAACGAAAAACGTTCGCATAATGCCACGGAAAAACACACAGCATGCAAAATATTATGTATACATGACTGATGGACGTGAGCTAAATTATTTTTTAGTTTTTTAAGAACTGCCTCTTTATATAGGCGGTTTTTTCTTCCTGTTTCACATTTTTTCTTGCAATTGAAAACTTACCCTCGAATCTATAAAAAATAGCTAGGCCTATTAAAAATTTAAATCAAAATTTTTCAGATCAAATCGGTAAATAAATCAGACCTAGCTTTTAGAATAATTTACATAGGGCCTACATTTTCTACAAGGATTACCGATAAGTATTCTACGATCGACTGGAAAGGTCACCAAGCGCCAGCGGCATGTAGGCTAAAGTGTCGTGTTATCGTATGGAATAATTTTTCATTTTATGTATCTCCTTCATTTATATTCAGTACTTCTACATTTTGTAGTTGTAGATTTTTTTAATTTTTATATTGCAGCGCAACGAATGTGAATTGGGACAATCTTTTGGAAATTATTATTAACTTTTCAATAAATCTTTCCGTAAAATGCACTGATATAAACCGTCGATGATGATGCCGGCGCAGTATAGCAATAGCGGGAGGTGTATCACTAACTTGTTGCAAACAAGTATGTGATATCCTAATGGCAATAGGCCTACCTCAACTTGGCGTGGACCTACATTTTGCCCCAAACCTGTTCCTTAATATTAATAGAGCCCTGGCAACATTATGAAGAATTGAGGCCACATCTTTTCGCTTATTTATTGCCGCCGCACACACGGTTAACCAACCGAAGAAAGAGCACCAAGGCACTCTTCCTCGTTGGTTATAATTTATACAGGCTTGTCTGTGTGGCCGTTTCGTCCTCGGGTTGTAATGCGGATGAATGACGCCGGGAGTCGCACTGGTCATACTCACAAATGGCACATCGCTGCAGTTCTTCAACTCTTCTACACTGTCTTCAGCCACAACCCCTCCCTACCATGACATTTGAATAAAATCATTATTATTGTGACAGAAACAGTTTTTCTTTGCTTGTCTGTTTGTTTGATGGTTTGATTGTTTGTTTGTTTGTTTGTTTGTTTGTTTGTTGGTGGGGTGGGTTGTTTGTTTGTTTGTTTGTCGTTTGTTGTTTGTTGTTTATTGTTTATTGTTTTAAGAAAAGGCTTATTTTAACATGAGTAAATTATTCATTAGGCAGTTTATTTGTATGAAGTATGGGGGCGTTGAACTGTATGATAGACCAATGGAGGAAAATTACCATTACCATTTGTTGCTGACGGAGTGATACAAAGTGTTACTGATTAATATTAATGCTTCTGACGATGTTTGGCAATCTGGAGATTTTGTTTTGAGACTCTCCCAGTTTTACGGTCGGATCGTGAGCGACTCAATGTTTGCAATAGACCTTATGCATATGACGTCATTTGAGTAGGGCGCCCTCACCTAGAGGTCAAAAGGAAGATGCTCATTGGCCAGTCTTGTGCGCCGCGCGTACAAATCAGCGCGTTTCCATTGTTTCATCATCAGTTTACCTCTAAGATGGCGGCTTGGTGACGTCAATGCATAAGGTCTATACGTTGGTATAGGCGAACTTTGTCAATCTGACATAACAAAACTCTGTGGCTTTACACAACACATTTTTTAAAAGAACTCATAAAGAAGGGCTTTTTCTCAAAAAATTGTCATGTGAGAGTAATTTTTAAAAGGTTGTCCGGAAAAACTTAGATTTGACCGTTATGATAATTTAAACTATTTTAATGATTTGTTTACATTTGTTAACGAAAGTTTTACGATCCCGTCTGCAGTTCACCTTTTCAGAAAAGTTTGTATCCCATTTAGTAAACATTTACTTTGGTTTTATCAAGTCTGTTTAGACACGACAAAAATATATGTCATAATTTGTCATCTTTATAACATGCATGTTGAAAAGTGTCACTAATCATTAAAATGCAAAAATTATTGAGAAAATACCCGCCACTTCAAATCAGGTGTGGGCATCGAAGTATAAAAAAATAATAATTATAATAAAAATCCACAGAAACTATAGATTCCTAATTGTAATGGGCCTATTAAATTAAAACAGCAACCTTGTTGTTAATAAGTCGAGCGAATTTAAAGTAGTTTTGATTCATAATTTGGCTGGTTATAGCCTATAATCTAACAAACATTATAAGTCAGATCTAGGCCTAAAATATCCTCTACAGGGATTGGGCGGAATCCCCTACTAAGAACCCTCCTCCATACCCCTGATGAGGAAATTGAAAATTATGCACACACACACCCAAGTGTGTAACAGCCTGCAATCGTAGCCCCTCCTTTGTTCAACTCTTTGTGATAGCAACCGTGGACCACAATGCTTTCCTTTGTGATAGCAACCGTGAACCTATTGTCCTCTTTTGTTATAGGTTCCCGGTTTGAATGTGGTTACCTACTCACACACACACACCCACCCACACAAGTTTGTAACAACCTGCAATCGTGGACCCATTGTCCTCTTTTGTTATAGGTCCACGGTTTGAATGTGGCTACCCACTCACCCACACACACGCAACCTATAAGCTTACGGTTCGGGTTTGTGAGGTCCTGCTAATTACTGTTCTATCATTCTCTTGTCTAATGAGAATTCCTCAGTAGGGTCCAAGGTGAACAAATAACAAAACTTGTGTAGAAGACCCAACAAGGACCATACGCTCACATTTTTGTTAATCCGTAAATAGAGGACTTATCTTTGATCTTTGTTCTCCAATTGTTCGGACTTCGTTTTTTGTTTGTTTCCCGTTTTTGTTTTTCTTTTAGAGACGTCCCCAGTGGTTTTGTACACGAAAGCGAAGCTAATACGTCTTCTGCCCCTGTGGGAACACCTGAATCCCTATTGTTAAATCTCTCGCTTTGAATAGACAGACAACCCACAGACACCCCCCCCCCCCCCCCCCCCCACCCCCGTTTACAATTATTTCCTTACCCCGCTTACCCTCCAAAAATAAAAATGTCTGTAGTTGCGCCATAGCTGCCTTATGGGCTCTGGTACACTTTATAGTAACTATGTCGGGGATTGCTAACTGAAAAAACATGCATGTTTTTTATTGTGTTTGCCAAAATGTGGTGTGTTACACAGTAGGCACTGCATTAATACAGGCTTTAAGTTCCCGAGTCATAACGAAAAAGTAACTGGCACTCGGTACGGTACGGAAGCCGGATGGTGCCAAGGGAAAAGAAAGGCGAACTATAATATTTTGACAATCGCCGTGAATATTTGTAGTACCATAAGAATATTCAGGAGCTTATCAAAAAATAGCAAACCTCTTTTCCCTCTGGTACATAGCCGGCTGCTACCGTAGCATTATGTATGTTGTTTTGTTAAATTGTTTGAAGCTTTTGACGTAAGGACTTTTACTTTCTATTGGTCTACTGTCAATATGAACTTTTTGTAATAGAAAACCATTTTTCCGTGTTCATCATTCTACCAAGACGTGCTAACTTTGTATCCGGCACCATGACGGTTTCCGTGGAGGTCACCGAAGCATTTCGGGTAGTGGCTTGTAATCGCTGAACCATTGCCAAACAATCAATCTTTGCATTGTCTGCGAGTCGATGACGTCAATCAAAGTACATTTTCCCCACAATGCATCAGGATTATTCTTGTAACTGGCTCCCTGTTCACCTTCGTATGGATTTCATTATCAACTGACGGACACCAGTCATAGATTTCGCTATGTCCGCCATGATGAATTCGGCCGTGTAGTTTTGTTGTTTATTTATCGACGATGTTACGGTGCAAAGTGGTTGATTGATTGTGAATTTCTTTTAGTGTTGGGTTGTCATGTATTCGTGAGTAAAAGTTACTGTAGTTTATCCTGATAACCGTGTGGACAGCTGGATTTCAGCGGGCTTAAGTCCGTCATTACGACGGAATAGAGTCGTCGCCGTGTTTGTTCCCGGTCCCGTCACCGCAATGCACGGCACTATGACTATGCATTGACTTTTCCTGAATTCAACAACGCAATGAATTTACTTTGGCGGTCCAAACAATTCCGTTCACCCTTCAGATGAATCACATTGGTTTTGAATGTCAGATTATTCAGCGATTTTTACCCATTCCTTGTCACTATGTCAGTTGGGTGTAGAAGTACGCAGTCAAGTTGAATTGCAAGTCAGAACCGTCACTTCAACACTGTCTCTCGATCTGGAGAAAACGTCATTGGTTTATCAATCACCAAGTTAACCCCAAAATCAGATCAATCTTGACAAAAGATAAATAATTAGGCCCTAACGTAACAATAATTCAGAAAGTGTCTGTCTTTAACTCTTAAACTTTTTGAACATTGAAACTGGGACGGAACTTGTATCAGGATGTCCAGCAGTTCATCAAAAAAGAATGACAAGGTAAATAAAGTTACATAATTTAATATAAAAAGTATTGTTTTTTGCTTTTGAAATGCTATTTCAAATATTTGGAAACTTTTTGTTTACAAGTTGTCAGCAGTGATGATGCATTATCTTGAAACTATAATGAAAATACTTCTGTGTTGTGTATGTTTTTGATTAACTACTGTAATGTTTACTGTCCTTTTACTAATATACTTGGGTATTTCCTCGTATAACATATGGATTTTTAGTTTAATTACAATGACATTTTACACTCGGTCTGAAAAACCATTTGCTAATTATTAACCCTAACCCCCTAGTGATTCTCACTAGGAAGCTTCCTCAACCCATCAAATTCAAACAGTTCCCTGATTGGGACAGTACCAAACCCACCATACTCCAACAGTGCACTTTATATTGGAACAGTACACAACCCATCATACTCCAACAGTCCTGGGGTGTTGGATTTTGGCTGAGTGGGTACACCAGGGGAATGTGTAGTTGTTTCTATTTTAGGGCTCCAGTACCAAACCCATCAATACCCAACAATTGTTTTCTGCCAAACTATATGTATTTTTTTTTGTGGGCTCAGCACAGTTGCAAATCACATTGCTCTGCCCTTGCGTACGGGGGCGTGTACCACACCTGGTGGTTCACAAGAAAACTGCCATCATATTGACTTCATGTACTATTGATATCAAATACAATACAGTCTTTTCATATTATAAATACTATTCAATAAATACAATAAAGTTCTGCAAAAACTAAAACACCCCATGGCATAAATGGTATGTTCTACTTTTATTGTGTTGGTGCAATGACAAGGACTAGTTTATTGCTCCATGGGATACCCAAGTACAATAACTGCCTTTATCATTTGTTTATTTCATCAGCAGGTTGTCCATGTTCAACTGAAACACATGTCCCATTGTCCCTCCCAATAAGAGGTCAAAGTGTACCCAGTGACCAAGCAATTCCATGCCCTACATGCAATAGCTAACCCTATTACATGCACTGTGAACATACACTTTTTCCCCACATGCCCTAAGTCCAACACTGTTGCAAACTACACTACCACCTTCCACACTCATCCAAAGCCCAACACTGTTGCAAACTGTACACTACCACCTTCCACACTCAGCCAAAGTCCAACACTAGTACCTTGACCCATTAGTACTCAACCATCCATAGTCCAACAGCAAAGCCAGCTTTCACAGTACTAAACCATCCAAATTCCAACAAAACCATCTGTTTGATTTTGGCAGGTCTGGGGTGGTTAGGGTTAAGGTCAAAACCATTTAATACTAACTAAAAAGCCAATTCATTGATGATCACACGCAGTTTTGTGAGTTGTACAACGTATTGTAGTGACTTTGTTATGTATGAATCTGGAATCACTCCTTCATGTATCGTAGTTTTAGGACAGATTGCCAAATCCAACCTCTTTTTTTACTTGTGACCAAATTAACTATCTTTTAGTTACCACACATGAAATGTATGTTTTAAAACATACGTAAACCAAAGGGGTTTGCCGTAAACAGAAGGGGTTGTCCCATCCCAGTGTTTACTGGCAATGTGCATGGCCTGATCTTTAGTACCAGTATTCCCAACCCGACAAAAGCACATCCCTTATCCAGATTTTTAACACGTAAAATTCTGTGATTAAAAAGGCCGGTGCTAGATTACGTTTCCTTTACAGACATGCCAACTGTTTGAATGAGAGATCTCGCAAAACACTCTGTTCTGCTCTCATTCAATGTCATTTTGATTATTGTTGTTCTTCCTGGTTCTCTACATTGTTGGTTAAATTGAAAAAAAGGCTGCAAGTCACACAAAACAAATTAGTCCGTTTTATTTTAAGCATGGATTCTAGATCACACATTGGTCAAAAAGAATTAAACAAGTTGGGCATGTTAAACGTTAATGACCGGGTTACACAATTCAAGCTAAACCATGTTTATAAAAAATTTCATGACATGGCACCAGACTATCTCTATCAAAATTTCAGGAAGGTTTCAGATATGCATAGTTATTTTACAAGGGGTAGTTCCTCCAATTTTGTTGTTCCTAGAATAAAAGGGTCAGAGTGCAATACATTTTTTTATACTGGGATTCATGAATGGAATTTACTTCCTAATAGCATCAAATGTTCTAATAGTCACTATCAATTTAAAAGAGCAGTAAAAAAACATCTCTCCTCCCAATATACTTAAATTTTCTCAAGGGGTAGTTTCACCACTAGATAGGGACAGAGTGCATGAATTGAATTGACTTCATATTACCTGTTAATGTTCTATTTTTCTCTTTTAATTGTTAAGAGCAGTGAAATGTTGTCATTTGTTGTTGTGTTCTGTTTGTTTTTGTGTTTTTTCTGTGTTTTTTAAGGACCCCGATGGAAATAAGCCGTTTACTCAGCTTTTTGGGCTATCCTTGGCTTTTAATCGATTTACTTGTATTTTCTATGTTACATGTATTTGTTTTTAATTGCCGAATAAAATAATAATAATAATAATAAAAAGACTGTATTATGTAGAACGGTACATAGCGTGTCGTGGCCAAGCAGCTAGCATACCAAAATTCAAGTTCTGGTGGCTGGGTCGTCACAATGTGAGTTCAAATCTTGGTCCTGGAACTTGTGTCCAAATCTTGGTCCAGGAACGCGTCTCCAAGTTCAAGGCACTAAAAATTTACTTGACTTTGAGCAAGTCACTTAAAGTATGGAATCTTAACTATAACTGCTCCTTGGTGTTTACATTATATATGGATCCTTAGTCTTAACTTATGGATTCTGCAGTAACTAAGTAAAAGTATATTAGTACAATATAATGTACCGTAATTTTCGGATTATAAACCGCGGTTTATACGTTGTTTTTGACTTTTTTTTGAACTCCTGCGGTTTATTCTCCGGGCGGCTTATACGCCGACGTATAAATATGGAAGAGAAAAAAAACAGCATGTGGTGACAAAATCCTGTTGAAAATGCCTGTTGAAAATCCCGCCTCATTTGTATTCCGTGTTGCCTTGTCAAACAGACGGTCTCATACAGACCAACATCAAACAAACGAAAACTGTGCGGTATTGCTCACGCACGTACATGTATAAAAACGTTCCTCCGACCACAAGGTGATTTCTCACAAAGGGAATTTCCCTTGCCTTTTCGTTCCCACAGCTACACGCCGCCATTCCTTCACCCCCTAACTATAAAGTTTACCACGTTAGGAGCATGCAAGCACATCTGCGGGATCGAGGTGATGAATACTATGGCAGTGCTGTGAGAAGCACTACGTCATAATTATTCACGCGATCGGCCAATCGGAAAGCTGTGAGAAGCATACGTCATAATTATTCACGCGATCGGCCAATCGGAAAGCTGTGAGAAGCACTACGTCATAATTATTCACGCGATCGGCCAATCGGAAAGCTGTGAGAAGCATACGTCATAATTATTCACGCGATCGGCCAATCGGAAATCGGCCGGTCAGGAATCAGCCAATCAGCCTGTGCCAATTGCGCTCGTGGTGCTTCGGGTAACATGAAGAATAAAACCATGGCTAGAATGGAGAGCCTTACAGCCTTTATCAAATTTCCTTACATCAATAACCAATTCGCGGCACTTCAGTTTTAACACTATTTTTAAATCTGAAGTGGGTTCCCTCATCAACTCACGTCACAAATTAACCGCGATATCATCGAATATCGCGATATATTTTTGACGATGTATCGTGAATGAAAAAAAGCAATATCGTCTAAGCTTACCATACGCAGTTTTGCGAACTTCACTTCCGTGTTTTGAGGTTAGTTTTTTTAACATTTTGGCCGCGGTTTATACGCCCGCGCGGTTTGTACGCTGACACCTAAATATGTTTTCAATATTTTGGAGCATTGCGGTTTATACGCCGGGCGGTTTATAATCCGAAAATTACGGTATATGTGTGTTTGTGTACAAGAGGAGGACATCTTTGTCATGAAACGACTTGGGTATAAAGCTACTTGGGTTCAAAGTGACTTGGGTACAAAACGACCATAAAAAAGAAAAAGGTGTTTGGGTTTAGTTTGGTAAATGATTTATATACAAAAGCTTGATTGGGTTACAGCTTGATTTGGGTGTAGCCTGATTGGGTGCAGCCTGATTGGGTGCAGCCTGATTTGGGTCCAGCCTGGATTGGGTGGAGCCTGATTGGGGTGCAGCCTGATTGGGGTGCAGCCTAATTGGGGTGCAGCTTGATTGGTGTGCAGCCTGATTTGGGTATAGCCTGATTGGGGGTGCAGCCTGATTTGTGTCCAGCCTGATTGGGGTGCAGCTTTATTGGTTCGCAGCCTGATTGGGGTGCAGCCTGATTTTAAGAAACTTTTGAAGGGTCACCAAGGCCAAGACCAGGGGCAAAGGATGCCATGGCCTCTGTGGCCTCTGTGTAATTATTGGCCTGATATCACATGTACACGAGGTTAGGTGTATAAAAATTACATCATAAAAATGTTCAATCTCTATTATGAAAACAGGAGTCCAGGGTTCAAAATCTGTTGGCTGAGTCGTCAGGTCATAGCGAAAAGACCCCAGTTTGATACCTAAATTGTCAGTCACATTGCTGGCAGTGTTGTGACTACACTGGTCGGGGCTGGTCGGCACTAACCAGTTCTAAAAAATCCCGACCGGCTCTCAAGCAATGTTACGACATTGCCGACCGGTACTTTTTGCTACTAAATACGCTTAAAAACTAAGGAATTCTTCTTACGTAACTGAAAACTATCAAAATCAAAAGTGTTGTTAAATCTTGTCCTCGACGATCGCGATTGATCATTTCTTGTTGTGTCATTTTTATTTCAAGTTGACTGTTTGATGCAGCGATGTTTCCCCTTTCCATGTTAGCAGAACAAAATATATTCTCACAGCGTCTGATTGCTGCCGCATCCTTTGAGTAAAGCATTAGAAAAACCTAGGAACCAGACGATAGTAGAACGTATAGCTCTACGTTACGCATCAGTACACGTAGCCAGACTTCCTCCTTTTGATGCATGTGTTTTATTTTTTATCTAACTCACCAAGTTGTGAGCACACAATGTCGTTCACGCGGCGGTGTTATTTTTCTTGTCGTTATTGAACGACAGAACAGATACGACGCTCATTAAAACCCTCATTTCACGCCGCTCCGCCATACCAGTTGTTCACAAATCGTTCTCCACTGTTTCTTCATTATTTTTGTCACATTTATGTGTTCACGAGGGAGATATAGACAAGAAAATTATTTTCTTACGGAAGTATGAAGAAAGAAAGCGCACATCTCCGAGCAGTGCACAATCCAATAATTATTATTTTTTTAGTCTGGACCGTATGTGCGTAACTGCGCAAACCACATTGATTTCTACTGGGTACTTGACTCACTGCACATTAGACTTGTTAAAAGTCCATCAATTTTCAAAGGTTTCTGCGTTCAGCGCTCGCACACCAAATGTATCGCGAGCTTCTGTCCCCATTTTTCTCACTGGATTTACACGATTCACACGGGTCGACTTTTTGGTTTAAAAAAAAAGAATTTCCGGCAAAAACCGGAGGAATCACATCCCTGGATCATTCTATGTTTTCTTAATACTAACTTACCTTGTAAGTTGCAAGAATTTTACACAACTTACATTTAATAAATAACAAATACTTCATTTGATTAAATTTGACACTCGTCTCATTTCACTTGTCAGCTCCAGATATATGAAGGATTTTAGAATTTGTGAGGTATAAGCAGGCTGGGTATAAGAACTTGATATATGGCTCAACATGTGTACTTCTAATTCAGCAAAATACATTGTATGTTGTTAGTGTCTAGAACCCATAAAATATGTATTTTTAAGGGTGTAAAATGTAAACATTTTCGGGGCCACCCCCTTTGGACCCCTGATGAACGCCTCGCGCAAGCGCTCGGTACCTCGCTTAGCTCGCTCCTCTGTGAAAATTAACCGGCTCTTAAAAACTTCTGGTCACAACACTGATTGCTGGTGTCCATAAATGGGTACATTGTAAATGTACAAATTACATGTCAGTGAACGATTTCCCTTGTATAGCAGAGCAAATTGCTACATAAAATGCATCAGTTGCTACTCAAAATCAGGAGTTGTTACTCAATATTAGCATTCAGTGTGCACAAAACAAGTTCAGTCTAAATATTTTGCTATGCAAAAGTGCTGGGTGAAATCGTTCCCTGCATGTACCTGGAACTGGTTCAATGGTACCCAGTTGAGTTGAGTATAATGTGCTGTGGCCTTGATAACCAGGAATGGCAGCTCGAGTATGGCTTAAGTGTACTCGGTTATCATGGATAATAACGAGTGTACATGTATCTGAGCGATCTTAATCTCGTACATTGTACATGTTAGTAATGTACACATTGTGTAGTGTATGCTGTGCTGTAGTTTAGGCAACAATCCAATGTGTTAAAGCCAGATTGGCTAAATTTTGCACACCATTCTGTGAACTTAGGATTCCCCACTTTTTTCATGCATATTTACATTTTTGCATTGTAAGTGAACTTTTTGTCAATTTTGACTGCGAGTTTCTAAATTCTAGCCAAATTCCTTTTATCTGCGTCATTGCAGAATGCTGGCTACAAAGAACACTTCCCATTTTGGCACCCTTTATTTGAGTAGATGTTGGAGATGTAAGTTGCTCTATTTCCCAGTCAGAGTTGAGTGAGTCATTGCCAAGTCTGTACAAAATTGGTTTGCATTTAAAAAGTAAACATCACATTACTACTGACTCACCTGTCATTGAAGACAGTTTGAGGAAAGACGATTTCACATTCTAGTTCTAATTGTGATAATATTAAGTGGGAACTATGTTTGTTGTGCCTTGTAGCGTACATGTATAAATTTGCTACATGTAATTTGTAAGCGTGTTAATCTGATTTATTCGGATGACCAGTTTTAATCCTGTTTTTCAGTGTGAACAGCAAAGTAAAGGTGATGCAGCTCTATGTGTGTATCTAATCAGATAGACGATCAAAGGCAATGTTCGAATGAGTGGCTGTGGCTACGGCTTTGACTGTTGCTAAGGGTGTGTTGCTAAGGGTGTCCTGTACTTTAGTGCATGAAGTGATCCAGCTGTAGCCATTGCCACCATTTTGGACATGGCCTACGTTTCAGTGATCATAGCGATAGTCATGTATTCGTTGTTCATACCATAGAGGTAGAAATATTACTTTAACACTGTACATTAGTTGTACATATGGAGAGAACCCCGCAGTGTTTATGCAGATTGGGTCAGTGCTAATATGATGCATTATAGACCATCTACCCTCAGTTACTTGTCATGACAGCACATAATGAATTTATAACAGAGCCACACTGCCCGGACTTCCTGCAGGCACAACTTGTACACAGCTCAATGGAAGAATGTAGAATCTAAGGACTTATAACATCATTCTCGTAAAGTAAAATAAAGAGCAAGACATTTCATTTCTAATGGAAGTAATACCCTCTATGAGAGAAAATTAACTTTCTACTGGAACATTTCAAGAGGCATCCAGGCAATGACCAGGGGTTGTGGAAGCAGTTGCCTTTGTGAAGTATCACTATCGGACCTACATGTAGAAGTACACTGAGGCAATGGCTTCTGTTGCCCTAGTCTTGGCCTTGATGCCCCTTCAAAAGCTGCCCATAAACTTTAAGATTTTTCTAGTGGACTGGAAGTGCCCTTAGGAAACTGAAAGTGGCCTTGCCCTCTTAGCAATGTCTGAAATATGACGTTTTATGGAAAATGCTCCGTCCCAGTTATTGTCAACTTTTCATAATGTACATTATACACATTGAAGACTTCCAGGTGGTTTACTTGCACTTCCTTATTTTAACGATTCTTGATTTCTATATGACTGCGCTGGTCTTGTAAAGATTTTTAGCACTTTGTATCTCAATTGTGTTTGTGTATGATACAAAATGCGAAATTTCTTCTTGCTTGCCAGATGCTGTAGAGTGTAAAGCACATGGTCACCTTTCTTGTAAACAAGGTGACATGGTCTACTCAGTATTCAGGGCTCGGAAATGGGGTAAAAATCCACAAGTCTGCAGGACTTGTAGCTCAAAATGTTTACTGGACCAGAAGTTTATTTTTAAACAAGACCAGAATCAAAATGAGAAAGAAAATGTCTACATGTACACAGTGTAAACTGTTTTTATGAACAAACATGCAATAGAAGATTTGTTTCACATGTGTTAATATTGGACGTTTTTTCTCTCTTGCCATTTCTGGCATTAGTCATTGTTATTCGTTATTCACATTTTTAACAAAACAAAAACATCACTCGATTTTTATCATTAAGTTTAAGTTGGAAGACACTTTGAATTTAATATTGGAATCACTTCGAAGTCTTATTGAAAGATAATTATCAGTAGCATCAGACTCTAAGTCAACATTTGAACACATTTTAAAAGTTTTTTTTCAAAATATGTAGTGTGGCATTTTTAATATTCAGTTGAAAAGCACAATACCATTGGATGTGTCCAGTCATGAGTTTACTGGCCCGATGCTTAAATCACTGGCCTCGGGCAGAAATGTTTTAAAAGGAAATTTAATGGACTCAGTTGTAATACACGTACCAGACTGTCATTTCTCAATTAATTCCAAACCATGAAAAAAATGGTAGAGATTAAGTTCTGATGAACACCACAAAGTGCCTGTCCATCATCAGTAGGATGTATTATAAAATAAGATCTATTAATATGATAAGCAATTAAGATAGCATTTAGCATCCCATACGCCATATGGAGTGAGCTCAGAGCTTGGTTGCAAACAGATAGACCTGCGTGATGAGATGCATTTGCTCTATAGTATTAAGAAGGGTGCGTTCCATAGCACTGTACACTTAGCCTCTAGCAAACTTGACACCTGTAACTCCGAATAGAAAACAATTAAAAGACATGGCTGCTTGGATCAATATGCAGTGTGGCATATGTGTACTTCCTATAATACATTAGAGACATATATCTCTAAACCATCTTAATGCAGATACATGTACCAGTGAACTTTTGATTCCAGTTTGCTGGAAATTAATGTAGATATTGATGCCCTGTAAAACGGCGTTTGTACTAATAAACATGTAGCACACAGGCACTACAAAATGTGTAAAGCCCCCAATTTCAATACACATTTTGCGCTGCCCAAGACTGTGTGCAGTATTGCAGTTTGCACACTAACAAGATTCTTGTGACATTCTCGCTGTGTAGCTGTATGCTCTATTAATACCCTCATGTGTGGCCATTGGTCACTGTTGAACACATTGATACTCTAGTCCAGACTCAATTCATCTCAGCATGTTGTCTTTTATGAGTCATCTTACACCTAAGGCCAAGGTCCATTTACAGGTATCAATTCCTCTTTCTCACAGTCTTTGTTCTTCATGTAAAATGAATTATTTGGTCTGCTTTAGTGACATGTTAATTCCAAACAAGCCCTATTAAAGTGCTAAAGTTATGTTAATTTCTTTTTAACCACATCCTGTGTACTTGTTTAAATTAATTTCTTATGACAGGGTCCCAATTTCATGGCTCTGCTTACCATTAAGCCAAGAATCGACGCTTACGCCTTTTACGGAATCAGGGAATTCCGTGCTTACGTCAAGCGTATTTCACGGGTAAGCAGGTAATTTTTGCTTGTGCGCATGTGTACTTCACGTTACTAGGCATTCTTCGCTTACAGTGCTAGCGCAGAAATTCGGCCCTTGCACAGTCAGTAAGCGGAAAATGGTGATCGTAGAATTCGGCAGTAAGCAGAGCCATGAAATTGGGCCTAGGATGCCAACATGACTTCTTCTGGGCAAAAGAGGCAATGGCCTCTGTGGCCTCCGTGGAATTTCCAGAGCTGCCTTATAAAAATGTGTTTTACTCATGGATCAAGAAGTATCACTATGTAAAACTAAAAGGCTCCATTTATTGAGAAATATAGCATGTTGAGAAAGACACATTATGCACATCAGCAACAGGGTTCCCACCAGGATTACATTTGGTGTAGATTGTTATTTTCATGATCAAAACAAATGTATGCCGCATCGGTAGTTTATAATTTCCTACGGTGAATACATTAACAAAATCTTCCTTTTAAAAATTGTAAGGAACTACATCTATTTTTCGCACTCCTTTGATAAGGTCAAGGAATGCGGAGGAGAGCGAGTGAACTCGCACTCCTTAAATATAAAGATCTGTATTTTACACTGCTTGCCACATGTACATTACATGCCTAGGGACTGTATGTTTTTAGGCATGATACTACAAGAAAATTGCCTCCATGCCCCCTTGACATTGCCTTAGTGACCGTAGAATTGTTCAAGTCCGGTAGACATTTGCAATTTAGCCACAAAAAAACTGCCTTTTCCTTACAAGAACAAAGAATCGGGCACGATGTTTACTTAGTACAAGCAGGTCTTACACTACTGAGCATAAGATGTGACCTCCTTTGCCTTATTGACCTTTTCTTCTATACCTCTCCCGGTTCGAGTATTTGTATTCTGAACTACATGCCATCAGTGTAACTTGTGTTCTTGCTCCTTCAAAATTATGTATCATTTTCATTTTCTGCTGTTTAGCAAAAACATGTCCCAACTCCCAGTACCCTCATATTTTATCCAAAAGCTCTTAATTTCCTGTTACACTTTAGTCTCAAGCATGTTGTTAAAATGTTAATGAAATGGAGAACAGTGTCTACTGTAGTGATTAAGTAGTTCTAGTCAGATTTTTAACCAGTTTAGCATCTCCTTGAGAGTGGTTTTAGAAATATGTTTGTTTAGTTTTTACTAAGTTTGGATAAACTTTAGTTTATCAATCATGATGGAAGGTCAACTGTAAAGACTGTCGGATAAAAATAAGGTTTGAAAATAATTTTGCTGTGAACAGTTATTTTGTCATCATTGTTAGATACATGCATTGTTGAAAGTTTCTTGCATTTTGCCTTTTCTTATTGGTTGTATAGGCCAAATGGAACATATTCAAAAGGATTTTTTAAATCTGAATTTTGTAGGTTAGCTGTTCTTTGACAAATAGGCCGGCCAAATTTGCTTACTTACAATACTTTAAAGGGAAGGTATGCGTTTGGTAACCACTCTTGAAATTAATGGCAATAAAAACTTACTTGGTTAGAAGTACAGCAGCTTTTGAAGGCATTTTGAGAAACATTTCACTTCAAAGTAATGTGGTTATGTAAAGAGATATCAGTTTTTATGCCCCAAAATTTGAATCTGAGAAACGTTACTGTCAGAAATATTTCTCAGATTGTGTGACTATCAGGGATTATTCTTCCTGCATAAACATAATTATTTGTTCCGGATTTTTGGCGATATCACAAAAACGCAACCACCTTTTGAATTAAAATGTTCATAGTTTGGTATTATTGTATTACACACACATAGGATTTAAATCAACCCAAACGCTAAACGCCAAAGATATTCTTTGATTTTTAACATGAATGACAAAGTAGGAAGTCAAAATTCAAAAAATGGTGTCAAAAAGACACCCAGGTACATGTATATACATTTACACTGCACAATGTACATGTACACCCTTTTGATTACATTATATATCCCCTATCAATGAACATTGTATTGCATTTTTTGTTGTGATCGTTCCCGTAACATTGTTTGTTTGCTTCTTACTTCCTCTAATAATAGTGGCCAATACATGATTGGTGTACATACTGTATACGTACAAGTTCTGTGCTATCCTTGTGCTAGCCTTGCTCTATTGTACAGTAAGCAAGTACACGTACAGTACATGTACTGAAGTTCAATACCTCTGGGCTGCATACTGTAAAATGCAAGTCATGTTTACATGTTACTTACAATAATGTGCATTGTAATTCAGTGTGTTCACTTTGCGGGTTAGTGACGATTGTTTGTTCAGGGTTCTGGCCAGTCCCTAGGATGTTTCAAAACTGCCTGGCATTCTAGACCCAAATTTTTGAAGTAAGCACACTTGACTGTGTTTTTGACAGCATGGGGGCGCTTTCAATTGCGAATATCATTGCATCACTACTCGGATGGATTTATCATAATATCTCGACTGCATGTGTGATGTTTTATTGTAATGTAGTAATGGCCTAACAAAAAATAACAACATCAATGTAAAAAACCTCAGTTTGTTTTATTTGATTTGCGCGACGTTAATTTGATTCACACACGCTCTCGCATTCAAAAATACTGCGAATTGAAACAAGGTCCTCTGAAGGTTTTTGACACATACTGTACTTAACGTACATGTAGTTTTTTGTTGGTTTTGAAAGGCCTAATGTGCAATCTGAGGCATTCTAAATTGTTTTATCTTGATGAACTTTGAACTGAACCACGCCCCCCCCCCCCTTTTGGGGGGGCATATCGACCATCATACATGTGTGTCGACGCACAATTTGTGTGTATTGTGCGTGGGGGTCTGAAAACCCTGTTTTTGAAGTGACCCAAAAATAAGGTACTGGTACTCATCAAACATGAACATGAACATCTGATCAACATCCTACATTAACGATGGCCACAGTGTTTCATGTGTTGCATGGGTGTATCTTGGGGCAAATCCAGAAACGTTAAAGGGTCAGGGAATGATATTGTCCATCAGTTTTGCGTAGCAAAATATGTAGACTGAATATATTTGGAGCACACTGAATGCTAATATTGAGTAGTACATTGATGATTTTTAAGTAGCAACGGATACAGTTGTTGCAGCGTTTTTCTATGATTTACAAGGGAATTCAAATCATAGTGTATACAGGATTCACAAGTCAGTGTACAGGCCAGCATTTTCATTTTTGGGAGGGCAAGGCCATTTTCTTTCTGGCAAAGGGCACTTCCATTGGGAAATGTTAAAGTCTATAGAGTCAAAAAGTGTTTTAGACAATGAATTTTTGACCACGCTCAGAAAATCTTGCTGAGAAGAAACAGGTTACCAGGCAAACTGCCACGTGATAAATATTTTGTCTTGTGTTTGGTTGCCAGCAAAAATCTGCTGTTCAAAGAATAAAAATGTTTCGTTATATCCATGGAGGAAGTCTGTTCCTCTATGGTTCATTCGTGTTTTCAGAGCTTTTGTGCTCTCCCGTATTGACTATGGCAATGTTCTTTTATTTGGTGCTACACATGCCTCATGTGGGTCAGACCAAGTTTAAAGACTACAAAATAGTGCAGCTCATAGTATGTTCCACACACTTGAGAGAACATATCACTCAAAAAACTCAGCGCTCCAAGGCCCAAGGCCAGTGATTTTAGCGCCAGGCCAGTAAACTCAAAATAGGACAAGTCCGGCAGTCTTGTATTTCTCAACTGAATAGTACTAATACCTCATTGTGTGTTATCTTTGTGTCTTAAAATCTGATGAATATTTTCCAACTCTGTGGAGTATGAGATGGATCTTCTCTTAGTGCTTGGTCAAATCATTTTGATTCTAGTCTTGTAAAACAAATTCTGATCCAGTAAAGATTTTGAGCTACAAGACCTGCAGGCTTGTGGATTTAGTTTCCCTCCAAAGTCAAACCCTGGAACTTCATTGGCTACTGATTCAGGGAACGATTTCATCCAGCAACTTTGCATAGCAAAATATTTAGACGAACTTATTTTGTGCATACTGAATGCTAATATTGAATAGCATCTCCTGATTTTTGAGTAGCAACTGATGCATTTTGTGTAGCGATTTGCTCTGCTACATGTATACAAGGGAAATCATTCACTGCGATTACAGAATCCATCATAATGTATGGCTCAGATACATGGACTGTTACAAGGGAACTGGCAGAGAAACTTGATGGGTGCTACTGCTACACAAAACGTCTGTGGAAATGCTTTCTATTCCTTCCTCCATGCTTCAATGTACATTTGTACACTGGAGTCAACATTTTATGACAAATACTGAATTGTATGGTAATGCATCAAAACTATCAACCAAAATACGACAGCGTTTATTTATTTATTTTAAATCTTCGGACAAAAGTACATATACATTTAAAAAATTGCCCGGGTCAAGACAAAAGTTTTAAAAAACTGTCATCATAGATGTGTCAGACCAGGGTTGTAGCTAGAACTTTTTGAGTGCCGGCTAATTTACAATCGAAATAGAGCGAAGCTTTTAATTTTACTGCTTTAAAAATGGATTTGTATGGGTTTTCTGAGACATGATTTTTGTAATGCATTTTAAGGTATGTAAATCTGTTATTTAAAACTTCATTACAGTTTCAATAGGCTTCAACATTTTTAGGGCAAGGCCACTTTGGTCTTGGAGCAAACAAAATTTTGGAGGGCTCCAAAGCCAGTAGATAGAGCACAAAGGCCAAACATGTTATTTTAACAAAGGCCTGAAGGCTATAAATAAACTATTAGTTGTACTCTGAAAAAAGCAATTTACAAAAAAATACTATTTTGAAAATTGGCCAGGGGTTTCCCCATGGGTGGTAAACCCGATGGAACAATTTGCATGAATAAAATGTTAATAAATCATATCTTATTCAAAAACGAACATTAAATCTAAAAGCCAGCAGATGTCAACACACTTTCCAGGTTTAAAAGAACACGAAACCCACTTCGAGGAGTCACAAAACCAGGTCACAACACCACACAGACACCGCGCACGCGTCTCGCTTTGGAGTAAAGCAAGAGTATTACAAAGTAAAACAATTGTATAACAACTGTAGAGGATTAGCTACAAAGACACCGCTCACGTGGCTTGTCTTTTGAGTGAAGCAAGAGTATTGCAAACTAAAACAATTGTGTAACAAACTGCAGAGGATTATAGATAAGAGTAATTGGGTCTCAATTGGAGGGTCAATCATTCTCCCTGACATGTCTGGATAGTGTCCAGCTGGGGCTAACATTAAAGAAAAGGACATCCAACTGTCGGCTTCCTTTGGGTTGAAAATGTGTTTTATTTAATCATTGACAACTGGGGAAAAACAAGTTTACCGTTCAAACTGAACAAGCGATCGACTGTGTAAAAGAGGTAGTTCATTTTATTGTAACTTTGTTGCATTTTGTGCCGGTCGGTAGGAGGTTCATCTAGTCTGTGTGGCGGTCGGCAATAGCAAATGCCGGTTACACCCGACCGGCGCCGACCGGCGTGGCTACAACGCTGTGTCAGACCCAATAAAATCCTCTACTACAAAGTTATATACAAAAACCAAAATACAAAATGTGAAGCAAACGTGACTCACTTAAGGAGACAGGATAAAAAGACAAATAGGGCCACAAGCAAAGCAAAAACAAGAAAACTTGATTAAAAGGAGATTAAAAACATTACTGAGCAAAAATCAAAGACAGTTAAAATGCTCTCTCATTTTGGATCTAAAAACATGGAAAGGTTCAGTGATGAGACTGTTACTCGTTTCAGGACGTCTGAGACTAGCAGTAGCAGGGCACTTAAATACAGAAACCATCAAAGAACATGTCTCTCAGCTTTATACTCACCTGGTCACCAAAACATGGAAGGAGAAATAGGGGAAGAAAAAAACTCAGCTAAACAGATGTAGTTGCCAGGGACATCGAGGTGCTTCCAACTGATTCCCTAACTAAATGAGGGGTAGACGTAAGCGGGCAAATCTCAACATGATTCCGACCTCAATCGGCTACAGAGAGAGAATAGATAGCGCCTAACGGATTCATTTTAAACTTGTTCCTTTTGTTTATAAATGTTTGAACAATAGATAGTTCCCAGTAGACGCCATCTTTACAGGCAAATTGCATTTTGGCATGCATGCGCGTCAAGCGCTCTAATTATTAACGCAGCCGCGTCATTCACTAACCAATCATGCAATGAGTTTGGTGAAATGTGCGCGTGCTGCACGCCGTTCTCACGCGAAACGCATGACTGTGTGTTCCAAATTGCCCGTAAAGATGGCCGACTTACGTCATACTGCAACCTATCTATACTACTCCTAAATATCTTTCCGATTTACTGTCACGTTATTACACTCCTCCATGTTTTCTTTGGTCCATACATTGTACTTGGCATCAATCACTCACTTGTTCCCTGTGCAAACAAATTCTGGGTCAAAATACTTTCAGTGTAGCTGGACCAATGATTTGAAGCAATCTTCCTCCTGCCATTAGGGGACCTGTTAGTTGATCTCAATTTTATAAAGCTTTTAAGACTCGCCTCTAATCAATGTAATTTTGTATTATGTGTTTATGTGTTAATAGCACCTTACAGATTTTTATTTTGATGATATGTTATGTTTTGTTATCGTGTCATGTTAGGCATCACATTATAACCGAGTTATTGATCAGTACATGTTATGTTTTTAAAAGAAAATGAAAATTGATGAAAAAAGTAGGACCAAAAAAACCCAAACCAAAGTATACATGTATACAAAGTGTAATAAGGCTCACAGGATTGATTTCTTTAAAGGGAAGGTATGCGTTTGGTAATCACTCTTAAAATGAATGGCAATAAAAACTTACTTGGTTAGAAGTACAGCAGCATTTGATAGCATAAAGCATGTTGAGAATCATTTTGACTTCGAAGTGATGTGGTTATGGAAAGCTATCCCCCCAAATTTGAGTCTGAGAAACGTCACTGTCACATACGTTTCTCAGATTGTGTATTTAATTCCAATTATGGATTATTCTTCCTACGTTGACATAACCATTTTGGATTTTTGGCGATATCTCACATTTTGAAATAAAATGTTCACAGATTGGTTTTATTGTATATATCTACATTTATATAGGATTAAAACAATCGAAAGCCAAAAGAGATTCTTAGCAATGGAAAGAAATGTATTTCTTGTCATCAAGAAAACGTCATCTTAATATCTTTGGGTTGTTTTGAACTCGGTGTCATTTGTTTTTGAATTTACAGATCATTCTACGATTGATCCATCCCATGAATGGCAACAGCAAGGAGTTTATGTTCACTCCCAATGATTCCGCCTCTGACGTAGCGCAATTTGTCTTCGAGAACTGGCCACAAGGTAATAGTATAATTATATAATAACAAATAATTATAATAGTGTGTTAATTTATATAAAGTTAAACCGGAGGTTGTTGGTTCAAATCCCGCTCTAGTCAATTTTTCTTTGTTCAACCCAAAATCATTTAAAAATTTACGCAGTCAGTTTACCTGGTGGTTTATTATTTGATATCTGATATAAAAAGTCGCATCCCCTTAAGGTGATCCCCTGGCTGCCGCTTCCCAGGTTGTATCGTATACTTGGGTGAGATCCCTGGCTACACGGCAGTTTACGGTCTAATGGCTTCTGACTGGCACCCCCCCCCCCCCCCCCCCGAACAAAGATATTGACAAAATAGGGAGACCGCCAACATAGGGCTAGATAGCTCAGTTGGTAGAGCGCCGGCACGTTAAACCGGAGGTCGTTGGTTCAAATCCCGCTCTAGTCAATTTTTCTTTGTTCAACCCAAAATCAATTTATATAAAGTAGCGTGAATTCTATAAAAACAAGTTTAAATGCGCCACCGCCGTACAGAATACTAAATAAACACAAATACATTGGTGTATGGGGATTTTATTGGTTAAAGGGGGACAGAGGGGTTGATTGGCCAGAAATTATACACAGATAAGAAAACAAAAAAGTATCTTTTGCTTTCTCTGTCCATTTTTTTCTTCTTGCTGTCCCCAAATTATCCTCACTTTTTTTTGCTCGATATGGGATGACAGTTTGAAGCGCAAGACTTGCACAATCTATTTGAGATTAGCAATGGTATTACATCGATTGAGTTCAGAGATTTCATGAACTCATACCAGAGGAGTTTCCTTCATAATAACCAGATGGTGACATAAACTAATTATGACATTTTGAATGCGTGTTCTTGAGATTTAGTTTTAGGCAGTCGTCTTCTCAGCTGACATGTATTTAAAATAGTTTGCAGGCCTGGAATGACAAAAGGCACTTCCACTGGAAAATCTTCAAGTCTTTAGGAAACTTTTGAAGGGGCACCGAAGCCAAGACCGGGACAACAAAGGATGTGGCCTCCGTTTAATTCCAGGCCGGGATTGTGTCAGTTTAAATCCAAATCAGACAAATATTTGTAATAGTAACTGTAAAAAAAACTTGTTACCATTGTTGATAATTTTTTAAAGGAAGATTTTTTTTTTTTTTTTAAGTTAAAATATAAATTCTGGAGATGATAAAGTACTGTAAATGTCGAGACAATTTGTAAACGAATATATTGGAAAGTTTTTTTCATTTTCAGTCTGTTGTCTTGACGAACTGCAAAACATTTAATACAAATCCCCCTAGGGGCTTTTAGACATAGTCAGACAGGATTTCTGTCAAAATAAGATGAGATTTAATCCAAAGTAAGAAAGAAAGCTGGTTGTGAAGGCAGCGTTATTGCATGCTGGTTGTTTACTACAGCTTGACAGGTGTGTCTTCATTTAATGTGCTTGAAAGCACACCACTTGTACATGTCCACACTATTGATTATTAAAAACTCCCCAAACATGTAGATGGACTTTGTGTCTGCCTCTCACTTCAGTAATTATTACATGGATGTCATTGTAGCATTGGGTACTTTACTGTCTTCTTTGAAGGAACACAGTGTGTGCATGCACCCTTCTTCAAAACAAACCACTTTTCTCCCTACTGTAGTTGACAGGTAATTTGCCTGTGGTCTCCTCCTCAAATTGTACCTCCCTTCAATCACTGAGATACCGCTTCCACCTCGGCCTTTCTTTTAACATTGTTTAAAACCCACTTCAAAATATATCAATTGAAGTTATAGACACTGTTGTTCTTTGTTTATCAATTGTCCATTGTGATCATGATGAAGCGCATCATTAAAGTTTCTTGACCTTTGTGTGCAGAAGTACATGAGTGACTTGTGTTCTGTGTGTGCATACTGTAGTTTATGTACATGTACAATACAGTTTAGTCAGTGTGAGCACTTAAAACACTGTGACCATGGTGACTATTAATTGAATTGTTCATTTACATGTACATTTACCAATACACACATGTTTATCGAGCCTGTAAATCAAGAATATCTTTGTTTTCCACTTTATTGGACTTAATTTTTATTTGTCTGTTTTTACCCCCATTGGTCTTGTGAAGAAAAGCAGTGATGATGTCCTCGCTCTATAAAAATAATAATAATAATATTAATAGTACGAGATATTTATATACACATGTACATGTAGCGCATAATGCAGGAACAGGCACCCTTAGTATGATTTTAAATCAGCATCCACAAGGTTCCTCTCAGCTTATAAACATTTTTGGGATCTACAACTCTGACCAAACTGCCACCCCCTCCCCCTTCCCCCTTTCCCCCAGTCAATGTTGACTCTCACTGTGGGGTCTGTTCTCCAGCATGAGATCGTGCAATGAGAACCTATTCTGATGTCCAGTGTCAGACTCTCAACCATTTTGGCCGAGATTGATCATTGAAGGATAAGACTGTTAAGAAAGGACCCACTGCGGGTTAGAATTCTGGCAAAGATCATGAAAGTGTCTACCACGATGACCTCATTATTGCTTCAAGAGGCGATATTTTAATTTAAAAGAAATCAAATTCTGAGTGTTATTTTTTGACATAATTTTTTGTCTGAAATTTTGAAGAAAAAACCCCCCACCATCTTTGCATATATCTGCAAATTTAAGTTTCACAAGTTTCACTTCCTTGTTTTGCAATAGAATACTCCGCCATGCTTTACCTAATGGGAACAACAAGTGTGTACCAACAATTGTTACCATACACTCATGACATGCATGAGTCTGCTTCAATATTTATTTATTGATTTATTTTAGAGACAAATTAGTAAAAAAGACCAGTTGCTATTTGCCCACAGTATTAAATTACAAAAAACACCTCTAAAAACAATTAAGTTGATTACAACCAATCAAACATAAAATGTATCATGTACCAGGTATGTGATAACAAACGATAACTCATTAGCAATAATTAAGATCAGTGTATACAAACAAAACTTATTATTGTATAAAACTATAGGCCCTATACATGTATAATCAAGTAAATAAGTAATGATTATATTACAGGTAAATTAAGATACGTACTAACACAAGGTGTGTATTACATGTACTTGGTACATTGGGAGTATCCCCCTGTGTATTAATTCATTGTGCTGTACATTTTTATTGATATTTTATTTATTTTTCTCTCCTTCAGAGTGGGAAAGTGATCGCGTATCGTCATCAACTATTCTACGCCTCATTTATCAAGGAAGGTTTATTCACGGAAATGTCACCTTAGGAGGTAAATGATGTCTGTGTTATTTAAAACATGTATTTCTAGGTGTTTGTCATGTTTGTGTCTGCATGACTTCATGTGCAGTTGTACCTCTCATAACCCAAGGCTGACAGACAGTTATCGTCCTACTGTCAGTGTCATGTTGGTCATGTTTCCTGCGCTCAATAGCAGTACCGAATTATGACTGTTTTATTATACTCAAAACAGGTTCTTCCCATGCACAACCTACCATACTGGACTGATATACACAAATTGCATGCTGATATGCACAAATTTCAGCCTAAACTATAAAAAAATATATATATAAATAAATAAATAAATAAATAAATAAATAATGTCGCCAAAAAGAATGCTCCAGACTGCACAGTAGGGCTTTTGAAACCTAGATAAACACCAAGTAGAAATTTTGTTGAAGACCTTGTTTCAATTCAGTGTGCTTTGGCCAAACATCCGTGCCCCCCCCCAATTGATGTCGGTGCCCCCCCCCCCCCCGGGTGCCCCCCCATTTGAAATCTGAACCTTTGAGACTATAATAACTACCAGATTATAAACTGAAGTTCTATAAACTTTTATGGAGCACTGGTGGCGTATAACTCAATGTTTCAAACTATTTTTCTATTTACACATACTTGTTGTACCTTTGCAATGGACAGTTGTTATTTTTACCAAAGTCTTCAGAGTAAGGTAAATCACGTCCGCAAATTGTATGATGACTAATCGCCCGCGCGCGCCCCATTCTGCCACAGTCTGCCACGTTAAATACGGTACGGTAGTACAGTGTCACATGAAGCTACACGTCGTGCTGGGTGCCGTTGCATTTATCGTATAAGTACATGAGGAAAAGCCATTGAAAACTCTTGAGCTGCTGCTGTGAGAGCATTGTTCTAAAATATCTGCTTCATTTGAGACATTTCTTTGTTCTTCAGTGTATAGAGTATATTAAATAGTTTGTCAATAATTATGTAAAAATTGAAATTGGGGGGAGGGGGGGCGGATGGGTCAAAACAATTTAGAAAAAGATAAAAGTTTTTAACATTGGTTAGGCCTACTGTGCATGGCCGGCCCCAAGTGTGTAATAAATAAATACTAGTGCCAGTCCTCGAATACATAAATCCCCATAAAAAAAGACTCTCAATCCTTGTTATCAGTTATGATTTATTTCTACACATTCAAACAGTAGGCCTAACTGCCTGGTTCTAGATGTGCGAAAAAGAAGAGAGAAAAAAGAAAGAAAAATTAAATAATAATCTTTGTTCATTATGATGTATTTTATAGATTGGAAAATTAAGTTTTTTTAACTTTCATTGTCGGTAAGTTACAAGTGGCTTTGTTTTTGAAGTTGTTATTTTTCTATTATTTCTTTCCTGCGTATTCTTGTTAAACTGTTTTTCATTTTACAACCATGTCTTTAACTCTTAAAAAGTATTTTACATCTCCCATAAACATATTTTTTAAACATTATTAATAGTAAACGAAGCGCTGAAAAAGAGCATAAAACATCATTTTGCAAATTGACCATCCCTTGGGTTTAATTGAGGGGCTGGCTGTTTGGAACCCGCCATTGCGTAGATTAAGATCCAGTTTTTAAAAGGTGCAAAGGAATCTAAAGTTGATTTGCCAGCAGTGCCCCCCTAGAAAAAATGGTGCCCCCCCTAAAAATTTACCTTAGTTACGCCGCTGCCCTTAAGGAGAGCCAGGAGAGCGCACATTTTCTAAGTTACTGATGCAGCCTAAAAGCACAAGCCCAAGTCATCATTTCAAGAAGGACCTTTTATTTGATATGGGAAACAAGATGGCTGCGTTTGGATAAAGGACAGGTCTAGTTCATGTTGCTGGTAGCCGGTCCAATAGACCGATCCATTAAGCCCCGCCTCCTTACGAGTTGACCAATCACAGCCGCGAAACCCGATCACCATTAGTGCAAAGATCACCAAACGGCTCAAATGGTGATCAGATTTCGTGGTTGTGATTGGTCAAAGAGAAATGGGCGTGGCTTAATGGATCGGTGTATTCACCGGCTATAGGCTTCTTCTGAAAACACTTTGAAGTATTTCCTAAACTTGGCAATAATGTAGCATGCTCTCTTGTTTATGGCAGAGATGTTCCTTTTGTTTTATACATGTAATCCAAGCATTTTTGCTCCTATTGGTTGCTATAAGGATAATAATATAATAATTACATATTGGATTATTAATTAGTAAACACCGTTATGCCATCAGATCGTAGAGTGCCCTCTTTGACGAGTACACGAGCAGCCATTGTTATATATAACTTTTTAAGTGTTTACCACAGACACGTTGCTCATGCCTGTCAATCAGCTCGCGATTTGTGGCTGATATGCAAACAATTTTATATGATTAACTTTTAGTTTATTTTTATTGTTTTTTTATTTTTTTATTTTATTTTTTTCTTGGGGGGGGGGGGGACTTCAGATTAATTGTTTACAAATCATAAAGAAACCATTTAGAATGCCCAAATTGCACAGAAGGGCTTTTAACACCAAATAAAAAAACATTCTGAGGACCTCGTTCAAACTTCCAAAATAATTTTTTTTTCAAGAATGGCCCTCACTCCCTCAGTTTTGAAAAATTCTTGCGAGAGATCCGGATTCTCTGTCAGTATGACCTTATCAGTATAGATTGAATCACTCTGTCTGTACGCCACTCAGTTGTCTCTTCATCCTTCCCTATATGTATAGTGTCTAGACCGTGAAATAACTTTTCATTAAGAAAGGTAATTTGGGCCACGTTTAAAGATAGGATGCAATGGGTTACGCATTAGGCTGTTAGGCACAGGAAAAACATGAATATAAGCTGGGATGTGACACTAAATGATAATAATATTCGCTGCTGATACGTCAGTCATTCTGATACCAAGATGGTTTTTCTAAATTTGATGTCAATTTTAGATGTTACTTGCTCATATGGGATGGACCGATGGTAGTAGTAGTTTGAGTAATCCTAGCATGTCTTGTCTTTTGTCCGTTCTTTTAAAATCCATCATCGTTTTTATTGTTTAACGTTTACTTACTGTCTATTTTCAATTTTTTGTGTGCCATTTGTTTTTGGTGTGTTTTTATTAATTAAGTGCAGTTTTGTATACCCTTAATGTACATGTACATGTGTATATGTACATGGGTAGAACCTTTCACATAATTCTTTTAATTTGTAAAAATTTGACTGAATAGCATCTGGAAGCTTTTTGACAATTGGCGCTGTAGAAATTTATTATTATTAATATTGTATAATTATTTTTATTGTTATTTTTATTGATTGTATTTGTACTATGTAAACCGTATTATTTATTAATCAGGTAGGCGCTTTATTGCATTTTCTTTTCATTCGGTCATTTATCACTCCAATCTTCAATTAATGCTATAAGTTCGGTTAACTGTAGATAATTTTCCTCCAGCTTATTGTGTTTTTTCTGTTTGCTCATTTCAGCCTTGCAGCTTCCTGCAGGAAAGATAACCGTGATGCATCTTATGGCCAGAGAGACGCTCCCAGAGCCAAATTCACAAGGTTTGTGTGAATTTATTGTCAAAGCTGTCGACCAGGTTTTCTTGTTATTACTAATCCACTTTGCAAGTCATTCTCTTGGATGTTTGAACAATAATAATAAGTTATTACATTTCTTGTGTCTATCCGAGGAGGTTCAAAGGCGCAAATGAGAATAAAAGTACCATGAAAAATTCCATTTTGCTTAGTCTTGAGAAACAAGAAATCCATTGCAGATTGTCTTACCAAGTTGCAAGGTTTATCCAGGATTTGGTAAAAGGGTGTCAAAAATTGCTAGAAATTTAAAAACTGGGTGTCCAAATTGTTAACTTACTGTATATGTATCTATGATTGAAAAAACAGGGTGTCCAAAAGACACCCCTCTGGCTAACAGTAACACTATGTGAGTTGCTTCAAACCATGGAGGTACCTCCATGTTCGAACCAAGTAAAATTAACTGTACGAAAATGAAATAACCTCACATTATGACTCTAATCAGAGTCTTTCTCAAGGCCTTGGAAATTTCAATAACCTTCCATGGAAGATAGTTTTAGCATTTGAGAAAAGACTCTACTAGCATTTGAGGCGTGAGTTAATCACCACATTTGAATTTTCTCACTCTTGTCGTTTCATCTTCTCTAGTCTCCCGTGCATCCTTTTCATCCAAATCATGATGTGGTCGTTACAAGTTACAATACAAAATCGCCTTGCCGGCACCCTCATTTGTCAAATGCAAGCGAGTAAAATTTAAAATTCATGTACATCTTCACAAACTGTTACGGGTCTTCTTTGTTTCATTTTCACTCTAAGAAGCGCACCTACATCAAATGTAATACTACAGATCCTTGTAAGATTTAGAGGGGGAAAAAACCACTCCCATTATATTGCTCCTTAAGAAAATCCCTGAAAATAAATCAATCTGTCCGTGTTCTGGTGAACACATTTGAAAATCGCCTTGGAAACTTTTTCCCTATTATGTTGAATTTCTAAAATATCTCCCTGATTGTCGGACAAAATCTCCCTAATTGCAAGATAGTTTTTAGGGGTTTTTTTCATCCAAAATTGTGTTGCCCCATTTTTTATTTTCCCCAGATGTTGGGACTATAAGGTCTATGCACAAAATGTCTTTAAAAAAATAAAGGATGACTTGTGTGTGATATATTAGTTGCTTCATGACACAAGGTCTTAAGACATGAAATAAACACACCAGGCAAGACCTTTAAAGTTGATTAAGGTAACCGTTATCCCTGCCTTTATATACAACATCCCAAATAATTCCGTTTAATTGTGCAATTCAGTCAACACCTAATGCGACATAATGAAACTGATGTTAACTGAAACCATAATCAATTTGTATAATTTTTTGTTCACTGTGTGCTGCAAAGCATAAGATGGCAACGCTGATTACTAAATTATCTATCAACATAGAGTAGAGTGTTGTATTTTGTAAAACAGCTTTTACCAGTGCATGTATACATGTATGGTCATAATGGTGTTTGTGTGATGGACCGGACACCTTACCTCATGTTCTCCTTGAATCAAGACGAGATTTGTTTTTCCCGACAGGCCTTGGAAAATATAAAGTAACTGAATTTGAGTTTCTCATTAAGGCTTTGTAGAATCTGTACCTGCTGCTAATTGCAGGAGTCGACCTACCTCTAGCCCCTAATCACCAAGTAGTCTCTGTGGTCTAGTAGTTAAGACACCTGTTCTTGATACATGTAGCTAAAGGTCACAGGTTCTAAAGGTCACAGGTTCTAAAGGTCACAGGTTCAAGTCCCATCTGAGACGCCTGGGGATTTGTGTTTTTTTTTTTTTCATCAAACAGCACAGAGTCAACAAAAATCCTACAGTAGTGATGAACAAAACTGGTCTTAAAAGGTCTTGTCTTGTTGCCTTGGATTGGGCAATTTGGCCTATAAAAAGCATTTGAAGGCAGTCATTATGAAATGAATATAATTGGAAAGATGTTTTAAAAAAAAAAGGGAATATAATGATCTACATTGTGTGGTTTTCCTTTTACTTCATTCAGGAACTAACATGGTCCGCCATCAGGGCTCGAATTTGAGGAGAAAATCCACAAGACTACAGGGCTTGTAGCTCAAAATCCACAAGACTACAGGGCTTGTAGCTCAAAATCCACAAGACTACAGGGCTTGTAGCTCAAAATCCACAAGACTACAGGGCTCGTAGCTCAAAATCTTTCCTGGACCAGAATTCTTTTTACAAGACCAGATTCAAAATGTGAAAATAGAAAATTTCTGACACAGTTTAACATGCATTTGACTGCTTTTATATGAACCCGAACTGAGACAAGTAAGAGAAGAGTATACTTGATTACTCATAGAATTTAAGAAAATTTCTCAGACCCAAAGTCAACACTTGAACCTAATTTGTTTCTGTTATTCAATTGAAAAATACAAGACCATCAGACTTGTTAGGTCATAAGTTTACTGGCCCAACACTAAAATTACTGGCCTCTGGCCTGTGGTCCAGTGTAAAATTCGAGCCCTGGCCATTCTGTAGAACAAAATTTTTGACTCCACAAAATGGAAATGATTCATGCATGAATCATTTCTCAGATTCAAATGTTTTGGGGTGAAAAATCATCCAAACATTATTACTTTGTTGGGAGTCCTTTCTCAAGATAGTTTATACTATCAACAGCTGCAGCGCTTCTCACCAAGTAAGTTTTGATGATTACCAATCTATGACTCATATTTAACATGTTTAATTGTAAGCAAATTTGTCTGCTTACTAAATGTTAGCAGAATAATTTGCTTTAAGCACAAGCAGATTTTTCACTGGTTTGTAAAAAAAAAATACATGTAGGGTGATCAGCTTTTGCATTTGCCATGTATTTGCATTGTTATGTCATTCGTTTGCTTGCAGTACATGTAAGTGCTGGAAGGTTAGCATGCCTTTTCTCAGCATAGGCTATATTCGAATTGACGACTACGGTTACGATTAGGACTGTTACTAAGGTGTTGCTAAGGGAAAAACTACACTTCAACCCATGATGATGCGGAAATCTAGCCGCCAATTTGGGACACTGCCTTTTTATTACCACCGCTATTACATACATTGTAGAAATAACACAGTAAGCACAAAATTGGCTGTTAGCGCTATGTACATGTATGCAACAGGGTCCAGATAAACAACATGTTGGGGTGGCAGCCATTCATTTGTTTTCCTTTTTTTAATTAAGGCGTTCATGTCGGTTACATTGACTCTAATTAGCATAATCTTATTACCTATTAGTGCTAAACAGCCACAGTGCAATTAGCCCTTCTTTCATTGAAATGTGTATTTCATTACCATGGTAACGTTTGTACGAAAGCTATGACAATGTGACTTTTCAAATGCCAACAAAAATCTTTGCTGATAATAGGAACAAGGTTTTGTAATAAAATGAGCAATGTGAACCCAGCTTTGATTCAGTTGATGTGCTTGTACATGTACACGAAAGTTCTCCCTAGGATTTGTCAAAACTGAGGGGCAATCTGGACCCAAATTTTAGAAGTTTGAGCAAAGCATGCTGAATTAAATCGAGGTCCTCAGAATGTTTTCTACTTGTTGTAAGCTTGGTTTTAAAAGCCCTCTGGGCATTTTAAATATTTTTATCTTGATGTTTTTTGTGACATTAGAAATTTGTATATTCATTTATTTGGCGCATCAGCTGAAATTTGCATTTATCGGCACGGAATTCGCGCGTATCGACTGGATATGCTAGAGTGTGCATTGGGAGAACACTGACAATGTACACTCAGTGTAAGTTATTGATGAACCCTTAAGTAGTGCAAACAAAACCTGTAGGACATTTGGTATTAATAATTTGGTGAATTGGCGGGTTAGGGTTTGGCTATGGCTATGGATAGATCACTGAAGAGACCTATTCTTCAACAATGCCACTGTGGCCAACAGCTATTAGCCATAGCCGAAGCTGCTTGATACAGACGAAGCTAAACAATATTTTTTCTATGAGGTTTTGTGAAGGACTTCACTCGGGAAGAAACATAATCAAACTTAGAATTTTGCCCATTGCTCGATACGAGCTCCAGACATGAGCTGTTTACGTCAACTTAAATTGTTATCCCAATGGCTCATCATAACTTGAGAAACACATGTTGCATACTTTAGTGCAAATACTCATTGTCAAATAGTCATAACAATAAATGGTCATGAATGTTGTGTGCATCATAGCTCATACATTTACACTAGATATTTTTTGCTGCGTCTGTTGTTAATCAAACAAGTGGCGTCTGTGTTATGCAACAAGTTGGCTTAAAGTTAATTTCTCTCAAAGTTGAACAAGTACAAAGCTTGCTTGTTTAATTAACCTAGATGTAATCGGTTTGTAGCAATATTGAACATGATCAGATTTAAACACAATTATCTTGAAAATTACCTCATACGTGATTGAAATCTTACTCAGGACATGTCACAACAAAACGTCTTTCAAAATAAGTAAGTTTTCAGATTGATGACGTGACCCTCCAAGCTAAAATCAGACACTTCTTTGAAATAGTTGATTGGCATCAATGGTGAATACAACCAAAATGCAGCCAAGATGTCAGTGTGATATGATGTCTGAAATGTTCTATACATGTATGTTGTGAAATACTTGCATTGTGGTAGGGCTGGACTTCCACTGGGTCGCAGCCCAGAGGCCAGTGTAGTGTTGAGCCAGTAAATGCACTGCTGGACAAGTCATGCATTCTAGTGTTTTTTTTCATTTGCTTAATAATACCTCGCTGTGTATAGTGTCTTTTAGAAATAGACAAATGATGTTTAAATATTGATTTTAAGTCTGATAAATATCTTTCAATTCTGTTGAGAATCGTAAGTATAGTTTTACCCAAAAGACATCTGAGATAAAACTTCTCTTAGTGCTTGTTCAATTATAAACAGTTTACAATATTAAACTGTGTGGACAAATTTTTTAAGTTTTCATTCTGGTCTTGTAAACAAATAGTTTAGGTCCGGTTAAAAAGTTAAGAGATTCAAGCCCTGCAGTTTTGTGGATTTTCCCACCAAATTGGAGCCCTGATTATTGGCCCTTAATAAGGTGTTTTTTGGGAAGTTAGCCCTGCAGTTTTGTGGATTTTCCCACCAAATTGGAGCCCTGATTATTGGCCCTTAATAAGGTGTTTTTTGGGAAGTTAGCCCTGCAGTTTTGTGGATTTTCCCACCAAATTGGAGCCCTGATTATTGGCCCTTAATAAGGTGTTTTTTTGGAAGTTCTTATTCTTGTCTAGTTGTTGAGCAAATAAATCCAGTTTTAAGTTGCTTGTACCAGATGTATATCTAACCCAAACTACTGTATCTATAATGTGAAGGAATCTTTATGTTGAAAAGTATATGTACATGTAGCATGCATCTTGGAGTCACATGAGAGTTTGGGCGACAGACATTTAATTGTTATCATCTAATTCTTGCAATGCAAATCCCACCTGAGTGATTTGCCTGTGGATTGTTTTCACAGAACTCAGGGTGAGTACTGAGGATACAGTGCTTAACACATCGGCACAGGGGTAAAAACCAAATTATATTCTTTATCCCCAATTAAAAATTAACATCTATTAAATTTAATTCTTGATTTTGTCTTTATTTTTTTCTTTCTCCGCTTCAGGACAGAGAAACCGAGGCAAAACAGAAGAAAGTAACTGCTGTGTACTTGTGTGATGAAGCTAGGGTCTCCTCGTCGTGTTTGTCTCAGTTCCTTCTATTCTTGTTCACTCACTCCCTACTCTTCTCTCTTCTACGGCCAAGTCAACTCACTCACTATCTCCAAAATGGCAAAAACAACTTCTCTTGTGTCAACAAGACGTCTCCCACTGGATCGGTTGACAATTGAAGTAATTTGTTCACGGCACTGTTGAGTTTAGTTACCATTTTATTGAAGAGCCTACGGCAAATTTACGGTTAATCTTCACGATATTGATCAAAACAACCTCATCTGTGGATTTGAACTCTTCCGGGGCCAAGTCTTAAGAATATTGAAACAGAACATTAGCAGAAACATGTTGTCTATTTGACTAAATGAATTCTAGGTAATCTACGAACCGGGTAAATTTATTATGATACATGGAAATGTTGTTATGGATCTGCTCTGTGTTTGTAACCCCCCCCCTTTCACCCTCATTCATACTTACAAAAAAGTTCACAGTATCGATATGTGAACTTAAAGGCCCTGTACACTATTGGTAAGATCGAAAAACACAAATGTTCACAGATTCACACATAACTTACATGATTTAATGTAAGTAATGGTAGAAAGGGTTCCTTAAAATATTTCTGCCTAAAATGCTATCGTTTCTGAGAAATGAGTAAAACAATAGTTTTTATCGCGCGCGATAATAAACTCGATGTTTGAAAAACAGAAAACACATCAGGTCTCTTTTCACTATTTTCTCGTGACCTCGATGACCAATTGAGCTCAAATTTTCACAGGTTTGTTATTTCATGTATGTGGTTGATTACACAAAACATGAACACTGTGATTATTTTGTCAGCTCTTTCAATCCTGTATAATACCTTTAAACAAGCTGGATTACTAGAAGAACATGGAAACCATCATGTCTGCACCCTGTATAAAAATAAACTGTTAGTGTCTGGAAAAAAGGTGTGAATCGTTTTTATGCAAACATGCAGACCTCACTTTGAAAGTGTTTTTTGTCAAAATGTCTGCTGCGTTTCTGCGGTCAGTTTTTCTGTAAGTATTTAATTTGAGAAAAACAATTAATTTTAGCGAGTGATGGTACAAAAATGCAAACCAGTTCTTTAGTAGAGCACATTTAACAGATAGTTTACAGCATTGGATCATTTTACAGACTTATGTACCTAAAATGTGGCATGATATTAAGGCCCTGGTCACTTATGGTAAATTGAAATCAATTGAAACAAGAAACAATTCCAGTTTTTTTCCTAAAAGGGTAATCCTGAACTATATTTCCCTTTGGATTGGAAAAGAACATTTCAAACTGCTTTTAATTTTTCCCATTACGGACAAAGAAATGCCTACTAACAACCAAACAGCTGCAACTTTGACGTGTTATTCGATTGGTACAACGTAGGTGTGGGTAACCGTGTCTGCCGGGGTTGACACTAAGGACTTTAACAAAAAGGGTCGTCGTTTTAACAAAAGGGGACCGGATCCAAAGAGAAGTCCTTGGTTAAACGGGTTGGCGAACATGTGAGTGTGTGAATATGTTTGCATGGCTGAAATGATGGTGCCTTCTAGATAGACATTGTTACACAAGTGCAACTGAGTAAAATACAGAATAACTCTTCACTGATCTTGTGTTTTACAAGCCATGGATCGACCAATCACAATCGAGGATTCAAGTTGGCTTGAAGATAATATGGCATGGGAAGTCAATGGTACATCTTGCAGGCAATCAGCTGGTTCTAAAGACCGGTGTCTGGCGTTATTCACAAGCCTTGAAGAAGGAAGTCAGATGTGCGGGCTAGAGCCATCTGACATCTTGATTTCCACAATGTTTCAATACATCGGAAGTTTAAAATGTCACCGATGCTGTACACTTATCATCAAATTACTCATTTTTCAAGTCTCATCTGTAAAACATGTAGTTAGTATTTCCTACGAGGCTATCAATGTATGATGTCAGGAGAGATAAATAGTAGTCAGATACACATCTACAAAGATCTTTTGTGTAAAATTGTAAATAATGACAAATATTCCAATCACTGTGTTGTGAAAACACAATTCCAGGCACAAACAAATTCATCAACATTTCTCATGAATTCCAGACTGGATGCCCGGAGCTGGAATTTCTGTTTTATTTATTGCATACTGCGCGTGTTTGAGGACATTTTCAGAAAGTTATTTATGTTGTATTTTATTTTTTATTTTGTTGTTATTTGTTAAACGATTAATTGAGTTGGAGGTATTTTAATAGACTGTGCAAGTTTTGTGTGTATTCAACAGTGGGCCCAGTTGTCCTGCAATTTTGTTTTTCTTCACACATTAAAGGAATGTACGTGGAAACTGTGGCAAACCAAGGTTCTTTGAGATGTTCAAATACACTCAAGATTTGCACATTCTATGCCCGTTGGCTGTCCAGAGTTATATAGCTCCCAATTTAGATTCTTGTCATTTGATTGGAGGATTGTTGGTCATGTGGCATGCATTCATCAAACGTTACATGGTCTCTGTCATAAACTGCATTTTGGTACAATTGACCGTGCATTTTCATTCGTCACATGGTCTCTGTCATAAACTGCATTTTGGTACAATTGACCGTGCATTTTCATTCGTCCTTTTTTACTATTGCATGCTAGACCACACCATGTGTTATACACAACAGTACAAAATGCCCTCGTGGCGGATGCCAGAAAAACAAACTACGGTTTGTTTGTTCTTACGGTTTTATCCTCCAATCAAATGACAAAGATCTACTTGGATGTTATATTTAAAAAAACATTGATTATTTTCATTCTTTGAAAGATGTTCCAGTCGCTTACGCCTCGTTGAATGGAGCTTTCCATTTTTTCAACTCATAAAAATATATTCACCATTGCACCCATAAACATTCATTCTTTTATGGTATTCAGCATTAAGTTGTTTCGTTGGGTCTTTGCTTGTGCCTGTGTGTGGTGTACATGTAGTTGTGTATATATTGCACTTATTGCACTGTATATCATGACTATTTAAGAAGATAACCAAATATGCATCTGAATTGGTCAGTACACTTTGATGTTGATGTAGTGACTGTTTCATGTGTGAAACCAAATTGTGTGTCAATAGATTTGTTGGATACACATCATTGAAGAGGCGTTGAATGTTTTATGCGATTGCTACACACACACACACACACACACACTAAAAAAAATACAGTTTACGATTGCTTACTAAAAGAACAAAAGACGGAAAGTTACGATTGGTTGTTTTTATTTTGGAATTTTGATGTATGTTATTAACAGACCTTATTTTCTACAAGTAGACACCAGTATGGAGTGGATATTTTGAATCAATCATTTTATTTCCTGTATATATATACTCAATGTCAGACTACAAGGACATCAGTGTACAGACAGTTTAACAGAGTGTTGCAGCTATGTACATTACATTACATTTGCACACAGAGTAGCCGTGCATAGCCAGTAGTCTATAGTCTGTCATGGTTTGTGTACAAAGTAAATTTGGGACTTGAGGGTAGCATATTTACCAAACAAATTACTAACATTCTCCAGAGTTACTGTTAGAATATGAAAAAGTACATACTCAAGACTGAAAAACTCAAAAACAAAAATGTTATACTCAAGACTGGAGGAGGGGGGGGGGGGGTGTGTTTGAGAGCACACCAGGTACAAAGCCCTGTTTGGAGATTTTGACCTGGTTTTGTGGTATTACCGTCAGCAAAGTCACTCTCATGAGTTGAAACACAGTACTCGGGAACTCGAAAAAAAATCCTTGGACTGGTACATCCAGAGCATCTTCTTCAGGATGTAGGGCAGCGTACCAGTCCTGTAAATATGCAGCCCTTAAATATCTCAGATAATGTCCTCTTTTCATCAATAACATTCCCCTTTCAGAGCAATTCCACCCAGTGGCAAGACGTGAGTGGGGCCAGTACCCAATTGCATTGAGATGCTCGAGTAGCAAATGTTGTTTATTGGTTTTAAGTTAAGCAAAATTTAGCTGGAAACCAGTCACGATTGTTACACATGACCAGTGTTTTGGTTGGTAACCTTTTAGTTTGTCATCTTGTTTTAGGTGTGTGCAACTCATTTAAGTTGGGCGGAGAGACGTGACAGGTACCCTCAAGTGTACACCTCTTGCATTGGAACTATGGCTGAGGTCAAACTATAGAAATGTGTACACACTGCGCAAAACTCTCTGCCAATGAGTGGTCTTCATTTACCTCAGTGGGGGCGCTGTTTGGGTCTTGTGACGTCCCATAAAAGGGGTCTAAAGTAATCTATCTTCACAAGTGATAACAATATTACAACCCTGCCCCGTCCCACTCCAGGATTTACTTTTTTGCTGCAGGCTATCTTATTTACGCCCTCTTCAGTCTGGCCCTCATCATGGTGAGGCCATTTTTTTTTCTCTCCAATATAAAGCACTTCAATCAAACCAAGGGTCAGAGGGAAAAACAGTCTGACCCCTTGTCTGTACAGTGAGAATCAGTAGTCATGAATGCAGGTGAACACGGGGAACATGGCATGGATGATAAAAGTCTGGGCTCAATTTCATAAATCTGTTGCTCACAGAAAAGTTTTGCTTAGCAGAAATGGGTTACCAACCAAAGTAGTATGTCATGCATTGTTTGTGACTGGTCTTCTGATTCTTTGTGCTAAACTATTACAATCTTTAAGCATTCATTTTCTGCTTAATAACTTTTTGAAGCTCGGCTGTATACTCAACATTACAGAGATATTGCATCAGAACGTATCTTACAATGATTAGGAGTAACAATAATAACCTGATATACGCAACAATAACTTAATACTTTTTACTTAATCATTATTGATATTTCTATAGCAACATTCTTGTTTTGGCTTTGCCCTCGATTTTGTAACATTACAAAAGGTATTTTAAAACTGTGTGTGTTTTCATGAGGCAAAAATCTTCTTCAGAAGACAGTTTTCCATTTTTTTGAATTTAGGACGGTATTCTGGAGATCTTGTTTTTTCTTCCTCGACTGTATTTGGGAGAGTTTTTAACTTAAATGGAACTGTACACAGATCTGTATTGGAGTAAGCCAATCTTATTGATAGACACTATTTGGGTCAGCATTCACATCCGCGAAAGTGCTCAAAAGGCCCTAAAATGCTGCGGGTTGAAACTTGACAAACATTTAAACGATTGCCGCGCTTGTTCGATACACTGGCCAGTAACGCAGTTAACGTATTTCGTGTCTTCTTCTTGCTTGTGTTTATTTAGTTGAATTCTACTGAATTGTTTTTGGCTTGATACTTATTTCACCATAGATGCACTTTGCGTAAGATGATGCTGCCTCTTCCTTGTGTTTGGTTTTTGTTTTCTTCTGAATTTGATTAATTGATGCATATTCATAAAGCCACTAAACACACAAAACCGCTGAAGACACATGGATAATCCTTAGCAGAAGCAGGTTACCAACCAAGACTCAATACAATGTACATTGCTTTTGATTGGTGCCCTGGAATTACTTGCTTAGCAGAGCAATGTCTTCAGCTTAGTTTGATTTGATCGTGTCCTGAAGTCGTGTTGTGAACTTACTACATTTTGTTTCTAATGATTTCTTCAAGCTTGGGCTTTTTAAGGTTTGGTTAAAGGGGTTACATAAAAATAAAATAAAATAAAGTAATTATTGGTAAGCTTTGTACAGGTGAAGCCCAGTATAATCAAGACCTGTTTTTAAAATTGCTGTAAATTTATTTTTGTAAGGAATTGTATGGAGAAATTTGTTTGCGTATTTATTCTTGTTTACGTCGATGTTAACAATTTACAGACATTTTGGTTGTTAAGATGGGTGAGTGGGTGGTGTTATGAGGCCACCTCTCCTTCAACCTTTCACCCTTGTTATTATTTTTATTGGAGTGGGGTTATTAAAGAGCACATAACTACAAAAAATACATAATTTACTAATGAAGTGGTTAATGCAAATGGATCGAAGGTCCATTGCATAATTAATAAGTAAATATCAATGCGTGCTCGGCACAAAGTCACCATTTTTTGTAATATTTTGTTTTGTTTATGTGAGTTGATGGAAATGCACCCTGTTTATTACTCGATTATAAAACCGACTCTCCATCAAGGTAAGGTGTGGATATATATTTCTGCGGCTTTTTTCAAAACCACGTCTTGGACTCCAGCTTGGAATCCGTCCGCCCGATTAAAGCCTTCTAAATAACTGACGGAGTCCAAGCCCAAGCTGTGGTTTCAAAAAGGGCCTCGATCTTAAATTGAAACTTTGGGTTGACCAATTCATTCACTGTTGGCCATGAGTCTCAAACTCTTTTTATTGTTAAGTTTTTCAAGATATGGCTATATTTTCTCTTCTAGAGGGAAAGTTTGCAGCATCACAACTCCCACAACATTCTACTCCTCTGTGATGGTATCAATTTCGTAGAGACACTTAAGCAGAAAGAGACTTTTCTTTTTTCAGCATCAAACCAGTGGTTGGCAAAAAGTACTGGGTGGTCTTCATTGCAAAAATACAATTTATCATGAAACACCAATACTGTCAATTTACCCATGTCACTGGTAAATCAGTTGTGCTGTGCCCAAAATAAAGCGTACACTCTTTCTACAGAAAAGGGGGATTTCAAAAGGCTAATGTAAAAAAGTGCAGATTTGTACCAACCTATTTAAAATTGTGTGTGATACCAAATTGTGGTCAGTGCTTGAAAGGTGGATTGCTCAACAAACTTCTTATAAGAGCATGGAACCAACCACAAACATCCATTGCACAGTATTGATATATGTTGGGTAGCACTTTGGCTGGTAAACTTGGCAGTGTACATTTTTGCGTGGCAAGGAAATTTGCATTCTCATTGAAATTGCCTGCTTTCCATGTCCAAGTTATGTAAGTTATAAATGTTTGTCAGACTTGCATTGTAATGATTTGTGTTTCAATTGGATTGCAGTCATGGGTTATGTTTTATACCAGGGTTAGCTCTATTTGTACATTATATAACAACCATTTACTGGTTATAAGGACCGTGTTTGTTATAGCTATTGGGGGGATATGGCTTACCTTGCCATTGCAGTCATTAGCTTTTGCCCTTTTTCAATTCAGAAATGGTTTTGTGCCTGAATGGATGGCTTTGGCTGTGGTTAACGACTTTGATCACCGAAATGCCCACTGTGGCAGCCATATCCAAAGTCACACAAGTGCTTGGCTAGTATAAGGCTGTGTACAAAGTTGCACTGTGGCTAATGCTAAGGGGCGTTGCTAATGGCCTCCTATGCTTCATCGCTTGTTTAGTAGGCCCTGTTTGATTCAAGCAACTCTGGCCACTGCTGAACCAATCAATTCGGACACGGCCTTAATGTGGCCATCAAGCCCACAGCTGCATTGCGATCACGGATATGTATGGTCTGGTGCCTGTGATTGGCTCCACTTTCAACATAAGTCTGCAACAAGACCATCTCTTTTAATAAACTGGCTATAGTCTTGACTATATCAGAAATAATTTTATACCGGTACTGTGTATTTTGTCTACTTACATATAAATTCCCAAAATGAAATAATTCGAGCATTTAATTTTCAAAGGTAACTAATTATCTCAGTCTCAATCATTTCATTGATTCAAGTATTAATACAGACAGTGACTGTTTGCTTGCTATAGACCTTTATATCACACTGCAGCCATCATTTTCCGATTCCCTTTTAATAGACCTTTCTTTTGTTGATAAACAAAGTGCGCCGGTTGGCATGGACGGCCGAATGTTAGCAAAACATTCAATTGTGTTAAAAAATGTTGTGACCAAATTCAACATTTTCTGTAAAGATTCATGAACAGAAATACCTTCCATGATTGGTTGATTTGTTTCCAACAAATTCAACACTAATTTTCAATATTTGTGTAACACTGCTACAAACTGTGGCAATCTGTTTTTGATTTGCAGTTATGGCTTTCCATACTTTTCCAACCTGGGTTGGCAAAAATTCGGGCTGTGACGTTGCAAAAGAAAGGTCTATACACAATGACACTGATAGTGATAGTTTGATTTCTCAATTTATAAAAAGGGGTTCAGACTATTTTTTCTATCAGCCTCACTTTGGTTAAATTGGTTTGAATGGAAGAAGAGAACAAGATGGCTGCACTGTGATAAAAGTCTATACTGTCAACACATGGATTGAAATGACGGGTTTGTTTGTTTGTTCTTGGTGGGTTTTTTTATGAATAGCTTCATGTTTACATTCATTAGTTGTAACTAAGAATTCAGAGGTTTAATTAACTAGAGTGAGTTAGGTTGAAGTGGATAAAATTGACAATATAATTGTAAAATGGCTGTTTTCAATTTCACTTGACCCACTTTTGATTCATAATATTGAGTAAAGCCATGGAGGTAGATTTGTTTTTAAAGCTTGCAGTCAAGGGTTCGTATGTTCCTTTTAAACACACATGACTGTCAGTAACTCATTATTTATGCATCTAGGTTTATAGTGGGTTGGTTGTAAAGTTTGGATGCATAGAACTGTTGAGGGAATGTATTACGACTACCTTTTAACAACAGGACCCAATATTCATAGAATTGCTTAGAGCAGATTATGCTATTTAACAAATTTCTGCTCAGCAAATATTGGCAGAAAACCAGTCACGAACACATGAAACAAATTTGTTTGGCTAGTAACCTTATTCTGGTTAAGCACAGTTGTTTTTTGTGCTTTGCTTGTTTTTGCTTTAAAGCAGCTCGATGAAATTGGGTACTGATCCATGGTGTTCAAGTGAAATTCCCTGTAGATTGTAACAGTCAACCAGGTTAATTTCCTCTCCTTCAATTAACAAATTAAGGAAATTCATTTTGTATACTTTTTTTAATGTTATGAATTGCTTTTGAGATTTTAGTTTGATTGGGCCGACATGTTTTCCAGACTTCCCTAGTTTGCATTTCATAGTCTTGAGAGATAGAAACGTGTGTGAATGATAAGATACAATTAAGTTTTCTGTACTGGGGGTAAGACAAAATACAGGTTACAAAAATGGAAAACAAGTTCAGCTATTTGCGATAGTTTATATTTATGTAAATGAATAGGATTTGATCAATCCAAAGTCAGTATACAGCAATCCTTCACCGATCTTGAACTCTTGGTGGCAGCAGATACCGCCATTATTGCGGTGGTACCTGGGTGGTACTGCGCTGCCTAGCGACGGGTTTAAGCGATTTGCAAAGTAAAAGTCCAATAACCCGTGACTGATCAAATGATCGCCGTGTAGCCCAAACCTTATACCAGTCGCTAAACAGCGCAGCGCAGTACCACCCAGGTACACCGCAGTAATGGAGGCATGTCTGCTGCCACCAGGAGTTCAAGATCGGTGAAGGATTGCGGTATAGAGAAAATTTATGAGAATTATTATAATAGTCAACATTTGATACTTATGGGGTATTGCAAATCCAAGATGCCAAGGTCAAATTGTTGTTGAATTTGTAAAGATTTTTAAAGTACAAAACTCTTTGTAATGTAAATTCGATACTTTGATTTGATTGTTTTTTAAAGGTAATATAAGGTAAAATCTCCAATGTCAAGTGTGTATTATTGAGGTCTTAATTTCCCAGATTTTGGCTGGTCAAAAGTTGTGTTATTTTAAGTTAATTTTGTATACAGAAATATGAAAACAAATCAAACAACAAAGTAGATGTATGTCATTGCTAGTGTAATGTAGTCTTGTATATATATATATCTCTGTTAACTAATTATTTTTTGTTTTGAATTGATTATTTAGTAGAAATTAAAACAACGGAATGGCAACACAATTGATGTACCCATTTGTATAATATTTAAAGGGACACGTTGCCTTCGGATTGGGCGCTTTGGGCTATAAAAAGCGTTTGATGTGAAATGAACACGGTCGGAAAGATGTTTTAAAAGTAGAATATAATGATCCACACAAACATTCCTCATAACTGTGTGGTTTTCCTTTTATTCGTGAACTAACACGGTCCGCCATTAATTTAGATTTGACTCCCATAAATGGCCGACGTGTTCCTACTGGTCTTATTTCCAGTCGTAAAACGATGATCAGAGTGCTGCTGTGATGTGCCGTGTCTAAGTCCTCATCCCTCCTGTCCACAATAAACATTTGGTATAAACAACACCGGTTGTTTCTCTCGGTTAGTCCCATGAGAGTTTTCTTACTCTGATTGACGAGGTTTCTTCTTTTTGGACACATCTTAAATATGTTTTTTTATGGCGATCCATTTTGGCATATGAACGGTGTAGGTGTTTACATCCAAACCGAGCTACCTGAAGCTACACCGCGTATTCGCGGAATAACCAGCCACATATTCCGAAAATAGAATACATGCAACACACAGGGAGGTGAACAGATGAGCCATAATTATACTCATCTCCCTGTACTGCATGTATTCTATTTTTCAGAATATGCGGCTGGTTATTCCGCGAATACGCGGCTGGCAATTTCGGGCCCAATACTCAATAGACCTTTTTTTGTTGATAAACAAAGTGCGCCGGTTGGCATGGACGGCCGAATGTTAGCTAAACATTCAATCGTGTTAAAAAATGTTGTGACCAAATTCAACATTTTCTGTAAAGATTCATGAACGGAAATACCTTCCATGATTGGTTGATTTGTTTCCAACAAATTCAACACTATTTTTGAATATTTGTGTAGCACTGCTTACAAACTGTGGCAATCTGTTTTTGATTTGCAGTTATGGCTTTCCATACTTTTCCAACCTGGGTTGGCAAAAACTCGGGCTGTGACGTTGTGGTTCATTTTGGCCGGATTGAAAGCAGTTTGCCTAATAATGGCCTTAACATGCATATGACGTCATTAGAGTAGGGCGCCCTCAGCTAGAGGTCAAGAGAAAGTTGCTCATTGACCCATCCTGCATAAGCCACGCGTATACATTATTATTATTATTATTTTATTTGCCATAACAGTACATAACAAAATACAAGACAATACCCCGAGATGGGCAAGGGACAACAAAAGCAAATACATACTATGATCCGTAGATCTGTTGCCCCACATCTGGGGTACACAATGAAATAAATATAGATTTATGCATATAATATAGTACACGCAATAATAAAAGCAGATAATTATACAAAACCAATAATAAATAATAAATAACTAATTTATAAAACGAAAATAAATAAGTAAAATAACAGTAAAAGTAAAGATAAACAAATAAAGAAGTATATAATTATATAAATAAATAAATAAATAAATAAACTTGTTAATAAATAAAAACGATTTAAATAAAAACGATTTAAAATATTGCACAAGTGAATGGGCTAAAGCAGGCTATTAAAAGGGTGGATTAAAAAAAAAATTAAAATAAATAAAAAATAAACTAAACTCCCCAGTGGCAGGCCAGCCATGTTAAACAGAGCAAGAAAAGGGACAGCTCCCCGAGGCTGCCTACAGTGGGGGATAAGGATAGCAAACCCCAAACAAGTCCCAACACTAGAGCCACACTCCCCTAGATGAGCGGTTTCCATTGTTTTGTCATCATTTGTTTTACTATTGCGGTGTGCTGACGTCATTGCGTACAAGCCTAATTTCCGTTTATCTTTTGGCCATTTTTTGTGCCCTTTTCCAGACTCAAAATAAAATTTAAAAAAGCGGGAACGCGAATTTCACTTGCTTTATTAAACGTGCTTCTAAACCAGACAGTTCAAATGAATGCATAATTTTCAAATAATGTTTGTTTTCAGTAGATCGTAGGCCTAGACACTGACTGATGCTCACCATCCTCCAATTATTATCGTAGTTATCATGTTAAATTTGACGTAACTATGCCAACTTGGATACGAACCTACCGTCCTTCAAGTACATCATGTTCAGCATGTAAAGATGTGTGATGTAAGGTTTGCGGAAGAAGCTGTTGATGTTATCTTTAAAATACATGTCAGATACTCGATACACATTTTGGTAAAAACAAAAATGCAATTGAAAAACTTGTATTTGGGTTCCCTTGGGTTATATGTGACGTAACTATTAGTCAATCAGGATCAAAGCAATTTCTCCATGATGTTGCAACTGACCAGGAAACACACAGTGAATGAGCTTTATTTTTATACAAATTTACAATATTGGTCTTTAAAAATACCTTTGAACAGTGGTATTCGGGTTAAACTGCACACACATTACAACGTGGCATTCAGGTTTGCTTAATATATAGCTTTTCAAGTTCTTCTCGCCCCTGTCAGTCTGTACCCCGTTTGAATCCTTCTTCGGACCGGAGCCTTGCACGTGGATGGGTTTCAGTCCCCAATTGATTGCGCGGTTGGGTTTTCCTCCCATTATATAACCATGCCATGATATAACTGAGTTTTTTCGTCTACATTTTATCAACACGGATATCTTCTTCGGGCCTGCCTCGGATTGCAGTGGAAAGTACTTTTGTGGGTTCATCTGTTTCGTTGCCAGGGATTTGTTTTTTCTTGAAAAGACATAATCAGGCCTATTATAATAATGTAGGCCTTGAAACTGAAATTTTCGCAAACCACGGAAATCCATGGGTTTATAGCAGTCAGATGCTTTGGTTTGAACATGACTGATCCTATCATCAAGATAGGATGATGCAGACGTTTCAAAGTTGCCATTGCGAAGCCAGGTACCCTCGTGATGGTAACCTCATAATCATAAAGAGCCATGTTTCAACAGTGCTATATTTTTCATGCACAGTTTCCTTTATATACCTCATATATAGATTCCTCTAATCTGATTGGTTAAAAGTGGAGTCATTGAAATAGCTGGGCCCCCTTTTTCTATCAAGATGACGTCATACTGTGCCCGGGGCACAGCAATCGACTGTGCCCGCCCTGAAAACAGTCGCAACACACTGTATTCATAGGTCGCTTGTGTACTGTACGCGTTGTATACTGTACGTTCGTGTCACGGCGACACGGTAAGTTATTACACTTTTATTACATTTCAAAATCAAGGCTGTAGGCCTTGTCAGTTCAGGAAATCTTTTAACCAATCAGATTAGAAGAAACTATATTATTCGGTATATAAAAGAAATATTGACTGCTTAATATTCGGGGCACAGTTAAAATTTTAGGCCCTCGGTGATGTCAAAACCATGACTATGCCCTCAGCTTCGCTTCGGGCACAGTCATGGTTTTGACATCACCTTGGGCCTATCATTTTAACTGTGCCCCTCATAGCAGTCAATATTTCCAAGGGCGTCGATCGCTACTGAAAAGTAGGGGGGACGGGCGAGAAGTCTTGAAAAAAAAAACATCTTACATTAATTGCACCCCACACAATTACTTTTACATATCCATTTTAATATGCTTCGGGAGTCTGGCGTTTATCGTGCATGTCAGCTTGAAACTCTTCGAAAAAACAAAATACTGGATTTTACTACATTTTGTGCGTTGTGCGATTGTAACAAAATGTAACACATTTGCACGTGCGCGCACACACACAGACTTCCTTTTATAATATGTACGTGTGGATGGATCGTGTACCGTACACAAACGACGCATAACTTGAATGATTACATACCTTGTTATCATTCAAGTTATAAGCGGGATTTTGGCGTTCATGTCTTGGACGAAACTTGTTAGAACGGAAATAGGCCCAAAATACCATTCTGCGCGTGGCCCATCAGAAAAAAAGATGAAAATGAAGAAAACATTTCACCGTTTGTTCGCTATTCTTTTATTTGAGCACAAATTGTAATGAAATATTAAATCAAGAAAATGGTGTATATTTTTATATTTTGTTGCATATTTCTAATGAACAGTCAATCAAAAAGTGGGGGGGGACATCTGATATGCTGTCCCCCCCAGTCTAAAAAGTGGGGGGGACATGTCCCCCCCGTCCCCCACCCATCGACGCCCTTGAATATTTCTAGACTGTAGCATGAACTACGGCTAAAAGAAATCAAGAAACTTCCCAAGGTAAACCATGGAGCAATGGAAAACTATGAATCATGTAAAATCTGTCTGTCGCCGTCTGACCCATGACCTTTTTGAAATTGATTGATGATCAATACAATGTGTAAGGTTTAAGTCTGTTTGTCCTGGTCATTTGCATTTGTTTGGAATCCATGAATCGTATGGGCCTTCACGAATGTTGTTGTTGTTGACATTGTTAAGAGTTGAATGGGTGCAGCTCTGTTGCGAATCACTGATGCATACAATTCTTTCATTCAGCCATGCACGGGTATCATTCATGGGCTCTGATCTGAATGTCGACCTTGGTTTCAGCTCTGAAGTTTAAATTCAACCTTTTATGCATTAATCCCGCACTTGACTTTACAACCAATATGCATTAACTAAAAGTAATGCACAAATAAGTGTTATATTTACATGCAACTAAAACTTTAAATCATTTGAAGCATGAAAAACAAAGAACCGGGGGGGGGGGGGGGGGGGGGGACACATCCTGCTAAATTATTTTGTCAAAAGTGCCCCTGTTATCAACAGTATGTCGCAAAGATCAGGCGACATGGTGGAGATTCAAATGTCCATGCCGTTTGTAAATGCTGCGGCAAGAATGCAGTTGGTACCCGCTGAAATCTCGCTAATCGCGGATGGATTTGACGTTCTTGATGAAAATATGAGGACAGTTTTTGTAAACTATATTTTAGAAAACAAAACTTTCACGTGTGTTTTATTGTATATTTATAGACAATCTGGCCCATGAATTAGCATTACGCAGACAAAAACTATGCCCTAACGTTAAAACTATAGATAAGGTGGATCGAGTACATACAATAGCAAAGCATAGCCCATTTCCTACTAAAACATCCCAATTTCATCTCAGCCGTGCACTTAATAATAACATGAAAAACAACTTGTAAAGTTTAATCTGATTTATTTTTTACAATTCCTTTGACAGTAGGACATGCATACAAAGCCTACGTGATGGTGAGTAAAAACTTCACTGGAAACACAATGTGCAGAAATTTACATAGGAACAAATAAAATCTAGATCAAGTCAATGTGAGAATGACAGCAGCTTTTTGTGGTGACTGGCATGTGACTGGCTCAACTGTTTAAATTGCACTATGACTGAGTTATGCAAACGTAATTCACAAACAAAACTTTCATTTGGAATCAAGCATATACGATCGAAGTGTAGTCTTGCACAAATGATGCAACAATTTGCTGAAAGGTGCTGTGCTATTGTGTACTTGATGTAAAGCTTAGTGATGACGAGTTTAAGTTCTTTTTCTCAATGAACGAAACAATAAAATATTGCGATAGAAGCTTTCAAAAATCTACAGAAAATTGTAAATTATAATTTAGTGACGTATTATGGATCGATTCTCTTAACGGAAAAAAATATATCATAAAGTACACAGTACACATCAATGTTTGTGAGCAAATAGAATGTGATTTGTTGACGTCAAATGCATTAGTCATGTTATAGACCATATGCATTGACGTCACCAAGCCGCCATCTTAAAGGTAAACTGATGACGAAACAATGGAAACGCGCTGATTTGTACGCGCGGCGCACAGGATTGGCCAATGAACATCTTCCTTTTGACCTCTAGGTGAGGGTGCCCTACTCAAATGACGTCATATGCATAAGGTCTATTGTATGTTCAGATATTCATATGCTTTATGATCTATGTAAGTCAATATTGGATATAAAGTCCATATTATTATTTATCTGTTGTGAAGTACTATAATTATACACACTATGTACAGCTTCACTTCGATATTAATTCACAGTTATTTGAATAGATAAATAACAAACCCGAGGATAAGCCAATAAGCCTGTTAAATTATTCATTGACATCATTTAGGCCTATTTCCCTAAGAAACCAAAAACAAACACCCTGGCAGTGTTTAGTCAAGAATTACTCTAAAAGTCAATGCATTTTAAAGTTCAATAATACTGCATGGAGGTATATTGTATTACTGTACAAATAATCCGTGGGTTTGATAATTGGAAATAAAGGCACAGATCTTTTCAATTAGTGTAGTACTCATTTGAACACATTTCCTGCTAATTTGCCAATACATACATCGAACTTTACAGAATCATGTACTGATGACGTTACTGCTTGTTTACTGTATTGCATAAGTACTGTAACTGGGTACTGCATTTCCGACAGAAGGCCATAGAGACGCAATATTTTACAATTCTTCTGCAAAGTGGTGAATAATTTGTGACGTCATCAGTAGTAAGGTCCCTTGAAACCTGACTTAACTCGAGTTGGAGGAACACACACTTGACCTCTAAATATATAATAACACCTTTAATATCCGAGCGCAGTTAAAATTGGTCAATGCATGACAGATTCAAATGGCTGGACGTTTATTTTGTTCTCGTCCCAGCCACGGTTTATCACTTAAAAATCGGTTTGAAAAACCCAAGATGACTTACTTGGCCCTTGATTTAAATCGATGCACATTCGGGTTTTATTTTTTGTTCTAAGCATTTCTTTTTGATGTAAACGGATGGTACAGCTTATAAGGATCTTGCCTCGTCTATTAAAATCTCACAACTCACACTCGGATTTTCCCCCTTTTAAATTTACCTCTTTTTTGTTACAACGATGGCTGTGTTTATAGGCCTACCAAATTTAGTCAGCAAGCAACTACAAATATGTTTGTAACTTTGGAAGGCATATGGAAATGTACCCAAACATAAACACAGTGTATTGTAATCTTTAATAAGAAAACATGCGAAGCTTTGACCATATATTTTTCTTGAAGACGAAGCTGAAATTTGCTCGTCTAAAATCTAATGATGTACCACCCCCGAAAATGACTTAATTTTAGCAGAGAATGAAGGCTACACGTATACCCATACAGCCTACTTAAATGCTGTTCAAAGGAAATCCTTGATAATGTGGATCACTAGTGTGACCGGTCATCACTATCCCTAGAGAAATTGATCCTTATAAAATATACGAGAAGACCACAAGTTCAACCACAACATTTTGAAATAGCAAACACAGAATTTGTTACATTTTTAGCAATTCTTAAATTTCCATTTTCCAACAGCTTAAATGTATTCAGTAAATTATTTAAACCTAAAATCACTTCCATTTTCAAGGGATTTAGAAAAAAAACAAGACGCTGTTTTGCCTTTGAGAAAAAGGGGATTAAACAAAATTCTCCGAAGTTAAAAAACATATACGTCGAAGATCTCCAGCCTTATTTTGCCAAATAATTTGGTTTTCAATGCTGATTTTGTGATTTTTCTGTGGTCTTGAGTGAAGCCAATTTTCAATGGAGCATTTCAACAAAAGGGGTTTAATGACTAGTAAATAATAATATTTCTTTTACACCAAACTAGATATAAATAATTGACACTATCCTTTCATAGTTAGCAGTAACAAAATAATATGTATGCTGCAGAATAATACCGCAAAGTATGACATAGAAACAAAGTCCTAAGACCATTGATGAGTTCGTCTTCGAGGCCAGGAAGAACCAGTGAACTCAGTAAGACCATGGAGAATTAAGGATTAAATAGTAAGACCATACGAACTGCTGGCTACAGCTACGGCTGTTGCGAAGGTTGTTGCTAAGCACGTATTATGCATAAACCCATGATGATGTGGCGATCCAGCAATAGCCGTAGCCATCAATTCGGACACGGAAAGCAATTGAATGGCCCTGTGCTGCATATTATTCATTCCCGCATGAAGCATTAATCCAGGGAGGGAACAATAAGGTAAATACGGTGGCCCACAACTGTCACGGCAAAACCAAAAGCGCCACGGCAAAACCAAAAGCGCCACGGCAAAACAAAAAGCGCCACGGCAAAACCAAAAGAGCCACGGCAAAACAAAAAGCGCCACGGCAAAACAAAAAGAGCCACGGCAAAACAAAAAGAGCCACGGCAAAACCAAAAGAGCCACGGCAAAACCAAAAGCATGCGGGTTAAAGGTCGAAAGGAGTCGCGGTGATTCATGGGATAGGTGATAAATAAATGGTCAGCACGCGCGGTGTGCAGTTGATCTTTAGGCCCACGTAATGTGTACACACGTTCAGGTCCCACATTCACCAGGCTTCACGGCACATGGTCGACCCCCCCCCCCCCCCTTGATACCTAAAGGTTGGGTCATAGATTTGTTTTTGTAAGCGTAATGCTTATTTGTAGGCCAAATTATCAATAAAGATACAATAAAAGTCACAAGTTGCAAGCAAATAATGAAAGAAAAAGCATAGTATTGTGCGCTGTCAGTTGCCTGAGAAATGCCTCATGTCTGAAGTCTTTCTCAGATTCAAATTTGTTGGGTGAAAATTTCCAATATCTATTTTGAGTTTATTGTGACTGTTTTTTCCAAATGTGTATGTGTGTAGTAAAACAAATACTGAATTGCATGTGTTCGTGGCTTTTCCATTTCTTGAGGACAAGCTGAGTAAAATGGAATATACCATGTAGTCCAGATTTCACCCATACTAATTGGAAAATAATATAAGGCACATGGCTTCTTTAGGCCTCTGTATTTTTTCCCCAGAATGCTCAGCAGAATGTTCAGTCACATGATTTGATCATCGTGAATTGTGAATTGAAAAAGTGTTTGATGACACTTTTTCGGTGGGCAAATTTTTTTAATGGCCCCGACAGTATGATATAGGCCTATGTTTTTACCTTGTAGAAATGCCTAAAATACCACAACTTTTTGCATTTACAAGTGCAACTAACCAGTGGAGCCTTGCATGTTTCTAAGTTTTGGTCAAAGGAGAGGAAACTCTTTGCTTGGTAAGTCAAACCACAAAAATTGTATCTATAGGGACTGTTTACATCGCGCGCAGAGAGGTATAAAAGATTTGCATCGATTTCAGGGTCGCCTTGAATACAGGACTTCCTACGATACAATTGCTGCAAGATCTGCGGAAAGAAATAACAAGGCATAACAAGGTTTGTACACAGTTTGAAAGAGTGCTCGGTTTGTACACAGTTCAATGGTGTAGGATGAGGTATAGTCCTACACGATACATGTACTGTTTTTTCTTCCACAGATCGCGACTCCTTTCGACCTTTAACCCGCATGCTTTTGGTTTTGCCGTGGCTCTTTTGGTTTTGCCGTGGCTCTTTTGGTTTTGCCGTGGCTCTTTTGGTTTCGCCGTGGCTCTTTTGGTTTTGCCGTGGCGCTTTTGGTCTTGCCGTGGCGCTTTTTGTTTTGCTGTGGCGCTTTTGGTTTTGCCGTGGCGCTTTTGGTTTTGCCGTGGCGCTTTTGGTTTTGCCGTGACAGTTGTGGGCCACCGTAGGTAAATCCCTCTTTATGCTTGATCAATGATAACGCCCTTCATAATCAAAATTATGATGTCAAAGGTCATGGTCCATAAGTACCACTGCATTGTAGTAGACATGCTTATGAAATGTATCAACAGTAATTAGGCTACACGTTATGTAGCATGTACATTTTGTACATGTTACGTAACACATAGGACTAGGAGTTGCAGGTAGCATATCTATAAATGGCATACGGTGTTTTTTTTAAATGACCGATCTCAGAATGTTTCCTGCTGTGTAGAAATTATACTGTATAATCACGGTATAATCGATAAAGTAGACAAATTACAAATTTTCCAGGTTGTCTTTGCCTTTCATGCCAGCCTAGATTGATACAAGCATTCTGCCAGTTTCAGCCATTTCTTAGAGACTATCAGGGTTTGATAATCAGTGATAACAAGTATTTACTTTCTTTACAGTTAAAGTCTGAAAGCGCACAATTAGTTACAAAGTTCAACTGGTATACATCAATCCTCCAGGGGCGACAATTTAATCTGTAATACTACCAAAAATCAAGAAAAACGGCAAGAGAAGATCCCATAAATTAAAGTTTCTTATTTTGATAATAGCAATCCAAATAAGCCACTTGTTATGTTAATGAGCGTGCGCAAAATCCCTGACCAAGGATCGATTGTTTTCCTGATTACAGGTTGGTTCTTCACTGCGTTTATTATAAACTAGATGGAGGGGATTAGTCGACGGACTCCTCAAAAAACAATGACGTACGATCCCTTTACAACATTGAGATGATCGCTTCTAGATCCCTAAAAATCCAATTAAATCCTTACAACATTTATATGTGAATAAACAGGACGTGTGCTTCAAATTCACTAATAAAATGTATTTACTAATAGTTTCACTCTGTTAAAAAGCATCTGGGATTGCAGGTACACCATGTTTCCGAGACTGCGATGAATTGCAAAAAAGAACCTAAGAAGTTTACAATTTCATACACTGGCCTCTGGTTAAATTAATGCATTGCATTTTAGAAAAGAAAACATGTACATTTTCAGTCAATTTACAGTTAAAAACCAGACAGCTGTTTTGAAGGATTCGCTTACTGGGTTGCAAAATGGCACCAGTGGTGGGATGGTTACATACATGTAGTAAATGTAAACCACTCAGTATATACAAAAAGACGGTCTTAGTGGACCCATGGGGGAAATAAATGGTTGCCAAAAAGTTTAACCAAAACTAAAAATCAGAAGAAAACCCAAATCTTACTAAATCTTTCTCTGTATAACTAGAAATATTGTACTTACATGAAGTGTATATTTTTCTATTCAAATATTTACAATTTGAAACCAAAAAAGAAGTTCAATAATGTTTTCAACGACTTTTTGAACAAAATTAAAAAAATTCCCCCAGACTCTTAATTTCACGACACTTGAAGGAGGCCCCTACATGTAATTTTTTATTTTTTTTATTTTTTTTTTACAGAAATAGAAATTCCAAAATAAAATGTGGGCATAATCCACCCATAAGGTGACCACATCAAAACATAATCAACTTCAAACCCGCCATTCTTTTCCTATTTTATATTGTCTTCAAGATTTGGGTAGACTTTTCACCACATGGCGTATTGTATATTTAAGACCTGAATCTTACTTCTTAAAGGTAAGGCCACATTCCTTAAGGCAGGGGCACTACTACGTGTTCTTTTGGCAGCTTGGCATCTAGCCAAGACCTTGACAAACACGTTTATCAAGACCTGCCATTGATAAGGGCCCCTTACTTAGAAAAAATTGTGTGCGGTGCTACAAACTTAACACCCCCTCGAAATTTTCCCCCTCACAGTTTGAGCTCCATCTCAACAAAATGATGGCTGTGACACAATTTACCTAAAGAAGGATTGAAAGTAAGAACTCACAATACCTCCAACCATTGATAAAAAACATGTACAATTTCGCAACAAAACTACAGAGACAGACAGTGTACAATGCTCATTAAGAAAAAAAACCATCTCTCTTTACAACCCAATAAGAGATGGAGAGGAGTTGGGGTGGGCGGAAAAAGGAGGAGGGGAAATACTGACATTTCTTCTGAATCCTGAACAAGACGTGTCAAGCAACCAGCTTAAAAAAAAAACCGACAAGTTCTTTTGGGAAGATGAGGTAAAGACACTCTGAATTCTCAAAGAGTCATGTCCACTCTTTCCAGGTCAAGCTTCAAGTCCTGCTGAACTAAGATTTCTTTTTAACATTTTTGCAACTTTCACTTTTGCAATCACTGTATCCCAAGCTTTCTTTCGTAGCTCATGATGACTGCTTTAAGGTTGACGTTATCTTTCTTGACTGCCAATAGCTCCTTCTTGAAGGCATTGTTCTCTTTCTCTAAGAACGCTGCTCTCATACTTATCTGATTCTCCTTGATACGCCTAGCATCCCGTGATCGCTTGGCAGCGATGTTGTTCTTTCTACGTCTGTCCCAATATTTGTCATCCTTTTGGTCTGGAAGAACGTACACCTTTATAAAAAAAACATTCAAAGGGTGAAAAAGAAAAACCCACATTAATACAAAAAGTTCTGAAAGTGAATCTCGTTTCAGCTATAAATAAAAAAGCTGTCTTTGTATTAACAAAACGTAACGTAAAACAGTTGTTATAAAACTGTTGTGTACTACTAGATGAAGTTGAAAGGGCACAAAGAAAACCATACAAGTGATTTATGCAACATTATGGAGACATTATGGAGACATTGCGCAAGGCCACCATATCCCCACCCACCCCCCCCCTAACTCTGACAATCTGTCCGAACCCTTGATACTCCCTCGATCTACTTGCCAACAGATGACTAGGATAACACTGGAATGCCCTACCAGTGATAAGGAATTGTTATTTCGACCTACATCTCTCTGTCCTGAATCCTTCATTTCAGTAAAGAAGAACATTGTGGAGGGGAAGGATTTTAAGATTGGGTTGTTCCCCTACAAGAACAGAACTAAACGTCTTGTAGCCATTCGCTTGCATATTTTCCATCCAAATGGCTGTTGGTATAATTATTATGGGAGGAATGCAAACTTAAACAAGTAGTTAGCTCCAGGTTGGGATTACTGTTTTTTTAAAGTTTTCTGTGGTTATTCAGGGTATCATTGAGTTACCGCTTGTTTAATTCTGCATTTCTCCCCAAGAGTAAACTATAGCAAATTACCTTGCGAGATTTCTTGATCATAGGTTGAGGCTTCAGTTCCTCTTCTGTGAAGGTTCTAGTACGAGGATCATAGATGTCTTGCCCAGGGATCGTTGCTAGTGCAACATCAGTAGGACTCAAGTTAAAGTTAACATCCACATTACCTGGGCTTTGTTCACTCTGGAGCACATTAGATGGTTCTGGCGAGTCTGGTCAAAGCACAAAGAAATAAGTAAAAATTTCAAAGTTTAAAAAATATTTACGACGACTTTAAATGGATTGCTTTGTCAGTTAAGGTGGATCAAGAATCGGAAAATGACATCAAAGCTCCCCAAAGCAATTGTCATCACCATTGCATTTTAAAAGACAACTTGTAAAAAGTTGTAACATCATTTACAATATGTGGCAAGTTTTCAGTCATCTAAAAAGATTTTTGGAGAAATGTCTGAATAGGAATTTTTCTAAGCTTACAAATGAACTGTGGTTTGAAGAAGATTCTTAAAATAAATGGTTCTTATATAGCGTACATATCCGAGAAGTTAGTTCAAGGCGCTAATTACAAGGAAGTTACAACATTATTACCTCTGTTTATCAGGCATACTTTTAGATCACTAACTTTCTCAACTCCCTGGGGAGCATTCGACCCCAAGCTGAAGCTGCTTAAATTTGCGCTAAGGGGTGAATCCAACACAATACTGTCTCAGCCCTCTCAGGGTCTTTATTTTTACACCTGGGTTAAGAGAGGCAATTATGGTTAAGTGCCTTGCTTAAGGACACAAGTGTCATGATCGGGATTGGAACCCACACCTCTAATGATTCAATCATTAAAACTTGAGTCCAATGCAAATACAGTAGACCCACTCGGCCACGGCACACCACTTAAATGAAAAGACTGCCAATTGTTTTCTTTTCAAATTTGTTTCTGTTTCAATCACTTACCTGAAATTTCAGAACCACATTGAGAGTTCACATCACTGTCGATCTTGGAACTGTCCTCTTCTTCCTTTTGCTCATTTATCAACACGTTGTCCACAGAGCTCACCGGTAGGCCATTCTCCGATAAAAACTCATCCAACTCCATGTATTCCAGTTTGAAGTTAAAATCATCATCACCGTACGTCTTGTCCCATAAGTTTGGTCCCAAGAAGGCAGCTCCAAAATCTGTCGGTGCAAAGAAGTCACCTTCGACTTCCTTGACTTTTTTCTTCAGAACTGTTTTTGTGATGAAAGTAAAACATGACCTTATCATAAGATTAAGAAGTCAGAGCTACTCTTTTCCACTCCCAGGCCACTCCAAGTTCTCAGCTTGTCTATATTCTTGTCTACACAACTGATTTAATTCATAAACATTTCGATAATAATTTTTGTTTTCTACAGAGTTCAAGAACACCAACACTTTAACACAGTAGTTGGATTATTGTTTATGTTTGATATTAATATTAAAAAAATTATCATAACTTTTGAGTCCTAATACTCCTATCCTTGAAATGTGCTCAAATTCTGATACCAATACCATCACATGATTAAACTTTTAAATTAGAAACTATGACAAATTGAAGGTAATATTAAGAATAAAGATTTGAAAGCTAAAAATTAAAATCAAAAACAAAAATAATTTTTTAGTGTTTTTTCATTCTCGTTTGTGCACGCCCCCACCACCCCGCAGCTAGCTCCCGACAGTACTAAAACTAATTTAGTAAAAATAAAATGAACACACATAAAACCTAACAATTAACATACTTTTTAGAGTTTTTAGGTTATGTATTATCATGTAGGTGTTCAACAGAACACATTAGAGGAAAACGAGACAAATGGCTGTAAAACTTACGTTCTTTGCTGCTCATGTTGGTAGCGCGGTCTTTCTCGGTGGTGATATTGGCAGCGGCACTTTCAAGGGTCGCTGCAGCAGCCATGACAGTATCAGCTTCGTCGTCGAGGTGGCGGAGGGACAGCTGAGAAGAAGGCTGCAAAAGACTCGGATTCTCCAGCAGAGACTTCAGTGTCACTCCGCCAAGATTCTTCAAAAGGTCGTCCATTTTTGTCTTTGGTATTCGTGGAGGAAAACGATGAGGAAATGACAGTGATTATCGTCACATGAGGATTGTATAATGTGGACTGATTGTCATGTTATTTTATTGTCATCCGTCAATGCCCTCCCAGCTGGCTGCGTGATTCAAGGCAACTAATTGCGTGTGTTCATTTGTTTTGTACACACACCGATGTAGTGCGATGTCGCTACATAGCATATAGTACATATCTTGCACGACACAGTGCAGTGTTACCAAATATACAGATAACTACCGACAAGTACTGACAACAAAGACATCAATCAACAACTCACTCAAAAATTTCAAATTTGAACTCAATCTGGTGGTTCGAGGTCTTCGCCAACTCACGATTACTTGTCTTATCGAGTCAAAACAAAAACCTTCTTCATTTTCAGACGCAAAATCCTGCTCTCCAAGCAAGGTGTTGGCTGCCGAGACGACATCAATTCGTGGACTGTGTCAATATTCACAGGGGGTGTCTTTTATATACGGTGTGTTTCGAACTTGCCCCAAATTACACAATGCAGAGGGCGTTTTGTTTTGCAAGATGTAAAGTAAAAAAAACAATAGAAAAATTAAAACAAAAACCCGTTTAAAGAAGTTTTTCATCTAGAAGCTTTATTTCTCGTGTTAACCTTTATATTTCACATCTGAAATGTTCCCAGAAAGATATTTAATCCTTAAAACTTGCAGACATTCGAATTTCCGAACGTGAAACAACGGCACTAATTAAAGTGCGCCAAACCCTCAGATATGCTTCAAGGATTTTCTTTTACGGAAGAAACACATTTTAACAACAACAACAAATATTAAATAGAATATTTGTTGTTGTTAAAATGTGTTTTTTCCGTAAAAGAATATAATAAATATAATGTGGGTATAAATTATTTATTATTATATATATATTCATTTTTTTTTCATGTTTACTTTGGAGACAATTTCCTTTTTTCCTTATCAACAAAGGGAAAAGAAATAAAACTTTATAAATTTGATGCCTTTCTTTTTTTAAATAAACAACAATCACTCCGCTGAGGGGGACTATTTCGAGAGTCGTAGTTTTGAAGTCACCTCTTGCATATTAATGGGACAATTCAAAACGTAAACAAAAATGTGGCGGCCGCACTTCTACCGCATCGGTGAGAATCGTAACCTGTGCCCCCCCCCCCCCCCCCTGAAAATACACATTTTTCGAGTTGAGAAGAATGTTTGTGAGGTTTTTATTACCCTCTTCTTACAATACTATTATTACTTTGCTAGTATCAAACTTAATCATGTGAGGTTTGCGGTAGCACCATTACATGTGTAGATCTCTTTTGAGAAGTGGTAGTTCTGAAAAGTTGTTGACGGCAACTCACAGTGACGTTTCGACCAGTATGCTCTGATCGTCTTCAGGAGAAGTATCAAACTTGATAATTTTATATGGAGCAAAATGTCGGTAGGGTGTGTGTGTTGTCGCTAAATGTCGGTAGTTATCAGTAATTGATACGAACCGTACACAGTGTGCGGTACGATCGTGAAAAAATCTATAGACTTCAATCAGCAAATCTCCAAAAACGCTCGTCGTGT